>VDFB02000008.1:332051726-332243652 GCA_007258455.2 Sequoia sempervirens
CATTTATTCACAAAGTGTCCCTTTTGTTTGCAAAGTGTCCCATTTCTTCGCAAAGTGTCCTATTTCATTGTGAAGTGTCTTGTTTCTTTGCAAAATGTCCTAAAAGGGTTCTAAAGTTTCTAGGGCCATTAGAAAAGCACACTAGATCTACTTTAGCATGCTTGCATGATGAAATATGTCAAAATTGAAGAGATTAGATGGATTTTAGAGCATTTTGTGATGATTTTGATATGTCCCTACCTAATTGTGACAATAGCTAGGGGGGAGGTAGCTTACTTTCCTGAGAGATCATGCTCCAACATTATCAATAGCAGAGATAGAGCATTTATAGATAGTAGATATCTATTGGGAATATCTTACCACCTACAAGATACCATGATGCCATTCTTATGGCCCTTTGTGAGCATTGGGATGATGATACCTATATGTTTCATCTTTCTACCAAGGAGATGACCACTCTCGAGGATGTACGCCACATTCTCCAAGTTCCTATTTGAGGAGAGTGCGTATATTTCCAGGGGAATCGATCATTCCACGAGAAGAAGGAAGATATGCAGTATTTCCTAGGTGGACCTATTCATGATGAGCATGTTAGAGTGCGGATCGAGCTTCCTATGCTTCTATATTCATGAGCTCTTATTGTTAGACAAATTATGATGCACAAAGTAGGTCTTGTTCTCAATCCTGATGGATGAGTGGAACACATAGATGGAGAATTGGTACATTTGATTCAAGGGATGTACAAGCATAGTACGGTCTATGCTTGGGGCTGCTACATTCTAGCACCCTTATATTATGATCTTAGCAGATTTTTGTTTCAAGAGATCGATAGTATGGTGCACTATATGCTTCTACAATTGTAGTGCCTTGAGCATCTCACATGCACCAAACCTATTGGGTTCCCTTGTGCTATAGCTGCAAGATATCCATGAGCATTCAACTATCCTCTATGATGCTTGTGGTAGCATGCAAATTTACATTTTCTGGAGGGTGAGGTTTGACTAGCTAGAGGAGGATGAGATCTTATGGAGAACCTATCTACTCACTATACAGTGGCTAGATCCCACAAGAAAGCTGAGGAGGATGCAGATGGATAGGTTTCTAGCTAGGAGGCATGACTATGTTGTATGACCTTTCTACTATGGGTGATTCATGTGACAGTTTGGGAAGATGTAGACACCACCAAGGGAATGCCCCTTCATTAGGTGATCAGTGCAAAGTGCTTGAAGGCTAGGTGATATTGTTCGAATTACTTTAGATCATATTCATGAGAGTGATTTTGATGCTTCAGATCATTATTAGCCACTAGTCATCAACATTGATGATGTTGGTAGCACAGATGAGCATGAGGAGTAATGGTCAATGACAAAACCAGCTCCTATGTTCCCCATGGATGTCCTATAGGTGATGCAAGACCAGCACCAAATGAGGGAGATGAGCCAGAGGAAAGAGAAGAGGATGCATGATACAAACCATCAGATATATTTACTAATGTTATTGATGATGAGTATGAGTTAGAGGCTGATCCTAACTATGAGGACTAGGATGGAGGAGAGAATGAGGATGAGGATTACAAGGAGGAGCCACCCTTGAGTGATGGTGATGAGGTAGCAACTGAGGATCGATATGAGGATATCGAGTGCTAGAGCCTGAGGGGTCGAGTTCTCATAGACCTTGGTGATTTTGTATATGATATTGAGATGTATATAAAACATTTTGATATATATATATATATACATGCATATTTGGTGTTTTTATTATTGGTTTTAATCTGTTTCATTGTTATATGCAATGTGATTAATTAAATTACTTTATGGTAAAATTATTTAATTAATGTCTTCATGATTTAATAGGATTGATGTGATCTAGTGTAAAACATATTTCAATTTTATTGTAGATACAACATTGTTGATTAGAGAAATATGTTAAATTAAATACAACTATAACTCATATAAGGGTTTAACTTAACATAACACAAGGGTGAATAGTATGAATCCTAAATTAATTATAAAATGAACTTAAATAATTAGCTTAGTTTTCAAGACAAACGTGACATTAGTTGTTGAGAACTAAGCAATGTGAAAGTTATTTAGAATGACATAAAATAACTTTAGACAACACTACTTTAACAAACATACTATTCAAAGAGATTAGAGGTAATACCAATGCAAATGTGTGGTGTTAATAGGTTTCCTTAAGGGGTGTTCCATCAAGCTCTATTAAGACATAAGCACCAAACCCATAATTGGTATCAACTATGTAAGGTCCTAACCAAATAGGGTTGAATTTATCTTTATATTCATTGTCAGCATTAGTATTACATTGATTCTCAGTAAGAACAAAATCACCCTTACAAAATGTTCAAGGAATGACATGTGAGCTATGCTTTTGTTGTAATTGTTTGATGTAAGCTTGGAGATGCTCAAGAGTCGTAATGCACTTTTCATCAAGCATCTCAGGTTGGTACAATCATTGTTCTTATAAGTGGCATTGTCAATAAGGTCTTGAAGAGAAATTTGCAACATAGGAATTTCTAACTCCAAGGGCATGATTGCATTAGTTCCATAAATGAGGGTATAAGGTGTAGTTCTTGTGGATAATCTAATACTTGTTCGATAAGCCCAAAGTGCATAATGTTATTATGTATGCCAATCCTTGTGATGTCTATTAATAGTTTTCTCAAGGATTTTTTCTAGAATCTTATTAGTGTTTTTAGCTTGTCCATTAGATTGCGGATAGTATGGTGTGGAAAATTGATGTTGAATGTTAAATTTTTCAAGAAATTTCTTAACTTCGTTATTCTTAAATGGATCTCCATTGTCTAAAACGAAGGTGGAATGGAGGCTAAAGTGAGCAATTATGTGTTCCAATATGAAACAACAAATTACATTAACATTTGTAGAATGAAGAGGAATAGCTTCCACCCATTTTGTGAAATATTCTATTGCATTGATGATAAATGTATGTCCAGAAAAAGAGGGAGGTGAAATTTTTCCAATAAGATCCAATCCCCATACTGAAAATGGCATAGAGTTCAGAAGTAGGAGCATGGATCAAATTGCTATGTTCTTGACATTTGTGACATTGTTTAACATAAGCAAAGTAGTCTTTCTCCATATGTCTCCAATAATATCCCATACAAATGAGTTTTTGCACTAATGACCATCCTCCAAAATGACCTCCATAGGCATTAGCATGAGCCTTTAAATGGCTATAGGGATTTCAGAATCCTTAAGACACATTAGTAAGAGACCATTAAAGGATCTTCTATACAACAAATCAGCGAGGATCATGTATTTAGCTGCTAGTTTGCATAGACATTTTTGAGTATTTGTCATTGTGGGATTGAGAACAATACCATTTTTTAAATAATGGCAGATTGTATCATATCATTCACATGAGGAATCTTTGAGTAGTTGTTAAAATGTCTTCTAATCAAGTATAAATTGAAGGTTTCATGATGGGATGAATAAAAAAGGTGAAGTACATTGAAGGATCATGTGGGTATATAAGAGAGGCCGCACTTGGCATTGCGTCCACATGTCTACTCTCTTTTGGGGGATGTTATTAATGGTGAATGATTCAAACTTCTCTAACAGTTTCATTGTAAGATCCTTGTATTTTGATCACTTGTCATATTTATTTTGATATATACCATTGATTTGTTTGATAACTAATTTTGAATCACCAAAGATCTTAATATGTTTAGCATCCATTGTTAAAGCAATTCGCAAAACCATGATTAATGCCTCATACTCAGTTGCATTATTTGTGCATAGTAAATTTAATTGATAGGACAAGGGAAGAGTTTTTCCATCAAGTGGAATTAATATCACTCTAGCACTAGAACCTATTTTACACTTAGATCCATCAAAATACAATTCCCATGCTTTAATATCAGCGGTCAAAACACTATCATTGGGAAAGGAGTCATGATTAGGTAAAGTGAGGAGGAGTATTAGCTAAGTGATTAGTTAAGGCTTGTCCTTTGATTGCTTTTTGTGAAACAAAATTAAGGTCAAACTTAGTTAACAACATCACCCACTTAGCTAAGCATGTAGAAAGGTCTGTTTTGTTGAAAAGATGTTTAAGGGGATCAAATTTTGTCATGACTTGTCTTTCAACATTTAGTAAATAATGTCACAATTTACTAGTAGTGAATACAAGAGCTAAGAAATTTTTTTCAATTGGTGAGTTTTTAGTTTGATAATCAATGAAGGTTCGACTAATGTAATAAATAAGGTGTTATTTTCCATGATCGTCTCATTGATCCAACAATGTTATAAGAGCATGGGTTGATGCAACTATGTATAGGATAAACAGTTTGTTTGGTGCTTCTGATTGTAAAATAGGTGGGGTTGCAAGGTATTTCTTTAAACTCTCAAAATCTTGTTTACAATCGTCATCCCAATCAAAAGGTACACCCTTTTTAAGAAAATGCATGAAAGGTAATGTGTGATTGGCTAAAGATGCAACAAAATGATAGATAGCTTGAATTCGGCCTTATAATGTTCACATTTGAGAAATGTTTTGAGGAGGTGGCATGTTAATAATTGCATCAATTTTCTTTGTGTCCACCTCAATGCCTCTATGAGATATGACAAACCCCAAAAGTTTACCTCTATCTATGACAAAGACACACTTTTTCGGATTTAAGCACATATTATATTTATGTATTCGTTTGAAGATTTTCTGAAGAACATTTACATTGTCTTGTCTTGTTAAGGATTTGGAAAGGATATCATCAACATAATCTTCCAAAATTTTATGGATGTAATCATGAAATACCAATGTCATTACTCATTGATAAGTTGTGCTAACATTATTTAAACTGAAATGCATCATAACCCAACAAAACGTTCCCCAAATAGTTGTAAAGGTAGTTTTGTATTGATCTTGAGGATTAATAAGGATTTGATTATAACCAAAAAATCCATCCATGAATGACAAAAAAACATGTCCAATAGTTGAATCCATGATCATGTCAATATTAGGAAGCGAAAAGTTTTCTTTTAAAGAAGCTTTATTCAAGTCACAAAAATCTACACATATCCTAATACGATTATCGGTTTTAGCAACTGTGACAATGTTTGATATCCAAGGAGAATAATCAATAGGTCAAATGAAGCCTGAATCAAGGAGTTTTTCAAGCTCTACTTTAAGATGTAAGGCTATGTTAGGGTCCATTTTTCTTATCTTTTCACGAATAGGTTTAGCATTTTCAGCAAGAACAATGTTGTGTGTCACAATTTTTGGGTCAATTCCTAGCATATCATAATATTTCCAAGAATTTTTTTTAGGAAAATCATGAAGTAAAGTTGTAGTGTCCTCTTATTATTTATCATCAAGGCACTTCCCAATCTTAATAACATTGTCTCTATCATCAATGTCCATTGGTACATCAATTGTATCTCCTAAAGGGAGTGCATTAGATTTAGGAACTTCATACTCATGGTATTCTTCAGTGATATCACTTTCTTTTTTCTTGGTAACAATCATGGCATGAATAATTCATTTTATGGGAGCAAGAGAGGATGAGTTATCATAAACTCCTAACATTTTTTTTAGAGTTTCATCGCTGTCAATATACTGCAATGATTGTAGCGAATTCTTATCAAGCAATTCAGGATGTTGGATGGTGAGGTTATGTTTTGGTTGACATGTAATAGTGTTGACTTTCAAAGATGGTTGTTGGGTAGCTTTTGTCATCTTAGAAAAATAATAGCCCAACCAAGTTTTTGTCACTTGCGTATTAGGTTTGATAGGAACATGAATACACTTTTCATGTTTTCCACACCTTTTTCCATAAAGTCTTTCCATTTATGTTGACGTAAGCAGGGATTGATAATCTATCTCATCAAAATTTGTTATATTATATTTTCTTCCAAAGTAGAAGAGAGAAGATTGTTTGGAATTTTGAGTGGACATGATGGTTGGTTGTTCTTGATTCTCATCTTTCTTTTGTGTGATTATGTATTCACCCATAAATGAAGGTGTCAATTTTAAGGATCTCCAATCATCGCCAAAGAATTTAGATACTAATTCATCATCACTGTGTTTAATTTCGATAGGTTCTATATTGGATGTTGGAATTAATGTTTTAGGAGAACTTGTAGCTCCTTTTTCAAGGTGAAAGATACTTTCAAGCTTGGGGTCTATTTCAACTTGATAAATATGACTATTATAGACATATTTCATGATACAATGAAGGGTCGAAGGCACTGCATTCATCTCATGAATCCATGGTCTACCTAAAAGAAGATTATATGAAATATCATAAGACATGACATGAATAGGAGTTTGCAAAGTAGCTACCCCAACCATAATAGGTAAAGTGATTAGGTATGTGCAGGATCATCATGGAAAAATAGGCCCTTAAGTGGCAAAAAATTTAGAAAAATCAGAGTTAGGAAACTTGACATAAAAAATTGAATAAGTTATCTATCTTATTTCAAAAATATGTAAGAATAGAATCTATAGAAAATTAAATGTAGTTTCTAAACTACTAGGTTTATTTTTTAAAAAAATCTATTTGGTGAAAATTGAAATTTCAATGTAGTAGTACTTAAATATTAGGGAAAAAATAAGAAGTAGGTGTCTTTCTAACCACCCTAACCACAATAAAATGATAATATTTTTTTATAATATTTTAGATATAAGTAGAGGACTCATGTATTGATGAGATGCATATGTTTTTATAAATTTTTTTGAGTAAATAATTAATTATGATTTTTTAATTACAACTTTTAAAAATATAAAAACTGGCATGTTTGACCACCTTAACTTGGTCAAAACTTCATGAAATTCATTTTTTTTAATCTTATAGTATATAAAACATAGAATGTGATGCATGTTCCAGATTCAAAAAATGTGATATTGTTTGAAAGCTATAGATGTTTTTCAATTAACCTATCAATTAGGACTTTAGTCATAATTCAAATAGAAAATGAATAATAATTATTTATTAAATTCAAAGTAAAGCATAAATTATATTAGTGGAAGTTGAGAATCTCCTTTAAAAACCCTTTTTGTTTCATCAACTTTGTGTAAAAAAATGCCATCAGCCACATACCCTACACATACCCATCATATCACCACTTTTTGGCCCATCATGATCCTGCACATACTTGATTATACTGAGCAGTTGCTTAGTTGACTTATCAACGTACAATCTATGAAGGAGATTCACACTACACACATTAAGGGCAGAACCATTATCAATAAGGGTTCTTTTGATACCTATGCGATTCAATTGAGCAATTATCATAAAGGCTTCATTTTGTTTTCGTAAATCTAAAGGAGGGAGCTCATGTTGATGGAAAGTAATGTCTAGATTTATGCTATGCATTAAAGCCACCACATCATTTGAAGTTGTACCAAGAGGAACTAAAAGTTTTTGTAAGGCGGTTTGAAGAATAATGTGGTAATTTGGTGAGTTTTGAAGTAAATCCCAAAGGGAAATCTTTACAGGAGTATTCTTTAATTGTTAAACAAGATCATACTCCTTTTTGTGTGGGAGGTAATGAGGAGCACTAGGCAGATTGGGTAAAGGTAAAGAGGGTGGGGTTGGTTGCGACGGTTGCAGATTATTTTGGGTATTATATGTATGAGAAACAATAGCATTACTTGATTACTGCAACACTCTGATTTTATGTGGGTAAAGAGTGTACTCAGGTTTATTGGAAGGATGAAGTTTATGCAAGGGTGGGTAAAGAATGAGTTAAGGTTGAATCACATTAACATCCTTAGTTTTACATTTCTCACAACAAACCTTAGTGGATGATTTGAGTGAGATGAATTCCTAAAGGGAATCATCTAACAAGTCCAAGTCATCATGACTAAAAGGTTTGAGGGGTAAGTTATCATCAATTGGTTTAAGTTGTTCAACATCAAAGGTGTTAATTTTTGTTATTGTGGATTTGACGTAGCAAACCTTAGTGGATAACTTATGTGAGATGAAGTCCAGAAGGGACTCATCTAACAAGTCAAAGTCATCACAACCTAAAGGTTTAAGGGATATGTTATCATTAAGTGGTTTAGGTTTCTCATTGCAAGCATTAGAGGATGAAGTGAGTGAGAGGAATTATTAAAGAACTTCATCTAACTTATCTGCATCATCACTACTAAGGGGCTTGGATGAGATGGTGTTTCTAATTTGAATAATTTGTTTAAAATATTGTTTTTATGTTTCAATTTTTGTGTTTTTATGTATCGACGAATCTAATCTTAAAGAACTAGGAATGAATATTGAAAAGGAAAGTTTCAAAAATCTAAGACTATCCATAAATTCCATGAAAGAAAATGATGCTATCAATGCTAATGAAACAAAAGATAAATGAACTATGACAGAAAATAAACTATAGGAAACAAAAATGTGCAAAGTAATAAACTAAATTCTGGAAACTTTGATTCAAAAATTGTAGTGGGACTGATTCACCAAAGGTGGCGAATGAGTCCCAGGGGAGGTATTTTTAGGTCTTTTCTAACTTTTTTAATTTTCTAAATGTTTTCAGGTCTGTACAATGTAGATAGACATTGATAATGCAAAATTTTGAAAAGAAGTAATGAATGAAGATGCAATAATGAACTCTAAATGATACTACCGCTAATGCAACTTTAAGAAGCCCTGGGATGCAAAAATAATGAAAAAAGTAATGCAATTAAGTCTTAGGATGCAAATAAGAATGATATGATGTTTAATATGTGGGTTCACCTAAATAAACCATAGATTTTTGGGTGTGAGGCTTATAAACTACTCTTGCACTCTTAGGTTGTTTCACCTAAAAGGTGATAGATAAAACTCACAAAAAATCAATGTGGTTCACTCAAATTAAGATGTGTATTAATTATGTTATTAAGGATAAATGAGATGATATAAATGCAAATGTTCTAGGTAATTAATTGATTTTGAATGTAAAACATAAGAAATGTGCAATTTTTGAAAACAAAATGATGTTTGCAAAAGGATTAAAATGATGAATGAAAATGCAAATTAAACTAAAAAGAAAGCCAAATCTTAGAATGTGTGCACCTGAGAAGCTCAAGAGGACTTGAAAGTAGCCTAGAAATTTGAGAAATCTAATTTTGAGTTGACTAGGACACATTCGCCACCTTGGGTTAATCAATCCCAGGTTAGGGTTGTTCTGCACATAATCTATTTTTTGCTAACTAGGTGTCTGGATCTGCATCTAACTCAAAATGGAACCTTAGGAGGGACTCATTCACCATGCATGGTGAATTAGTCCACTTTCAAATTTTCTATAACTTCAAGTTTTTGTTCTACACCTTGACACCTGTACAACACTTTCTAATAGAAACCTAAATCATGATCTCATAAAATTCCTACAAAACAACTTAAAACTATTTTTCTAATGGGGGGTTTTCCTTTATCAATCCCCTAGTTGGGTAATTAAACCTTGAATGGCAAAAAAATCAATATAAAACCCTAGCCTTAGATGTGTTAAAAACTAGGAAAGTCTAAAGTATGTCAAAAACCCTATTCTATTGTGCAAGAATAAGAAATGCAAATGTGATTTGAATGATGCAATATCTAACCCCTAGAAATCTTAGAACACATAAAAAATGGAGACAAAATGACATGCAAATGGAATGTAAATGAAATGTAAACCTTAATCTAAAGATATAGAGGAAATGGAAGATGGAATCACTTTGAAAACTAGTCTTTAGGTGTGATTTGATGGCTAGTTGTATCTCCTCAACCTATATTTCTCCATGATTCACCATAGGCATCCATCATCAACTCTTTGTGATGTTGAAATTCGATCCAAAAAGTGAGCTTCAAGACCTACAAAAACTATAGTTTTCTGCCCTTAAACTTCAACTTTGCCAATTAAACTTGTTGTAGAATACTTTACTTTGAAAATTAGTTATGTGAAATGACTAAAAGATGTGTAAAATGACTTAAAATGAGTATTTTTAAGAAACAACGCCTAATTTTCCCATTATTTAGACCTCAGAGGCCGAAATTCACAGAAAAATTATGTTGAATTAATTGAATTCCCACTCAAAATTGAAATTTCCCTCAAAAGGGACTCATTCACCACCCTTGGAAAATGGGTCCCACAAGAGGGGACTCATTTTCCCAAGGTGGTGAATGGATCCCACCAGTGGTTTTTAAAGGTGGGTTTTCAGGATATGGATGAATTGAATGTTGTTTGACGGGATTTAAGTTATTTTTCAAGTGAAATGAGCCTCTAGATAAAAAATAGTGGGTCTTAGGGGCCTATAAATGTTGTTTTGAAGGATAAATGATGCATGGGTACTCAAAAGTAGGTCTAATTAGGTGTGAAATTGTCTCTTTTGTGAAGAGGGTCTAATTTTCTATGTCACAATATGATATCTCCTTTTTTCCTTCCTTTGGGGGGATCATTGATTTTATATACATGATATATGTAGTTCTTGGTGGTGTTATTGAGTCCTCCATCCATCCATCATTTTGTTTTTTTTTTTTCCCTCTCTTTTGGAGAGGGTTTTTTTCCATAGGGTTTTTCTCCTTTTTCTCTGGTTGCGAGAGATTTTCTTTTTGCATTATAGTTGTGCATGGGCACCTAACATGGCCTCATTATTGGGACCCATTTTTTGCATCTCATATTGCATTTTTAGTTTCCCTAATTTTCTCTTAAGGGGGAGTGTTAGCATGAATATTTCCACTTTCTTAAGTTTACTTAGGGTTAATATTGCATTTGTTTATTTGGGTAGTTTTTTCCTGTGCTAGGTAGTTTTTACACTTGTTGCATTTTTCATGACTTTATAAGGAACCTTGTACACTATGTATTAACATGTCTCAATGAATATTATTTCATTCCTAGTCAAATAGCTTTTTATGTTTCTCTCTTTGTTCTTGAAGGTTGTTTTTGTGTTTGGAGTTGCTCCTGGGTGCTCCAACAATATTATTTTTGTAACTGACACAAGTATTTTCTCCCCAAAATAGGCATCTTTATGTAACTTGATTTGATTTTCTTGCTTATGATCTCCTGAAGGTATATAGTTATAGAATCCCATGATTTCTACTATTGCTTCATCATTTCGGAATGCTTCTAGTATAAGAGGTCCTTGTAGGTACCAATCAATTAATTTAGGGTATAGAAGTGGGATTTCAATGGATGATGTTATGGTATATATTTGGTCAATGCAAAAAAAAAAAATGATGGTTTGAAAGGATTTTTTGATGAAATCACATTTGGAGCATTGAATATTAGCAAAGTATTTCTACCTTTATTATGGGTGGATTGAGGTATTATAGTTACCAAGGTTGTGGCCTAAAAGTCAAGTCCTTGATGATCCTTATATTCCTATAGGTAAATGGGTTCCATCATTCCTTTCTCTTGTGCTCCTAGTCCTTTTCCTTTGTAGCACGTGTTTATACAAATCATGTCCTTTAGGATATCAATATATCTCAAGAGAGTGTAGTGGTTGGTCATCTTCATTGTTGTATAGCCATGAGGAGATATTGAAACTTAGGCCTTCTTTTCTAACAATCCTCATTTGTTAAATTTTTTGAAGGTTTATTTTGGTTTCAAGAAAAGTGCATGGCCATATGACCATGGAAAAGTAGGGAGCTATCCTATATAAAAGGAATTTTAAATTTTATACTCATCACATCCTTTATCAATCACATTGATCTTCATCCAAAGGGTAGATTGTGGAATGGGTGAGTATTATAATGTAGATGGATTGATGTAAGTGGATGAGGTTGATGTAGCATCATTAATGGGACAATGATGGTAGCTCTTGTATTTGATTTCTAAAAATTTTCAATATTGGAATGGTTGTGGATTGATGGGAATGGTGACTACTCTACAATTGTGCAGTAATTTTAAGCATTGGTGGTAGGTAGAGGGGACAACTTACATAGCATGTATCCAAGGACATTTGAGGAGGATGTTATATGGAATATCTAGGTCAAGGATATGACATGGGGTTTCAATAATGGCTAGGAAAACCTAAATAGGTAACTTTATGATACCTTATAATTCTCTTTATGCATCTTAATATTCCTTTATTCTTATATTTGTGTGGGGATATATAATGTCTTCTAAATAGCCCAATTGTTTTATTAATTTTAAATTACATAGATTGAGTCATGACCCGCCATCTATTAGGACTCTATTAATGTTGTTCTTATATATAATGGCTTCAATGTGAAATGGTTTATTATGCGATATCTTAGTGTGAATGTATTTGTTGGTGAATGTTAGATGGTGTGTGGATGATAGATGTCCAATTATGGCTTGAAATTGGTTAACATTTATGTCACTTGGCAATATAGATTCTTGGAGACCTTTAGCAAGAGCTTCTTTATGCATGAGTGTATTGTGGGATTAGGGATTGATATTTTTGTTGTATGTGTATGAAGTAGTGTTGTAGGAGGGTGATGGTTTCCATTTGAGTTGTGTTGTGGAAATGGTTGTGTGTATATGCCTAGCTGATAATTTAGGGAGTTTTGATTTTGAACCTAGACTTCTCCCTTATCAATAAGATCTTTAATGTAATTTTTTAGTCTCATGCACTTTATAGTACTATGTGCCTTGATTCGATGATATTTACAATATTCATTGTCTTTATACCATGTTGGTTTTAGTTTCCTTTCATCAAGTAACATAGTAATTGGAAATTTGATTATGCTCTCTTGTGCAAGTTTGTGAAATACAACATCAAGGGGTTCTCCCAAGGGAGTATACTAAATTTGGTTTGATTAGTTTGTTTTCCTTTTCGTTGACCAGGATGGTAATTGTGTTGGAGGTACCTTTTTGTTGTGATGTTTGTGGATTGTGTGATGGGGTACTTTTGTACATTTTTCACATGTTTTCTATCAGTTACTCCATCATTCACAACATTTTTATTTTTAGACCAAAATTTTGGTTTATGATTAGATGGTTGATTATTCTCTTTATATTATTTATAGATTTTGATTAACCCCTCAATGATTAATGCCTTTTCAATATTTTTTAAGCATTTTCAATGGCTTCATCAAAGGTGTTGACACATTGACTTGTTACAAATGTAAGGCTATTTTTGGATGTTTTATTTCAATGAAGATGTTAGCCATTTTTTTTCAAGTAATTGTAAGGGGAATTGACTTACAAGGTGTCTCCATCTTTGAAGGAATATGGAAAAAAAAATCCCATTGTTTGGTTTGGTTGTGCATAACTTAGCCAAAGTTATCTCTTTGTCAATGATATATGAAAAATGGGTTACAAATTGTTTGGTTAAGTCAATGAAGGGTGTTATGGATCCTCGGGGTAAGTGTGTAAACCATTCTAAGGCTTGAAATTCAAGAATTTTAGGGAATAGTCTCATCAGGTATACATCATTATAGGAAACTTCTTGGAATTCCACTCTAAATTATTTAAGGTATTCAATATGGTTAACCTTCCTATTATATTTTTCAAATTTTCATATTTCATAATATTTAGGAAAGGGAATGGATAGTATGGATTGGTCAAATGGGTAAGGGAATATGGCCTCATTTCTATAGGTCTTCATTGTTTAACCATTTTGGATTCCTTCCATCATGTCTCTCATATTATGTAACTCTTGGGCTATGTTGAAGTTATTGGATGAAGGGTTTTTGAATTATTGGTTGTACATGTGTTGATGTTGATGTGAAGGTGTTACTAGGGGATTTTTGATTTATTGGTGATATTGTTAATGAATAGGTGGTAAAGGGGGATTATTAATGTATTGATGATATGTTGGTTTTGGTAGTTTGATGTTGCAGGATTATTAGGAGTTGGGGTGGGGGATTATTGTTCAAGGTATGTGAAAGTTGGGGATTTGAGGTTTAAGGATTAATATTTTTGCGTCGAGGGGTATTTTTGGTATCTTGGTGTTGGGAGTTTGATGTTGGTGTATTATTGGAGTTTTGGTGATTAGGAGGTAGGGGTGGTGGATTATTTGTATTTGATGTTAGGGGTTGAGAGGCATTAGGTCCTTGTCAACTAATGAAGTTTGTATGGACAAATGTCGTAGTAGTGGGGTTGTTGGATACATAAGTAACATGGGAGTTTGTAGCACTAGGAACCCTTAGTTATGATGAGAGTGGTGGTAAATTATTAAGGAATTGTGTTATATTTATGAAGGGGGTTAGATTAGGATTGTGTTGTGCTTCTAAGAAACTGTCAAATGTAGTAGTGGGGTTGGTGGATCATGCATAAGTAACATTGGAGTTTGTAGCAATAAGAACCCTTAGCTATGATGGGAGTGGTGGTAAATTATTAAAGGATTATGTTTTTTTTATGAAGGGGATAGATTATCATTGGGCTGTGCTCCTAAGACACTGCCAAATAATTTGGTAGATGATGACGGGTTATTTAGAGGTTTATCACTCCTTAGTTGTGAGATTTCAAAGTTAGAGGGGAGTTTAAGCCCTTTAACTATGAGCTTAATTAGGAGTTAATTTTTCCCAAGAAGAATTAATCTCTCCACCATCTCTTGATTATAAGGATTGCTAGTAAACTCCCTTACATTAGGGGACTCTTCTGGCACATACACCATTTCCTCATGGGGGTAGGTGGTTGGGATGGGTTTTGTAAAAGGCCTCTACTTTGGAATCCATTAGTTTCTCAGCTTATGATCTAGTGATTGGAATGCAAGATGAGGAATCCTTTAGAGGGTTGCCCTGGCATAATCAGTTTGGATGGATATGGTAATGATTGATAAATTAAATTTGGGTTATGATTTGAGACTTAAGTTTGGTTAAGGTTGGATGTGTGATGGATATTTGGATGAATTTTGGATTTTATTACTTATAGTTGGGATATGTGCAAGATCATGATGGACCAAAAAGTGGCGATATGATGGGTATATGGCTGACAAATTTTTTTACTCAAAATTGATGAAATAAAAAGGGTTTATAAAGGAGATTCTTAGCTTTCCACCAATATAAAATATGCTTTACTTTGAATTTAATAAATATTTATTATTCATTTTGTATTTGAATGACAACTAAAGTCTTGATTGATAGGTTGATTGAAAAACATCTATAACTTTTAGATAGTATCACATTTTTTGAATTTGAAACATGTGCCACATTCTATGCTTTGTGTACTATAAGATTAAAAAAGAAAAATTGAATTTCCTGAAGTTTGGACCAAGTTAAGGTGGTCAGACATACAAGTTTTTATATTTTTTAAAAGTTGTAATAAAAAATTCATAATTAATTATTCAATTGGAAATTTTTTTAAAAAAATATGCATCACATTGGCACATGAGTAAAATCTTATAAAAATATATTATTATTTTATTGTGGTTAGGGTGGTTACATAGACACGTACTTATTTTTTCCCTGAAATTTAAGTACTAGTGCATTGAAATTTCAAATTTTCACCAAATAGATTTAAAAAAAAAATAAACCTAGTAGTTTAGAAACTACATTCAATTTTCTACAAATTCTATTCTTACATATTTTTTAAATTATATAAATAACGTATTCAAATTTTTAGGTCAAGTTGCCTAACTTTGATTTGTTTGAATTTTTTGCCACCTAAGGGCTTGTTTTTTCCATGATGATCTTGCACACACCTGTTGGATGATGATTGGATGATGTATTTTGGATTATAATAAGTATTGGGATCTTGTAAGATATGATTGGAGGATTAAGGCTGGTTTAAGATAATTGATTGGTTGGTTAGATGAATGATTGGATTGGATGATGGGAAGGATAGACCTTGGATAAAGGGTATGTGGAAAATCAATTTTACAACAAAGATTAGAATATATATCTTTAGGATGGGATGATTTGGGATTTTATTTTGCTTACCTAGGATAGGAAAGCTCGTAATCAAGGTTAGATAAAGGTTGATTTTGAAAAACTTAACTTGAGGGAGCCAAATCCTTAAATTGACTAATCCAAAGGATGTGCTAACCAAGGATGTAACTTAAGATAGGTAAGTTATTAAGGTAACCCATGATTAGTGGGATGATTAAGGATCAAGATTAAACCCTAATGAAAAATTTGATTTGCAAGGGTAATTATTAGATTAGATGAGGGTAATCATGATTGAGCTTAATGGAATGATTTGGATGATAAGGGAATGATTTATGGATATGATGATTATATGATATTACAAGATTTGGAAGGTTGACTAAGGTGTTCCCCAAGGGATAAATAGATAAATGGGATGGCAAGGATGTGATTAGAGATTTAATATGGGATAATGGTGACACAAGATAACTAGTGAGATGACCAAGATGATAGAATGATGGGAATGATTAAAGTCTAATGCCAAGTCGAAGGACGATATAGTGATTGTGGTGGTCAAAAGATAAAAATGGA
Source organism: Sequoia sempervirens (assembly GCA_007258455.2). Classification (NCBI taxonomy): domain Eukaryota; kingdom Viridiplantae; phylum Streptophyta; class Pinopsida; order Cupressales; family Cupressaceae; genus Sequoia; species Sequoia sempervirens. Next base: position 332,068,024 of record VDFB02000008.1, read on the forward strand.
AATTAAAATAATGAATGTGACTAAATGATGTAGAAATTAATGATGGAAGATTCTAAGGGTTTACCCCAAGTCCTAATGATAGGGAGGGTGGGATGTCTAAAATATGGGGGATTATGGTCAGATTGGGGAATTATGGAAAGATGAAAATGGAAACATCTAGGTAAAGTGATGAGGTGTAAAATGGTAAGTTTAATGATAGTTAAAAGATAGTTTAATTGAAGAATGTGTTAGACTAGTCAAGAAACCCTATGAGGTCACTATCAAAAAACTCATGTTCTCAAGCCAAACAAAGGTGTATATTTTTAGAAAAATCCAAAAAGATAATTTTTTAGAAGACACAAGCTAGGTATTTATGAAAGAGGCATAGGTTGATCCCACAATAGTGGTTTACACTTTTTGGGACATTCTGATTTTTGCTAAAATCATATATTTTTAGAAAATATAATGATTTAAGCCTTGAAAAGTTCCATTTAAAGGATTCCAATTGAAGAGGGTTTGATCAAACCACCTTAGATCAAACCCCCTTGGATAGAACCCTGCTAATTTTAAACCATGCCTATAATGGAATCTCCTTTACACTTATCAAAATGCTATTAAAAAAATAGTTTTGATTTACCTTTTGGGGGATCAAATGAATTCATTTAAAATTTGTTAGTTTTTATGATCAGATTTAATGCACAAAAATTAATTTCAAAATCAGACACAAAGACACAACAAATACCCTAGGAAAACCCTCCTCTTGAGGGAGAAAAACCCAGCAACAATTATATCTCTTATATATATGAGAAATGGCAACAAGTTGCATTACAAAGAGGCCACACACAAGGCCAAAGATTAGCATCAATAATGGTTGTAATGCAAACTAGTAGTATGACCTTCAATTCACACTTGAATAAACACACAATATGTTCCTCTATGAATTCACACTATTCTTCTTGAAGAGCTCACACTGAATGGAGAAGGAGGTCGAACTTTCTTGATGTACAAATGAGAGGAAATGACCTCATATAAATACATTGCTAGATAGGTTTCACCCTTTCAATAAACTAGGTCAGCCACCAAGAAATAAATACAATTAATAATAATGAATTACAATGAAGGTCGGCCAAGGAAGAATGATGCAAGGAAGTCATCTAGAAATAATGTTGCCATTTACACATATAAATAATTTATATCTTCAATTGGGGCTAGAAGAATTGAACCCGAAGTTGCTAACATCAACAAAATTTATTTTTTGTAAGTATATACTCCTTATTATAAGCTTCCCAAAAAGTATAATTTTAAATATTTTTAATTTGATTATTATTTTTTTTTTTTTTCTTGTGAATGCACATTTTTCATCAAAAATCAAGCTCTATGTTTTTCACTTGTGAAAAAATAGTGCTCATATTGGGCAAGTGCACCAAGATGGTTCCCAAAAAGGGGGCTTAAGTGGCCACCTTTTTTCTGAAATCAGGAAATGCTGACTTTGGACATGAAATTGAGGCTAGTTACACTCAAAATTTTGAGATGGAACGAAAACAAGGATCAAAGTGCTTTGATTCTACTTTCTAAACTACTATTTTATTTTGAAAATGGTTGAAATTAAGGAGTTGAAAAGAGGGATGTACATAAATTGGTGTTGTTTTTGTCAGAAAAACATAACATCAATGTTATTAGATTTCCACAATCCATAAGAATATCAGAGAAGCTATTTCTAGATTAGATTGTGTAAGTTTTTTTTGGATCAACATTTCAGATCACACTCTGTGATCCATCATTAGGATAGAGAGCTCAAGGAGATGAAAAAAAAAACTATAGTACAACCTGAGCACGGTGAAATTTTTTGTAGTATTTTTAAAATCACCATAGTTAGAAGTTAGCTAATAGCATCTAGTTTGTGCACAATTTTTCTGATAATTTTTTAATGAATATTTGATTTTTTACTAATTTTCTAAGTGGGCACTTCCTAAAAAGCAAAATTTTGGCCGTGCTCCACCTACAAATTTTTGAAAATAATTGATTTTTTTTTTCTTTTTTTCTTTTTAAATTTGTAGAATGGAGTCTACTTTCTAAAAATGTAATTTATTTGAAATTTTGATGAATGGTTAATTTATAACAAAATAAACACTAAACACTACTTTTTTAAAAAAGACATATAAACAAAAGAAATTATGGATGAAAGGCCTTAACATTGTCAAAAAGTGAAAAAAATTACATCATTGGATAGCTAAGAGAGAACCTAACATTACCCATTTTTTGATTTTGTCAATATTGAACTAGATGCAATCTTGATGGTGAGCACGGGCCGATTATGTGAAAATTTGTAGAATTTGCAAAAACACATCTTTGGCCTTGTTGGGAATGCCCTCCAAGCCTTTGGGTTGGTATTCCAAGGAAAATAATTTCACTTTTTTCTTTTTTTATCACGAAATAAGGCATGCGTGTTATAATGCGAGCGCATTTTTAAAAAAAAATTCATAAGTGGCCAAAAAATTGGTACCCAACTTCATGCACCCGCCCTATTATAAAAAAAAATTGAAAAATATCAATGCATTAGATATTGATGTCCCTAATGCAACACAAAAAAAATGGAATATTGATACATACCAAAAAAGTTATGTTTTAGCTAGTAAATCATTTCTAAATCGTAACTAACCAACTTTGAAACTTTATTAAGAAAAAAAATTCAATGAAATGCTATGAAACTAATTCCATGCACTAGATATCATAGTTATGAATCTAAATTCAAAAAAATTATAATCTTATCCTTCACAGAAAAAAAATTTATATGTTAGCCAGTAATGTCACTCTTTAAAAATTGTGTTTACTGTTAAAAACTAGTTTTCAAAGGAGATGGAAAAATAAGTGCAATCTGATTCCAAATTTTTTGAAAAAATATATTTAGAATCTATAGAAAAAATCTCACAAATCACTAGTTTTCATCATCTTCAAATTCCTCATAGTTTATTCACTATAGGTGCCCAAAAGTGAATATTTAGTTAAAAAAATCAGTTCAATGTCCAGTTTGGCCAAAAATTCTAAACTAGTATTGTGGGATCACCCCACAATATGACAGTCTTAGTGTGGTAGAGCACATGCATAGTTTTGTAGAGAATAGGCACTAATTTTTTTTATGTAAACATAGGTTTATTGGTCCTAGGCACAACTCTAGTGTTTGGACATTTTTGGTTAGTGATTTAGCAAACAAAAACCACAATGGCCAAGTTTGAAAATTTTAAAGGGAATGGTAAATCCTCAACCCTATGACTGATTTAATTTACACTATTTTTGCACAAGAAGACACTCCAAACACTTGTTTACAAAACTAAATTAGTTAAGTGGATTTTTAGACTAGTGTAGGACCACCAACCAAGTAAGATTGGCTTAATACTCCTTGATACTTGGGTGGAGCACTCTTTCTCACAAAGATGGATAGGTATCGATCTAGTGACTAAGGGTCATCAATGGATGTCATGGTAACACCTTCTCTCTCTCCGTAGGAGACTTTCAATCCAACCCAAAGATTTATATCTCAACCTAAGGGAGTACATGGTGAGTAACTTTAGGGTATGATCCACATCCCTTGCATTACATTAGCTACATTCAAAGGCCTTAATATACATTACAAAATTTTTGTCTGGGGAAGCCTCTAAACACTAGGAGGGTGCATGAGGCACAACCATGAACACTAGCCCATCAAAATCATGGATTGGGAATTTTTGGTGGGAAACCTCAGATCAACACTTAACTGCTAGCTTGGAATCACTCTAAGACTTGGAGGTTCACCAAACACGACGTGAGTATATTTGGGTACAACTTTCTTTCTCCCCTCTTTCTATACCTTGTTGATAACATGTGGTTGATTTTTTCCCATAGGGTAATGAAATCCCTAGGTAGACCTCCTAAAGGGAAAGGTATGCCAGGTGTTTATGATTGCCAAGATGACACACAGCGCTAGGGAAGAGCATACACACAAAACCAACACACCATTTTAACCTAGAAAACTAAAGAAAATGAAGAAGTGCAAATATTTTTGATCCCCAAGACCACTCTAAGTGCAAGGGGAGAGTATACATCTATTGTACCCTTCCAAACATGCCACACAAGTTCATTTACCCACTACTCTATTTTTATTGCCTATTTAGTGGAAAATAGAAATCTTTTACAAACCTTCTCAAAACCATAGATTGGTAGTTTTATTAGGTTGGTCTTGGTCAATTTGAACAACTACACCACTTATTAGTCTAGAAAGTTAGCTAAAAAACCAAAAATCTTAAAATAAAATGTAAACACATTTTTGTAGGAAAATAAAATCAAAAGTGTAGGAAACCAGAGAGTAGACTTTATACCTAACAAAAATGTGATCTTTTAGGACATAAGCATAGGAGGTTGACCCATAGGTGTAGTAAGTCTCTATGTAGGCACAACAATAGACATGCCAAAAGAAAAAGAGTTGTGCTTAAGAAAAAAAAATTACAAATTCTACTAAGTTAATAGAAATTTTCAATGTTAGCAAAATGCAACCTAGTAGATTAGGATTATTTATTATGATTTTTTTGATTAATTAACTATTAAAAGCCAACAATGTTGAAAATTCCTAAATATAGTAAGCCCTCCTCTCTCAATCATAAGTTTCACTCTATGAAACAAAGGCATGGTGATTCATTGGATATACACAACTATTCACTACTCATGTGTAGATGGTCTCTGTGCAAGAATTCAAATGTAGAATGCAAGAACAACAATTTAGCATAGAAGCACTACTATTTTCTATGCAAGTGCAATAAAATAGGGACCTGAAATAGAAAATGAAAAATGTAAATATTGATAAAATCTATTTGAAAGTGTGAGTTTTTGACCTTAGAGGTTAATTTTAATATCCAAAATGAAGTGTGATATATGTAACTATGGACCTTGAACAACCTTTTAATATCCAAAATGAAGTCTGATATATGTAACTATGTAACCATGTTCAAGTGCGGGACAGGATACAACAGAATCAGGGAGATTCTAAAATATCTACACCCTTGCAAGTCTAAAAGCTATAGCTATGACGGGTTGCCAACGGTATCAAGGAGATTAAATAAATTTAGATTACCAGACTATGCGAAGGAGCTCATCTAAACACTGTATCCAATAACATAAATTTCTCTCAGCTTCGACTGAACGGAGGTAATTGGCAAAGGCTTGAAACATTGCGCAGACCAAGAGAATTAAATAATCTGCTCATTGGTCCTCAATTTCTTCACTTGAACAATCTGCTCATTAACGACATCAGAGAAGACACACGAACCAAGCTTCCTCCAAGTTTGAGACGGTTACGGTTGCAAAAATGTGAGAAACCATTTTCCCTCAGTCTTGAGGATAACATTTGGGATTTGATAATAAAATCAGAGAGTTTATTAAATCTATACACCCTACCATGCTCAAGAGAGTCGCTATGACAGGTTGAACAATGAACCCATAGAGACTATTTAATTTACTGCACCTTTGCAAGTCTAAACATTGCAGCTATGGTGGTATGCCAATGGTTTCATGTAGGCTATTTAATTATGTACAACGCCTCAACTCTAAACGCTAAAACTGCGACAGGTTGCCCAGTATACTAGAAAGTGAATATTGGAATATGGAAATATCGCCATCTAATTACATTATTAACATTTTTTCAATGGCTGCAACCGCTATAGATTGACAGAAGAAGATAACTAGAGATGAAGGAGGGGCATCCATCAAAGTATCTAAGCAACATTATGAAGTTTCGAGTGCCCAAGGAGATATACAAGATAAAGAGGAAGCATAGGTAAGGCACACCAAACAAAAAATAAGGGTTGATGCTGGACGCCAAAAATAAATGGCTATATGCAACTACCAACTGCCATACACTCATACCCATCGAAGTAAAAGCAAACAGATTAAAATTATAATTGGTCATTGAGTGCACAGGGAGACATGCATTTGAAATGTAACAACATGGCAGGACATGCGAATCTGCTGACAGAGTGCCGCCACACAAGAGATGCATAAATTAGATTTTATAGAAAATCATTATTGACAAATCAATGAGAGATAATTTTGACGATGTGTAGAAGATTATAAATACAATTACAAATCTTTCCTAACAAATGTTGGGATATTAAACGTACACAGAAGAAACAAAGTCTAGGAACTGTTAGCCCACAATGATCATACCAACCAACAAAGTTTACTGGCAGAATGAAACGATACCCTATCAAGCATATTTTGCTTTAAAGGAGACAAACCCAACCAATCTCTCTACAGTTGCTTATTCAGACTTTCTACAAAATAAAGAGCAAAGAAAATCATAACAAAATTATTGAGGGTTTATAGCTACTAGATTCTTGAGCGTGAGACAAGCTATTATTACGAAATAAAAGTAATGCTTACGGGTTCAAATTTGCTTACAGACATGAGGTGAGAATGCTCATCAAGCAGAGTGCCCTCCTCCTTCCTTTTTCCCTCTTATTTTCTTTCTTGGTTAGTTATCCCTGAAGGACGAACCCTTCCATATGCTAAATATAGCTATTATTTAACTTTCATATTCTACAATTCTCTTCGACTTCCAAAACATTTCAGCTTCCTATCTCCTTAACCATTCAAATTCCTTATTATAATGATTATCTTTGAACAACTAATAAAATATTAATTATTATCGAATTTCATTAAAGAATTTTTTTTTTTTACACAAAACAATTAGTTTATTTATTTATTAATAACTCTTTACTTAATATTTTATAAAACTAATTTAATTAATTTTCATCTTTATTTCTAGTTTTATTTACTCAATGCTGTTTTAATTAATTGAGTATAAATTCCATCAAATATTATGTTAACACTAATCACACACAAATCAACAATATGCAATTAAACACTTACACGAAATCCGGAAAGGTCACAACGGAGGGCACTACATCCTCCCCCCCTGAGCTTCGACTTAATCCTGGAAGTCGAGCTCAAGCATAAACATGGTAACACAAAAATATCAAAGATCACCATTAAATCATCGTTTAAACATCATCAAGAAAGTAATGAAAATTTAACAAACCAATAATAAGAAATGTTACCAAAACAAAAGTGGTGGCAGGGTTGCAACCAGACCAATTGACAACACAAGGACAGATGACGAACTAGGTTGGGAAAACTTTCTTGTCAGTTCCTATTTTCCACATCAATCCCATTGGGTGTTTATGATGCTTGCCCTGTCCTGACAATGCAGGTGGAATCGAGACTTAGTTCCTGCAATCCTGCATGCAACAAACGTTGTGCACAATACATATATATCACATATACATTATGAGAGGAACTCCCAGCATAGTAGGGCACTCGCAAGCGAGTGATACCACACTTTCCCTCCCACCAAACCACACATAGTAGTCAAAACAATTCTAGTAACTCGTAAACAATTTTCTTCAAATTAGTTAGGAAATATTCGTATAAGGATACTAACCACAATTCTAATTCCTATAATTTATCAAAATTAATTACTACTTGACATTATAATTATCTATACTTGCATATTACAATTACCTTACCTTCGTCACTATGCTTTTTGAAGCCAATTTCCAGTAAATCAAAGGCTATCATAGAACATTGCACATTAGTACCAATAATTCAAGTTGCATTTTAACCTCAAGATACTATATTCTACTAAAATCATAGAATAATTATCCACAAAACCTTACAATGTCGTTAAAACTCATAATTATCACACAAAGAACTCCACTTTAACCATTATTCAACACCAAAATTCACATCAATTTCAATAAAAAGGGTAAAATTTTACACCTTTACAGATTCAAGAAACATAATTCATCACACAAAATTGCAGATTTCACACACATGAAAAACATCACCAAGAACACATCATACTAAAATTCAAGGGTCCATAGAGCATCCCCGACAGGAATGATATCGGTGCATTGCACACTACACTGAGGGTCCTATCCTTTCCCATCAGTTTCCTGCACCACCGACCCAACACCATCTAACAGAAGAATTTCAAGTTCACAACAATGACAAAAGAAAAGTGAACTCAAGACTCACGGGTCTAAGCGCAAGGTTACATAGTGAGCGCACATAGTGCCCAGTGTATGAACCTAGGCTCTGATACCATGTTGTAACGCCCCGTCGTGTGAACCCCAAAGGATAATTAAACAATAATTACAACACAATTTTATTTTTTTTATTTAACATAACATACATGTAATACACATTAAGACATAACATGAATTTCATTTAAGAAGAATCACTAACACATACATCCCTTGGGGTACACGAAGAGTCATTATGAGACTGAGATCCACACAACGACAATAAAGAATAAAATCCAAAGATATAATCCATAACAAAATAAACATTAACAAATATAACATGTACATGATAATCACTGATAAGAAACCATCTGAGTACAACATATGCATGATTAACTTAACACATTGAATAACAACTGCCAATAGCCACATAAGATTTAACGTTACATTACAATACAATGTTTAATGATACAAAAGTGTTTCCAATCCTAAATTGAAACCATACAACAAGATAACATAATGCACAATATCATAACTGGCTCCAAGACAGATACAACTTTCGAGTCACCGCAATAGCACCAATCCACACCTTTCGACCCTCGACTGGGGACCCAATGGGGTGCTTACCACGTTCCACCCGACCATGTGATTCCGAAGACCCACCCCCCGTGCTAGGAGCTGACAAGAAGAGTCCTCAACCAAGAACATCCCAACACAGAATCACAAGACTCACAACATACAAAAGTATCATAAAAGTCAACATGATAAATTAAGATCACAAATCCCATCACGTAAATCAAAGCAATGACCAATAAATAAGTAACCAAAGGATGATCATGAAACACTTCCAATCAAACTAAATTAGTAAACATAATACAATTCTGAATTGCAATTAACTAATACAATAACATCATATCACAGTACCATAGAAGTACAAAATCATAAGTCAAATATCGATGAGATCATACAAGACCACAAAGTACACCAAAGATGAAGTAAGACAATAATCATGAATCAAATTTAAATCCATTAAACAACAATCTAAACCAACTGCCACAACCAACTTCCAGAGGAACACAATAAAGTAAAACACATGGGCAACTAGGGGAGAGTGTCATCGCATAGCCCACATGGGTTCTCCTGGCCCTTCCTCCAAACTGAGGCATCGGCCCCCATCTATTGATCTCCTAGCCCTTCCTCCTACTTGAGGTGCCAGCACCATAGCGTAGCTCATGTGGAGCCGATAACCTCTCATGAGGACGAGGTTACGACCTTGCCAACCACAGCCTTCTCAGCCTTCCATTAGTCTGCGGAAGCACTAATGAAGACGAGGCATCCATTTTTTTAAATCTTGTAATTGATATTACTACCCAACCCTCCTAAGTTAATTATTAGGTTATCACTTGTTTACTAACTCACTCGTGGGTTCTCCTGAGCCCTTCCCCTTAAACAAGGCACCGGCCCCCACGAGGAGACACTCTCCCTAGAGACCCAAAAACATAAAACCAAGGGTTATACCATCATAATTTGATCAAAGAATCAAAACATAAAAGTGTGCGAGGCATTACCCATCTCGCTAACAAGTACAAAATCAGAGTCTCACAAAGTTTCGTACAACCCTTTCAAAAATCTAGATACCAAAACACTTGCCACTTCAAGGCACATAAAAGAGAGAACATCAACTGACAATCATCTCAAACCTCTGGAAGCCGAAAGAATGAAAACCCACAAACAAGCGTAAAATGAAGCAACACAAGTTTTTCCCCAATAATTCCAATACAAGGATAAAATTTCCCTCAAATATGAGATTAACTCCAAAAAGCCACACAAAGAAAGTTCATCAAACCCATCCACAAATCAATCATCCCTAACACAAATACAATCCACATATCAACAATGGTGACACCTCAAATAGGGAAACGCACAAGAAAATCAACCTTTAATTCAACAAAATCACTTAATACAACCAAAAGCCACCAACTAGGTATTCCACGGGAGACCTCAATTTTCTCCTCACAAGATACCTGTATAGTTGGTAAACAAATGACCTTTGATAAAATCATGACAACAGTATAATTTAATGTTTCACCAAAATAATAAAAGTGGGAAGACAACATTCCATAAGAAACATACATTTATCACAACCAAGCATCACATTAGTATCCAAAATATTCCACCACAAAGTCAATTAATGAGACGCCCACAACTCAAAACGAACCAATAATTCATCAAGTAAGGTTGAATGAATAGCAACACAACTTAACTTAAAGAAGATCACCACTCAAGTTAACTTAAGAAAATTCACGAAGAAAGAGTATGTCAAATCACTCATAAAATGACAAGAACCCAAAGGAATGAAAATACTGCCAAAGCCAAGCATTTCCAAAGAGGATACCACAAATAGGATACACCAAATTACCCTTAAAAGATCAATGACCAATCAAAAACAATTTATCCATTTGTTCAAAAATAATTAATTTAAGATAAATAAGGGAACTCTAAACCCACATATCGTAATTATCTAAAGGCATATTTTCACATTCCATAATATTCCTTATCATTAAATTAAAAGATTATTTCCCTCGAATAATAATATTTGAGACAATCTTAATACAATTTCCTAGTTATCTAGCTTACACACTAATCGTAGCATTCCACTCTAAAGGTTATAAAATAACAATATTCACCCACAAATTAACAAAGAATAAACCATACTAATTGTGGTAATAATAATATCCTAAATTTCTTATTCTTCTTAGACAAATTTGCTAATCATTTAATAATGGAAATAACCTTCATTAAATTTTTAGTGTCAAGGAAACTTAACTTTGTTTATCTTTATTTGAGTAACCATTTAAAATCAACACCATCATTTAATTAGATTCTATAAGTACTCAAAATACCACTCACTCCATTTAATTCTTTTCTACTTTTAATTTCCAATTTATAAATCTACTTATTTAATTCCTTTGTCTTGGTTCTCCAATATAAGTTCTATATATATATATATATAACTAAAACCTTATTAATAAAGTTAAAATAATTTAAAAATATTAACTTATTTGATTCCACTATTCAACTAATTCCCTTTTAATGAAATTAATACATATTTAAGATAATAAAAGGAGGAGAGATATTATCAAATCATTGAAACCTATAAACTATCAAACTATAAGGCTACACAACCATTAGATAAGCATGGTAAAAATCAACATATATTGCTTAACATGGACAAACTAAATCATTTATCTAAGAAAATATTTTAGTCATCTAATTACTATTATCATAACACCTAAGATGCATATGTATGTTATTAACAAATTATAGCTTCTTAATCTTTACATCAAACCATACAAAGGCAGTATATATATAATCATGTACCTTTTTTTATATATATATATATATATATATATATATATATCCGATCTTCAAAAGCCCAAATAACTGTTCATCAAATAAGAGAGTTATCTCCTTAACTAAAGGACCGACCAGGTTGAAGGTAAGCATGAGATGCAAATTATGCCTAACACAAAAAGGAACTCAGTTACAAAGTAAAATTCAATACTTTCAGTAAGAGTAAAGGGCAAAAAATTGCAGGATAAGCACAAAATGAGTTTAGCAAGGAAGCTCTTCAGAATTATTGCATTAATGAGCATATTGGAACCAATTAAAACTTTGCTAGTGTTCAAGGTGCATGCATGCGCGCAAGTGAAGTGATTGAGTACAGCACAAACTTCACACACTAAAAATCCTTATTGCATTACATATATAGTTGATCATTATGAGTGCATGGTTTCGGATATCTAGCAAGAGAGATTATTTAAACTTTTAAACTTCCTATTATACTCAATCTCACGGCTGAGACAAGACAGCAAAGAAATTAGAGTGGTCATTTGATTCTAGGCACTCTACCATGTTCAAGTGCGGCGACAGGATACAACAGAATCGGGGAGATTATAAAATATCTACACCCTTGCAAGTCTAAAAGTTGTAGCTATGATGGGTTGCCAACGGTATCAAGGAGATTAAATAAATTTAGATTACCAGACTATGCCAAGGAGCTCATCTAAACACTGTATCCAATAACATCAATTTCTCTCAGCTTCGACTGAACAGAGGTAATTGGCAAAGGCTTGAAACATTGCGCAGACCAAGAGAATTAAATAATCTGCTCATTGGTCCTCAATTTCTTCACTTGAACAATCTGCTCATTGACGGCATCAGAGAAGACACACGAACCAAGCTTCCTCCAAGTTTGAGACGGTTACGGTTGCAAAAATGTGAGAAACCATTTTCCCTCAGTCTTGAGGATAACATTTGGATTTGATAATAAAATCAGAGAGTTTATTAAATCTATACACCCTACCATGCTCAAGAGAGTCACTGTGACAGGTTGAACAATGAACCTAGAGAGACTATTTAATTTACTGCACCTTTGCAAGTCTAAACATTGCAGTTGTGGTGGTATGCCAATGGTTTCAAGGAGGCTATTTAATTTTGTACCACGCCTCAACTCTAAATGCTGAAACTGCGACAGGTTGTCGAGTATATTAGAAAGTGAATATTGGAATATGGAAATATCGCCATCTAATTGCATTATTAACATATTTTCAAGGGTTGCAACCACTATAGATTAACAGAAGAAGATAACCAGAGATGAAGGAGGGGCATCCATCGAAGTATCTCAGCAACATTATGAAGTTTCGAGTGCCCAAGGAGATATACAAGATAAAGAGGAAGCATAGGTAAGGCACACCAAACAAAAACTAAGGGTTGACGTTGGGCGCCAAAAATAAATGGCTATATGCAACTACCAACTGCCATACACTCATACCCATCGAAGTACAAGCAAACACATTAAAATTATAATTGTTCATTGAGTGCACAGGGAGACATGCATTTGAAATGTAACAACATGGCAGGACATGCGAATCTGCTGACAGAGTGCCGCCACACAAGAGATGCATAAATTATATTTTATAGAAAATCATTATTGACAAATCAATGAGACACAATTTTGACGATGTGTAGAAGATTATAAATACAATTACAAATCTTTCCTAAGAAATGTTGGGATATTAAACGTACGCAGAAGAAACAATGTCTAGGAACTGTTAGCCCACAATGATCATACCAACCAACAAAGTTTACTGGCAGAATGAAATGATACCCTATCAAGTATATTTTGCTTTAAAGGAGACAAACCCAACCAATCTCTCTACAGTTGCTTATTCAGAATTTCTACAAAATAAAGAGCAAAGAAAATCATAACAAAATTATTGAGGGTTTATAGCTACTAGATTCTTGAGCATGAGACAAGCTATTATTACGAAATAAAAGTAATGCTTATGGGTTCAAATTTGCTTACAGACATGAGGCGAGAATGCTCATCAAGCAGAGTGCCCTCCTCCTTCCTTCTTCCCTCTTATTTTCTTTCTTGGTTAGTTACCCCTGAAGGACGAACCCTTCCATATGCTAAATATAGCTATTATTTAACTTTCATATTCTACAATTCTCTTCGACTTCCAAAACATTTCAGCTTCCTATCTCCTTAACCATTCAAATTCCTTATTATAATGATTATCTTTGAACAACTAATAAAATATTAATTATTATCGAATTTCATTAAAGAATATATATTTTTTTTTTACAAAACAATTAGTTTATTTATTTATTAATAACTCTTTACTTAATATTTTATAAAACTAATTTAATTAATTTTCATTTTTATTTCTAGTTTTATTTACTCAATGCTATTTTAATTAATTGAGTACAATTTCCATCAAATATTATGTTAACACTAATCACACACAAAACAACAATACGCAATTAAACACTTACACGAAATCCGGAAAGGTCACAACAGAGGGCACTACATCCTCCCCCCTAAGCTTCAACTTACTCCTAGAAGTCGAGCTCAAGCATAAACATGTTAACACAACAATATCAAAGATCACCATTAAATCATCATTTAAACATCATCAAGAAAGCAATGAAAATTTAACAAACCAATAATAAGAAATGATACCAAAACAAAAGTTGTGGCAGGGTTGCAACCAGACCAATTGACAACACAAGGACAGATGACGAACTAGGTTGGGAAAACTGTCTTGTCAGTTCCTATTTGCCACATCAATCCCATTGGGTGTTTATGATGCTCGCCCTGTCCTGACAATGCAGGTGGAATTGAGACTTAGTTTCTGCAATCCTGCATGCAACAAAAGTTGTGCACAATACATATATATCACAAATACATCATGAGAGGAACTCCCAGCATAGTAGGGCACTCGCAAGCGAGTGATACCACACTGTCCCTCCCACCAAACCACACATAGTAGTCAAAACAATTCTAGTAACTCGTAAACAATTTTCTTCTAATTAGCTAGGAAATATTCATATAAGGATACTAACCACAATTCTAATTCCTATACTTTATCAAAATTAATTACTACTTGACATTATAAGTATCTATACCTACATATTACAATTACCTTACCTTCGTCACTATGCTTTCTGAAGCCAATTTCTAGTAAATCAAAGGCTATCATAGAACATTGCACATTAGTACCAATAATTCAAGTTGCATTTTAACCTCAAGATACTATATTCTGCTAAAATGATAGAATAATTGTCCAGAAAACCTTACAATTTCGTTAAAACTCATAATTTTCACAAAAATAATTCCACTTTAACCATTACTCAACACCAAAATTCACATCAATTTCAATAAAAAGGGTAAAATTTTATACCTTTACAGATTCAAGAAACATAATTCATCACACAAAATTACAGATTCCACACACTTGACATACTCACACACATGAAACACATCACCAAGAACACATCATACAAAAATTCAAAGGTCCATAGAGCATCCCCGACAGGAATGATATCGATGCATTGCACACTACACCGAGGGTCCTATCCTTTCCCATCAGTTTCCTGCACCACCAACCCAACACCATCTAACAGAATAATTTCGAGTTCACAACAATGACAAAAGAAAAGTGAACTCAAGACTCACGGGTCTAAGCGCAAGGTTACATAGTGAGCGCACATAGTGCCCAATATATGAACCTAGGCTCTGATACCATGTTGTAATGCCCCGTCGTGCAAACCCCAAAGGATAATTAAACAATAATTATAGCACGATTTTTTTTTTTAATTTAACATAACATGAATTTCATTTAAGAAGATTCACTAACACATACATCCCTTGGGGTACACGAAGAGTCATTACGAGACTGAGATCCACACAACGACAATAAAGAATAAAATCCAAAGATATAATCCATAACAAAATAAACATTAACAAATATAACATGTACATGATAATCACTGATAAGAAACCATCTGAGTATAACATATGCATGATTAACTTAACACATTGAATAACAATTGCTAATAGCCACATAAGATTTAACGTTACATTACAATACAATGTTTAATGATACAAAAGTGTTTTCAATCCTAAATGGAAACC
Source organism: Sequoia sempervirens (assembly GCA_007258455.2). NCBI lineage: Eukaryota > Viridiplantae > Streptophyta > Pinopsida > Cupressales > Cupressaceae > Sequoia > Sequoia sempervirens. Next base: position 332,083,537 of record VDFB02000008.1, read on the forward strand.
ATACAATAAGATAACATAATGCACAATATCATAACTGGCTCCAAGACAGATACAACTCTGGAGTCACCGCAATAGCACCAATCCACACCTTTTGACCCTCGACTGGGGACCCAATGGGGTGCTTAGAACGTTCCACCCAACCATGTGAGTCCAAAGACCCACCCCCCGTGCTAGGAGCTGACAAGAAGAGTCCTCAAACAAGAACATCCCAACACAAAATCAAAAGACTCACAACATACAAAAGTATCATAAAAGTCAACATGATAAATTAAGATCACAAATCCCATCACGTAAATCAAAGCAATGACCAATAAATAAGTAACCAAAGGATGATCATGAAACACTTCCAATCAAACCAAATTAGTAAACATAATACAATTCCGAATTGCAATTAAATAATACAATAACATCATATCACAGTACCATAGAAGTACAAAATCATAAGTACAATATCGATGAGATCATACAAGACCACAAAGTACACCAAAGATGAAGTAAGACGATAATCATGAATCAAATTTAAATCCATTAAACAACAATCTAAACCAACTCCCACAACCTACTTCCAGAGGAACACAATAAAGTAAAACACATGGGCAACTAGGGGAGAGTGTCATCGCATAGCCCACATGGGTTCTCCTGGCCCTTCCTCCAAACTGAGGCGTCGGCCCCCATCTATGGATCTCCTGGCCCTTCCTCCTACTTGAGGCACCGACACCATAGGGTAGCTCATGCGGATCCGATAACCTCTCATGAGGATGAGGTTACGACCTTGCCAACCACAGCCTTATCAGCCTTCCATTAGTCTGCGGAAGCACTAATGAAGACGAGGCATCCATTTTTTTTAATCTTGTAATTGATATTACTACCCAACCCTCCTAAGTTAATTATTAGGTTATCACTTGTTTACTAACTCACTCGTGGGTTCTCCTGAGCCCTTCCCCTTAAACAGGGCGTCGGCCCCCATGAGGAGGCACTCTCCCTAGAGACCCAAAAACATAAAACCAAGGGTTGTACCATCATAATTTGATCAAAGAATCACAACATAAAAGCGTGTGAGGCATTACCCATCTCGCTAACAAGTACAAAATCAGAGTCTCACAAAGTTTCGTACAACCCTTTCAAAAATCTAGATACCAAAACACTTGCCACTTCAAGGCACATAAAAGAGAGAACATCAACTGACAATCATCTCAAACCTCTGGAAGCCAAAAGAATGAAAACCCACAAACAAAGGTAAATTTAAGCAACACAAGTTTTTCCCCAATAATTCCAATACAAGGATAAAATTTCCCTCAAATATGAGATTAACTCCAAAAAGCCACACAAAGAAAGTTCATCAAACCCATCCACAAATCAATCATCCATAACACAAATACAATCCACATATCAACAATGGTGACACCTCAAATAGGGAAACGCACAAGAAAATCAACCTTTAATTCAACAAAATCACTTAATACAACCAAAAGCCACCAACTAGGTATTCCACGGGAGACCTCAATTTTCTCCTCACAAGATACCTGTATAGTTGGTAAACAAATGACCTTTGATAAAATCATAACAACAGTATAATTTAATGTTTCACCAAAATAATAAAAGTGGGAAGACGACATTCCATAAGAAACATACATTTATCACAACCAAGCATCACATTAGTATCCAAAATATTCCACCACAAAGTCAATTAATGAGACGCCCACAACTCAAAACGAACCAATAATTCATCAAGTAAGGTTGAATGAATAGCAACACAACTTAACTTAAAGAAGATCACCACTCAAGTTAACTTAAGAAAATTCACGAAGAAAGAGTATGTCAAATCACTCATAAAATGACAAGAACCCAAAGGAATGAAAATACTGCCAAAGCCAAGCATTTCCAAAGAGGATACCACAAATAGGATACACCAAATTACCCTTAAAAGATCAATGACCAATCAAAAACAATTTATCCATTTGTTCAAAAATAATTAATTTAAGATAAATAAGGGAACTCTAAACCCACATATCGTAATTATCTAAAGGCATATTTTCACATTCCATAATATTCCTTATCATTAAATTAAAAGATTATTTCCCTCGAATAATAATATTTGAGACAATCTTAATACAATTTCCTAGTTATCTAGCTTACACACTAATCGTAGCATTCCACTCTAAAGGTTATAAAATAACAATATTCACCCACAAATTAACAAAGAATAAACCATACTAATTGTGGTAATAATAATATCCTAAATTTCTTATTCTTCTTAGACAAATTTGCTAATCATTTAATAATGGAAATAACCTTCATTAAATTTTTAGTGTCAAGGAAACTTAACTTTGTTTATCTTTATTTGAGTAACCATTTAAAATCAACACCATCATTTAATTAGATTCTATAAGTACTCAAAATACCACTCACTCCATTTAATTCTTTTCTACTTTTAATTTCCAATTTATAAATCTACTTATTTAATTCCTTTGTCTTGGTTCTCCAATATAAGTTCTATATATATATATATATAACTAAAACCTTATTAATAAAGTTAAAATAATTTAAAAATATTAACTTATTTGATTCCACTATTCAACTAATTCCCTTTTAATGAAATTAATACATATTTAAGATAATAAAAGGAGGAGAGATATTATCAAATCATTGAAACCTATAAACTATCAAACTATAAGGCTACACAACCATTAGATAAGCATGGTAAAAATCAACATATATTGCTTAACATGGACAAACTAAATCATTTATCTAAGAAAATATTTTAGTCATCTAATTACTATTATCATAACACCTAAGATGCATATGTATGTTATTAACAAATTATAGCTTCTTAATCTTTACATCAAACCATACAAAGGCAGTATATATATAATCATGTACCTTTTTTTATATATATATATATATATATATATATATATATCCGATCTTCAAAAGCCCAAATAACTGTTCATCAAATAAGAGAGTTATCTCCTTAACTAAAGGACCGACCAGGTTGAAGGTAAGCATGAGATGCAAATTATGCCTAACACAAAAAGGAACTCAGTTACAAAGTAAAATTCAATACTTTTAGTAAGAGTAAAGGGCAAAAAATTGCAGGATAAGCAAAAAATGAGTTTAGCAAGGAAGCTCTTCAGAATTATTGCATTAATGAGCATATTGGAACCAATTAAAACTTTGCTAGTGTTCAAGGTGCATGCATGCGCGCAAGTGAAGTGATTGAGTACAGCTCAAATTTCACACACTAAAAATCCTTATTGCATTACATATATAGTTGATCATTATGAGTGCATGGTTTCGGATATCTAGCAAGAGAGATTATTTAAACTTTTAAACTTCCTATTATACTCAAGCTCGCGGCTGAGACAAGATGGTAAAGAAATTAGAGGGGTCATTTTATTCTAGGCACTCTACCATGTTCAAGTGCGGCGACAGGATACAACAGAATTAGGGAGATTATAAAATATCTACACCCTTGCAAGTCTAAAAGTTGTAGCTATGACGGGTTGCCAACGGTATCAAGGAAATTAAATAAATTTAGATTACCAGACTATGCGAAGGAGCTCATCTAAACACTGTATCCAATAACATCAATTTCTCTCAGCTTTGACTGAACGGAGGTAATTGGCAAAGGCTTGAAACATTGCGTAGACCAAGAGAATTAAATAATCTGCTCATTGGTCCTCAATTTCTTCACTTGAACAATCTACTCATTGACGGCATCAAAGAAGACACATGAACCAAGCTTCCTCCAAGTTTGAGACGGTTACGGTTGCAAAAACGTGAGAAACCATTTTCCCTCAGTCTTGAGGATAACATTTGGGATTTGATAATAAAATCAAAGAGTTTATTAAATCTATACACCCTACCATGCTCAAGAGAGTTGTGACAGGTTGAACAATGAACCCAGAGAGACTATTTAATTTACTACACCTTTGCAAGTCTAAACATTGGAGCTGTGGTGGTATGCCAATGGTTTCAGGGAGGCTATTTAATTTTGTACCACGCCTCAACTCTAAATGCTGAAACTGTGATAGGTTGCCTAGTATATTAGAAAGTGAATATTGGAATATGGAAATATCGCCATCTAATTGCATTATTAACATATTTTCAAGGGCTACAACCGCTATAGATTGACAGAAGAAGATAACCAGAGATGAAGGAGGGGCATCCATCGAAGTATCTCAGCAACATTATGAAGTTTCGAGTGCCCAAGGAGATATACAAGATAAAGAGGAAGCATAGGTAAGGCACACCAAACAAAAACTAAGGGTTGACGTTGGACGCCAAAAATAAATGGCTATATGCAACTACCAACTGCCATACACTCATACCCATCAAAGTACAAGCAAATACATTAAAATTATAATTGGTCATTGAGTGCACAGGGAGACATGCATTTGAAATGTAACGACATGGCGGGACATGCGAATCTGCTGACAGAGTGTCGCCACACAAGAGATGCATAAATTAGATTTTATAGAAAATCATTATTGACAAATCAATGAGACACAATTTTGACGATGTGCAGAAGATTATAAATACAATTACAAATCTTTCCTAAGAAATGTTGGGATATTAAACGTACGCAGAAGAAACAATGTCTAGGAACTGTTAGCCCACAATGATCATACCAACCAACAAAGTTTACTGGCAGAATGAAACAATACCCTATCAAGCATATTTTGCTTTAAAGGAGACAAACCCAACCAATCTCTCTACAGTTGCTTATTCAGACTTTCTACAAAATAAAGAGCAAAGAAAATCATAACAAAATTATTGAGGGTTTATAGCTACTAGATTCTTGAGCGTGAGACAAGCTATTATTAAGAAATAAAAGTAATGCTTACGGGTTCAAATTTGCTTACAGACATGAGGCGAGAATGCTCATCAAGCAGAGTGCCCTCCTCCTTCCTTCTTCCCTCTTATTTTCTTTCTTGGTTAGTTACCCCTGAAGGACGAACCCTTCCATATGCTAAATATAGCTATTATTTAACTTTCATATTCTACAATTCTCTTCGACTTCCAAAACATTTCAGCTTCCTATCTCCTTAACCATTCAAATTCCTTATTATAATGATTATCTTTGAACAACTAATAAAATATTAATTATTATCGAATTTCATTAAAGAATATATTTTTTTTTTTACAAAACAATTAGTTTATTTATTTATTAATAACTCTTTACTTAATATTTTATAAAACTAATTTAATTAATTTTCATCTTTATTTCTAGTTTTATTTACTCAATGCTATTTTAATTAATTGAGTACAAATTCCATGAAATATTATGTTAACACTAATCACACACAAAACAACAATACGCAATTAAACACTTACACGAAATCCGGAAAGGTCACAACGGAGGGCACTACAATAATTAAATATTTAATTAATTATAATAAGAAGGTGGAATAAATAATTAAATAATATTATTTAATTAATTAGGGGCTAGGAGAGGTGAATAAATTAAATAATAAAAAAATTAATTAATTAAGTGGAAATAAAGAAAGGAAGTGTTATCAGAATTAGGATGAATACAAATATAATATAATTATTGAAGCTTGTAAAAATTTAAAGAACTTGGTAATATCAACTATTGAGGCCAATTTTTCCTTTGGAGTCTCTCTCATTCATTTTTACTCTCATATATTTGGTATTCTTAGTTTTTCTCCCTATGTTAATATAGTTCTAAAGAGTGATTAGTTGACGTTTACTAGGAAACTGAACAATATTTATATGTGAACTCCTTCTCTCTTTGTTTATTTATAATTAAAATCCATAGATGGACCTCAAGAGTTAACCTAAGTGTTGCATTGATTGGGGGATTGGTCATGATACTCGTTTATTGATACTATTCTATTCACCTCTTCTATGAGATGTACTAATAATCAAGTGGAGTTTCATGACATTTTTACACTAATGATAAAATCTTATGAATTTGGGTGGAAGAACATTATTTGTTAGATTGATTCCATGATTTTGGTTTCTTTGTTAAAAAATTAAAGTCTTCTTCATTCCTCATGGATATTAAACATTGCAGTTTAGGAGATTCTTAGTCATATTCCTAACTTTTATCTCATATCTTTTATCCATATTCCTAAGAAATGGAAAAAGGTGGCTTATTGTTTAGGGAAATAGTCTTCTAAGAAATAAAATGATTGGAATATCATTGATTGGGGTATTTCCTTTCTGAGAAATCGAAGGATATTTTCTAGCTAGTTCATCATAATTGAGCTTAATTTCTTCTTTCAAAATCATGTTTGAAATATGACTTTGGTTTTCTTCTTAGATTGGTATGATATATTGGTTAGTAATATTATGATAATCCTCCTTGGATATTTTATCTAGCTAGAAGTATCAATATTGTAATTTGACATAGTTACATTTTATTAATAATATTTTATCCTTTCTTCCTAAAAATGATGCAAGGTTGAGCTATCCTTCCTAGAAATTATTGATTTGAATATATAGATTTCCAATCATTTAATCATAAATTTTGAATGACAATATAATCATTTTTATTATGTTGAGAGTATATTACAAAATATTAATTGAGTTATTCTTTAAATTTTGATAAGTTTAATCTACAAGTGTGAAAATGGCTCAAATAATGATCACAAATTATGGATCTAAACATAATGAATTTTTATCTATGGAGCCAAACTTACTAATTGATATTTTTCAATAACTAAAAATAGAGATGTATTTGAATATCTAGAATTATAATAAAAATAATAGTTTTGATACACTTTTGAGGAGATCCAAACATTAGTGGTGCTATACTTATTAGAATCACTTGGGATATTGAATCAATATCTTGGTAGGAATAGAAGTAGTTAACATCTAATGAATGTGAGTACTAAAATAAATGATGGATAACTTAGAATAAAAATAAAAATAGTTTTGCACTCATAGTTGAGAATGTGGTTCAACATGCAATGTGAAAATACCTATCATCCACTTAAGGTTAAAACATTTGTAGATGTAATGAAGAAAAATAATATTTTACGAGGATGGTAAATCTAGATATTTATCTCTATATAACCTTGTAATTCTTCTTAAGATACTTAAAATTTAGTTATTTTAGAAACTAAGTAGATGCTAGTTCATGAATGCTATATAGATGAGTGATGAATATCAAATAAGGAAAAGGATGATGTCTTTATACATTTAGTCAAGAAAATAATTTGATATTTTGTGGATATGAGTTAGCACATTAAAACTATTTAGGGATGAATTAGCTTGGTCTGATAATTAAATTTAAATTTTGAATTTTTGTTTTTAATGAATCTACTACAAAAGTAACCAAGTTTTAACTTTTGGGTGTAGAAGTAAATTAAGGAGAGGAACATATAATCTAGGAGTTTAAAAATGTCTAGAACCTATTTAATTTGGATTATAATGATTATTTAAAATTCTAATAAAAAAGAGACTCAAAATTATTCAAAATTATGCTCATAAAAAGTTATATAAAACATCCTAACAAAATAATACAAAAATAAACAATAAAATATGTAAAATATATATTTTTATCCACAACACAAGGAATGAAATAAATTTATAATATTTTTATTTAGTATAATTATTTCAAGAATTCTATCATAGTAACATCAAGAAGTAGATTGTAATGGCATGAGTGTTCTAGGGAAAATATTTTGATACAAACACATGCACATGCACACACACACACAATATATTTTTAAATAATTGAATTATATATTTTACATTATATTCTATTTTCAAACAAACATAGTGTAAGAGAGGGGGACCAACCACACCAAGGCTCTAGGTCATGGAGAGTTGAGAGTGGAGCGCTGCCCTAACTTACCTCAAGATAATAGGTGTTTAGGAGAAGAATGAAGAGCACTCTCAAGTGCTTCTATCACTTTACAGATCTGAAAGTTAAAATAGGACTAGATGAGAAGGTTTTTAGATTTCAAACTAAACCTCATACAACTCTCTATTTGAGGATGGCAGCGCAGGTCTAGGATGACAACATCGTGTGTTGGCATCTGTATAGTTAGAAAATGTAAAATCCATGGTGAAACACTACAAAAACTACTAACTACCTAGCTAACTTGCTTGAATGAAATAAATAGAATTATGAAGTATGAAAAGTAAGTATGTAAATGATAAAGCAAGTAGATGAAGACAAAGGTGATTAATATCAACTCACTAAAACTCTAGTTTACCAGTGAGCTCCATCACATATTCACCTATAGACAAGCAATGAGGAAAAATGTTGGGCTATATAGGGGTTTTCCTCAGTCAAACCCACACTTCGGTGTTTCCACCTGCATGGACAGCTAGAAAATCCATGAAGTAGAAAGTACAATAAAGGAAATAAGAAAAGAAAGTATTGAACACTACAAAAGATACTAAGCTATTCTATCAAACCACGAAAGGAAAATGAAGTGATACCACCTCCACCCAAAGGCTCTCAAGGCCAATGAAGTGAGAATGCAAGCAACAAGCTTGGAAAAGTTGACACAACCACAATAGTGATGAAGGAAGGTCTTGCAAGAATCCAAACTTGCAACTTCTATAGTACCACCACATGTACAAGGATAGAATTGATGGAATAACAAGATTTCTTATTGCAATGCTTAAAGGAGTTGTGAAAGTTGCTAGAATTATGAGTGGAATGTTGAAGAGATTGTGAAAGATGGAATGAATTACTAAAGGTGGTGAAGTGATTGTGAAATGAATGCCTTTCAAGACCGAAATGGAAGAGAAGGAGTCATTTTTTAGGTTATCTATCGCAGAGAGGCATTACAATTCATCCCTAATGAGGAGTGTAATGTTGCTATGGACTCTAGAGGCATGAATCTGTCAAGGATAGTAGTACACCACATAGATGTTCATGCACCGCACTCATATCCCAAACGAAAATTCCCTCATCAGCACACACAACACGGGCTAAATGGATGGAAGGAAGGTGGGTAATGTGAATTTTTTCCTTCAAGTTTGATTTTCTAAGGTAAGGGGATGCAAAAGGGGAATACACAAGGGGTGCAAATTCACTCCTATACATTTTTCCTCCACTTCAAGGAGAATGAGTATCGATGGGTGTTCAGTAAAGTAGAATGAAGGGTTAGAAATGTATACCTAAACCATTTAGGAAGTAGACCACAATATAGGGAACTCGAAAGTGCAAGGCCAATAAAGGATTCCACAGGTACTCTCTCATAAGGACATTCAAACAAAAGGACTCTATAGCTTTGCACAACTATGAAGTTGAACAAATTACACTAAAATCCCACAGACCAACAATGGACAAATCTTGCAGAATGCAAACACTTCATAGGCCCTTAAAACTACAAAGAAGAAATTCTCCCAAGTACTCTCTTATGAAGGAACCCCAATGAAAGAAGACTCCGTAGAGTCTAGTTAGAGAGCAGCTTCACAAGCACACCTGGAAAGCAACATGTTAGTCCATAGTAAAAGAATGTTAGAAAACAAAAAGTTGTGACACAGGAAAATAGATAAACAGTCACACATATAGTCAAAAAAGTTGAATTTTTTTCTAAGGGGTCCCATGAGAACCATTAAAAAAAAGAGTACTCTCAAGGGATGTGCTATTTGAAATTGTAGGAGTGTTTTTTTGCAAATTGATTCAACATCAAGGAATCCTTTCAAAATATGTCCATTTCATCAAGAAATTTGAGAGGAAAGTTCCCCCTCGTGAGGGGACGGTCAAGGCTTCTCCCACAGGAAAAGTTGCTCCCTCCTCGGAGGAAAGTTTTCAAGTTATTTATTTGTGAACCCATGATGAAGGAAACATGTTTTGTTGAGGGTCCTTGTTCAGAATGTTATTTTTGAAAAAGCTTGCAAATATTTTTGAGAAAAGATTTGTTTCTTGTGAATAGATTTTCTAAAAATCAAAGTTGACATGATGCACATGAGACATAGTGAGATTTCAGTATGGTGATGTTTTAGCACACACGAGGGACAACACATGAATACCATAACATTACAACTCAAGAAAAGAGGAGAGAAAGATGAAAAAAATATAAAAGGAAATAATAACATTATAAACAAAGGGCACATGGGTGATCTGATATTTTGGGGTCAAAGCTACTCACAAATATATAAGTATAATAATAGTATATAGATGAACTGTCATCAATCCCCTACTATATCAAACCATATGAAGAATGCATGAGAAGAAAATAAAAATAAAAAAATTGGGTCAACATGGAAGGGAAGAATAAATGCCCCCAACACTTTGCATCATCCCCAATTTTTCAAAACTTGATAAACATAATAAAGGAAGAACAATGCCACAAATGGAGGAAGTTTTACAAAACATAATCACTCCTATATATAGGCACCTACAAGGGTGACAAGGGTCATTCAGGAACACATAATGTAAGCACAGGGGAACACATCACAACAAATGCACTCCTAATCTAAAGGTAAAGAAGAGGCTCCCCCCTAACACTCACTGACCAAGAGGTCATCTGCTTCCCAATTTAGATCATTATATGGGGAAGGCAGATGAGCCTGCAATGGTGGAATGTTAAAAGGGGAACCATTTGATCCTCTTGCAACAAGAGCCAATGAAGGAGAATCTTTAGGGTCTCCTCCACTCAATTCTTGTGGAGTGAAGGTTAATGATTTTGTGAAGATCGTCGATAGGGTTGGGATCTCATCAGAAGAGTTAAACATGCTCTTCATAGGAGTGCCATGTGTTACCTTAATGTGAATCTCATTGAGTGACTCAAGAGTAATGACGAGCTCAGGGGACGTCGAAGCTTCTTCTATCACAAGGACAATGCATGCTCATGTAGAACCACCCTTTAAAGTGGGTGGACTCTTCTTATGTCCCCCATTGTTGGAAGGTCCAACCTCTACCTTTTTCTTCATTAGAGGGCATGAGATCCCATAGATGAGATAGGAGGCATAGAGGAATAGGAGAAAACCACGTTGGACACCACTAAGGTGTTCGGCATGTCGATAGGATTCAAGAATGGTGAGATGTCTAGAAGGGAAATCAAAAGAGGCAACTTGAACAAGGGAGCAATAAATAGCTATACTCTTTTACGGTCAGGGTTATTTATGCTTGTAGCAGGAGCCAAAAGAAACACTAAGGCTGATTGTGTGGAAGAAAAGGGAACAAGAGAGGACACATCAAAAGGCCCTAAAATAGGGGTAGTTGACTCCCCTTCCTTCCTCTGCAAAGCGGTCTACTTAGCTGCTAGAGCCTTTTGCTAATGCTTGCACTCACACGCAAAGTAGTTTCTACAACTTTGGGAGCTAGAGAGCAGAGGTTGAGATGAAATAGAAGGATCTTACTCAGCCATCAAAGTGTCCATTATAGTCATTTCTGATGGAGGGAAGGACTCCTAGATAGGAGTAGGGGGAAGAGGTTGAGAAGAGGTTGAAATAACAATGAGAGGAGCCAGCTCTAGCACCTTGGTAGTAGGTTGTTTCCCATTCATTGCCATGGGAGCAGGAGTGATAGGAGGTTGTGGAGGCCGAGACATAGAGGATTCCCCATGAGGACCCTTTCTTCTACCATATAGGTAGGGGTAAGGTCTAAGAGGTACAGTAGGAAGGTCTGATATCCTAATCTTGGCTTTACACCTAGTAGGCACCATAAAACTTCTTATGTGGAAGCAAGGAGTAGTCATCCAAAAATCCTCTTCAGAGAGGGGGGTAGAAGTGGTTCCCTGGGGATGGGTAGACCTCTCCTTTCCCTTTTGAGAGGAGGAGGTAGCTTGCTAATGCACTACCAAAGGAGTCATTTTTAGCTTTCCTTTATCCCTGGTTTTATACTTCACATAGTTTTCATAAAGTAGGTTCATTCTAGGAGGGAGTGGACCGACCGAGGTGGGCCAAAATGATCGAATGAGTAACCCCCATAGGATACCAAACATTGATATCCAGTGTTATGCATGACGTGCACAATGCCTTTGTGGGAGAACTTTAAACATTTATGAATAATGGAAGCGATTCTGTTCATGGAAGCTAGCCATGAGATTTTGAACTTCACCCTGAATAGATCAAATTCTAGAATAACATCAAAGGTTATATTCACAGCACTAGGTCCAACTAGGATGGAAAGATTTATGGAGCCACATGGCTTGAGAGAGAGACCATCGTGCGTATGTATAGTAGATTTTGTTTCCTCATATTCCTCCCTTCGTAAAAAAATTATCCATAGTGTTTCTTCCATGATAACATTTACCCAACTCACAGGGTCAACTAGGACTCTTGTCACAATGTTTCCATTGAGGCAAGTAGGAATGTATAGGGGAGAGAGCTTGTTATTCAAGGGTAAATTTTGTGAGGTGAATGTCACATTTGGCAAGCCAGTCATAGGATGCGAGGAAGGAGTTACTATGACCTTGTTAACATACACTAAGGGTTGAGGAGAAGCATTAGAGGGGCCAATAATCAAGTTCATTGAATGAGATGGGAATGGGTCCATATAAATCTAGAACTCAATATTGGCCTTCACTACCGATTTTATTTGCATTTTGTTTCATCCCATCAAGACGAATGGTACCATCATCAATGAGATCTTGTATCTCATGATGTAAGGGAATACAACACTTGATATCATGCATATTAACCTGATGGTACTAACAGAAATCGTTCACATCATACCAATTTGGATAAGTTTCCTTAAGAGGTCAAGGGTTTTCCAAAGTTATGTTCTTATCCTTCAACAACTTTTACAAGATGAAAGAATAAGATTCTGCCAACTTTATAAACTTCCTCTTGTGTTTGATGCCATTATCATTTGTCACGGTGACTACATTTGCAATGTCTTTACCTTTTATTGGGATAGACATAATAAAATTTCCTTCTAAACAGAAGTGTGAGGAAGATGGGACCCCGAACTGAACTACCATTTGTTGATATTCTCACAACATGGCACATAGATGTGCATAGAAAGGGTATTTCATTAAGGAAAACTTCTCTTTCTAGGCTCGCTATTGGTTTCCTATGAAAAAATTTTGCACATCAGAGTCGAGCAATGGGTATAAGATCGATGAAAAGAGCACTTGGTATGGCACTATGAAATTAATTATCTCCTCGTTATCTCCCTGCTTACATTGCATGAGATCTGAGAATGTCATCTTTGGACCGATGTTAGCCTAGAATTGATGGAGAAACTAAATAATGATTTGATCAAATGAGAATATAGAATTATCAGGAAAGGAACAATACCACTCAAGTGTTGTATCCTTGAGAGATTGAGGATAGAGTTTCACCATCAAAGCATTGTGATGAAAGAAATCCATACACATGGCATTGAAAACTGACACGTGTCTACAGATCCCCTTTGGCACCATACTTCTCAAACTTAGGGATCTCCATTCTTTGTGGAAAGGGAGTACTCAAGATTGTTACTGACAATGGGCTATGTTGGAAGAAAGGTTAAAAAATAGGTTTAGGTAGAAGCCTAAGAAAGGCTCACCAACTAGTTTTGCATCTAACCCATGTTCTAAAGAAGGGTATTCAAAATAGAGTCGGAGGATGACAAAGGCCCAATGGAACCACCAAAACCACCTCCAGAGCCACCACTGTGCCACCACTAGAGCCACCACCATGACCTCCACCAAATCCATCTCTGCCAGCACCACCTCTACTACCAAACCCACCACCACTCATTCCACCAGAGCCTCCACCATTAGAGGCAATAGGAGGTGTTAAGATAAAATTTAGGGGTATTTTGCTCGCTTTGATAGTGTTAGGCATTTGAGAAGCACAAGAGACACTGATCAAGGGGCCTATTTCGTCCATGCATACAAATGTGGTAGGCATTGAAATTCCTATTTTTCTTTCATAGGCATCAAGCACTTCCCCTTAAGTAGTACCTGATCTAGACTTATACAAAGGGATATCAAATTTAGTTAGATTGACAAGACCACATAAGAACTATATGCATATCTGATCCTTTCCTAATAGATGTCTCACCTTGCTAGTAAGCCTTGTAGCTCTCAAAATTTTTGGAGCTCTCTCCAAATGATTTTAAAGGTCTGATAGTCTATTATCCAATACCAAAAGGTTTTCTACAGGGATATGTATAGCATCATCCTCATCTATGAATGAAGGCATAGGGGATCCTAGGGGGGTAGGAATGTGAGTGGTCTCATCTATGAAACCCACCTCATTAGTAAAGCCTATAAGACAACTAGTGGTAAAGTCAGTAGCCAGACTAGTGGAAAAATTGGAGGTGAAACTAGATGTGGCCTTCATCTTCTTCATTGGTAGGTGTCACACACTTCTCCTCAAAATGTACTTGGAAGTCATGGACTATGTTTTGATTCTCATAAACCTTCACAAAACCTAGGCCTACAACAATCATTGAGTGCAAGGAAAAAGTTTCAACACAAGAAAATGGATAGACATTCACAGAAAATTCACCAAAAATGTAAGAGAGGGAGACCAACCATACCAAGGCTTATGGAGAGCTGAGAGCAAAGGGCTTCCCTAACTTACCTCAAGATAATGGGTGCTTAGGAAAAAAATTGAAGAGAACTCTCAAGTCCTTCTATCACTCTATAGATCCAAAAGTTAAAACGGGGCTAGACAAGTTGGTTTCTAGAGTTGAAACTGCACCTCAGGCAACTCTCTATTAGAGGATGGTAGCATGGGTCTAGGATGACAGTGCAGCGTGTTGGCATCCATAAAGTCAAAAAATGTAAAATGTAGGGTGAAAAACCAAAAAAACCTACTAACTGTACCTAGTTAACTAGCTTTAATGAAATAAACAAAGTTATGAAGTACAAAAAGTAAGTACGTAAATGATAAAGCAAGTAGATGAACATATAGAGGTGATGAATATTAACTCAATAGAATTCTAATTTACTAGTGAGGTCCACACACATGTTCACCTATACACAAGAAAGATAGAAAAATGTTGGGTTGTATAGGGGTTTGCCTTAGTCAAACCCCAGCTTCAGTGTTTCCACCTCCACAGACAACTAGAAAAGCCACGAAGTAGAAATTACGATAAAGGAAATGAGAAAGGAAAGTATTGAACACTACAAAAGATGATATGCTATTCTATCAAACCACGAAAGGAAAATGAAGTGATACCACCTCCACCCAAAGGCTCTCAAGGTCAATGAAGGGAGAATGCAAGCAAAGATCTTGGATAATTTGACATGGCTACAATAGTAACGAAGGGAGGGCTCCCAAGACTCCAAACTTGCAGCTTATATGGTAGAATAACAAGCTTGTTTATTGCAATGCACAATGGAGTTGTGAAATTTATTAAAATTGTGAGTGGAATGTTAAAGAGATTGTGAATGATGGAATGAATTGTTAAAGGGGGTGAAGTGATTGTGAAATGAATGTCTTTCAAGACCAAAATGGAAGATAAGGAGCCATTTTTGGGTTGGTTTGTTGCATAGAAGCATTACAATTCGTCCCCAATGAGGAGTG
Source organism: Sequoia sempervirens (assembly GCA_007258455.2). Lineage (NCBI taxonomy): Eukaryota > Viridiplantae > Streptophyta > Pinopsida > Cupressales > Cupressaceae > Sequoia > Sequoia sempervirens. The sequence continues at coordinate 332,098,942 of VDFB02000008.1, forward strand.
TAACATCCCTATGGGCTCCATAGGTAGGAATATGTCAAGGATGCCAGCTTGCAATAGAGATGTCCACATGTCGCACTTGCGTCCGTGAGGAAAATTCCTCCTTCGACACACATAACATGCGTCAAGTAGATGGAAGGCAGATGGGTGATGTGGAATTTCACCTTCCAATTTGATATTCTAAAGTGAGGGGATGCAAAAGGGGAACTTACAGAACGGGTGCAAATTTGCTCCTATACACATAAATATGTTAAATATATATATTTAAAGGAGACTAAGATATATTAGTCCTACCTATAATAATCTTAATATAAATGCTTCAAAATTATTTTTTCTCGACATGTTTTTGATAGATTTTTTTTAAGGTATCTATATTGATTTATTACATAGTACACCTATTTGAAATATTTCCTATAACTATAGCCTATGTTAAATAAAGAGGTGCTTAGAAATATTGTGGTACACCATATTTTTTCATCACTGAGGTCAAAATTATTTAGACCAAACTCACATTGATAGAGGTCAGAAGGGGGACCACCTCCCCTAACATTAATGGTAGAAATTCAAACCTACAAGCTTAATGGCCAAGTCACGATCCAAGGTTTACAAACACAATGATCCAACGGGAGTTTGAACTTGGGTGGCAACAACGAGATTCAAACCTACAAGCTCAACAACCCAATGAGAATTTAAAGATTTATGACAACCACAACAATATCAAGATTTGACACATCCCATAATCTCATTAACAACAACAAAATTCTAGTTTCTATGCCATAGCTATTTAATCCACCATATTGATGATCTTTTTACAATTTGCATAGTTCAATTTATACAAGAGGGTAAATAAAAAAAATCCATGATATGATATATAGGTATTTTATAAGAGAAACTAACGAATTTAATAAATTTGTATGCCTTATATTTCGTTAGAACTAAATTTAAATAATAATAAAAATCTAAGGCGACGAGATGCTTTCTCTATTTTAGTCTATGTATTCAGACTTTGAACTCTACCTGAAAGAAGAATCTATGACACGTTAGGGAGACTTATTCTATCTAAAATAGTCGATTTTATTTGTTTCAGTGCGTTATCAAAATTGTTCTCACGTTCTCAATAACTTGGACGAATGTTCTCGATCTCTTCTTTTTTTGAATTAATTAAACAAACATAATGGAAGGATTTCTCACTGGAGATATATAAAACTGCTTTATAGGAAGGTAGGAAGGAGTTGGTAAGATGGCTTGCTTTATCATTCACAACTTCTGAGTCATACTGTAGGTGGGAATATCGTTTATTTCAAGTTGGAAAACTTAAACAAAGATATCATTGGCGTACAAAACAAATGTCTGAATTCGCTTACCTGCCGCGACAAAATAATCTGATTGATATAATCAGTATGCTCAAATGAGAAGACGGATTTGTGCACTTGTAAGGGAATGATAATCATACATTTAGATGGTCTCCTAACTAATGTAGGTAGCGTATACTGAAACAGTCCGCATGAAAACCTTGAGCGAACATGTGTATAATATATCGAATGCTATGGTTGTACTTATATATAAGTATTATTCTGTCTGTTACAACCTCACGGAGCAGAACTATAATATATTTTGGCATTGATCCCAATGATCAAAATATGGCGTAGATCTTAAAGAACATGTTTCAAATTACAATAAATTTAGAAACCTGTTTTTCAAAAGCCTTGGAAATTAGAATGCATGTGATATAGTTCAGTAATGAATTATTGGCATAACAATCCCACCGACATCCAACCTACCGTATGCTACTAAGTACAACCTCCTTTATCTTTCAATTTAACAAAAGGGACGTTCCATCGCAGGCCGTCATGGTTAACTTAGTTGCTTACCTCCCACTCATAACAACATACCGTGCATTTAGTATCACCTACACTTTCTAGATTTCTATAATGGTTTACCGTTACATTAGACAGAGAAAAGTTCAAAGCTGAGCTATAAAACTGAACTTATTTTAAATCTAAAGCATGTTAAAACTTAGTCAATCAGATAAGTAGAGAAAAAATATCCGAATTGCTAATACATGGAGTAACATGTAGAGGTTACCATTCTTTTTTTAATAAAAAGTGAAACTAATTATATTAAAGGAATAATGTTAGATTATATTTTAATTTTTGAGATCTTTGAATGGTAAGAGTCATTTATAGAGGAAGAAAAGGAAAAATTCAAGAACGTTTACCCTTATTCTTAGTCCAACAAAAATTAGAACAACTTGGGTAATCATCATTTAAAAAAAAAGTAAAAGCTCTCATTTCTATGTAATTTGACCATTATGAATAGGCTTGAAAAGCATGGAGGATTTATTAAAAGGTAATGTCTCCAAATTAAAAATATTTCAATGATGATTTTCTTTTGATGTTAATTTGGCAAGGCAGTTCACCATAGCATTGTATTCCTTACGAATTTGAGAAAATAAGATGGGCTCAAAATTGAAAAGAGATGGAACATATAAGAGGGCAGCCTAAAACTAAATAAGGGTGAGAAATCAATAATAGGTCAATTCTATATGTGATCCCAAACTCTCCAAATAACCAAAGAGAAGGAACATTCAAAGAAAAAGTGAGCATCATTTTCTTCATTATTACCATGTAGTACACATTTTGTGGAGCCTAGAAATATTCCCTTTTCTAATAACATTTGTGGTAAGAAATCCTTTTGTTGGAGTTGATAGTGAACTCCATGTTGGAAGTGAAGTCCAACTATCACTGCCCTTTCGTCTTCCTCTTCCTGTGCCTCTTCACTTGCCTGAAGAGTTGATATAATTCCCTTCTCATTCCTCTTTTGTGGAGATGAAGACTGATGCATTTGGGTTGATTAATAAAATAGTGTGACCTACTTTCCTTGGTGGATGTAGCCATTTTGATGCTGAACCACATTAAATATTTGTGTTAATTATTTTTCTTTATTTGGCAATCGTTATTGTTCTATTTTGTATTTCTTTGTTGTTATTGTTGCTCGATTATCTCAACAATATCAGAGTTGTGGTGCTCAATCATTTTCCATGAGACTTGAGTTTAAGTGGGAGCAATGTCACTTGATGAAGGAAGTCGTAGAAAATCAGAAAGAAGGTCAAAATCTAATGCAAGAGATATTGGTTGCTAGTATTGTGGCAAGCAAGGCCACATCAAGAAGAATTGTTGGTTTTTGAAGAAGGCTGAAAATTAGCCAAAACAAGATGAATCAAATTCAGTATGTGAAGAGGATGTCGGTGCAAAAATTGGTGTTCTCGTTTCAGCCTCAGAAGAAACAACACCAAATGTTTAGGTGCTCAATTTGAAAGCATCGTTTCATGCTGAACCGTAGATTTTTGGGTTCCTATGTACTTCTCTTGCTCTTTTAGGGTTTTTCACCTAAAAGGAGAGAGATAGAGCCAAAAATGCTAAGGGTTCATTCAAATTATGTTATGTATGATGTTTTATAAGCTAAATGAAGTAAACTAAATGCTATTAAATGGTCTAAATGAATGAATTTGAATGCAAAACTAAGATTTAAACTATGTTTGAAAACACGTTGTGATATGTAAACAATGAACTAAAAGATGAAATAATGGAGAACAGAAAGAAATGAGATGAAATATAGTGCACCTGGGCAAGATTTGATGAATTTGGAATGTTGTGAATGCTGACTAAAATTACTAAAATTTCATAGTGGGACTCATTTGCCTAGGGTGGCAAATTAGTCCTCCTATTGGTGAAAAAGTATCAGAAACTGGTTTCTGACTGTCGGGATCTAGAATCTAACAAAATTCAAATTTTCAGTCCTAAGGTGGTACTCATTCTCCACTGGTGGTGAATTAGTCCTCTCCCAAAATTCTAAAAAATTAGGAGACAACTCGGTAACACCAAATCTAGAAATCTCTGATTGTCAAGTTGTTGAAGTCAATTATGTAGGAAACAGACAAAAAACCTTCTCCAAGCTTGAAATATGAATGAGTTGACTTGAAGCACCTAGTTGATTTTTTTACCAATCTTCAACACCAAAAATCTTGTTAAATCTGCACAAAAAAGTTTTCAAACACGCATGCAATAGGGGAAAAATGGCTAAGGGTTAGCAAATAGGGGTTTGCCTTAGTCAAACCCCACTTTGGTAATCAAACCCTTAATGAAACAATGAAATGAAAGAGGATGATAAACTAATAACATGCAATTGCTATCAACTTACCAAACCCTTAATGATGCAAATCTGAAGTAATGTCAATGGATGCTCCAAAGTGCTTGAGTAATGCTTGAATGTGATGTGTGAATGTTGGAAGAGATTGTAGGAGATGTAAAATGAGGTGAAAATCACTTATTTATACAATCTTGTGCCTTAGTTACCCGTTCATACCTCATCATAGGCCGACATCAAGTGATTTTGAATAAAAACCCAAAAGGAAATTTTTAAAATTTTGAATTTGGAGCCAAGGGGGACTCATTCACCACCCATGGTGAATTTGTTCCACCTAGGACCTGAAAATGGGTGTTGGGAATTAAGTTGTATTTAGTGTTGTTTGTCGGGTTTACATTCAAAACCACACTTAATTAAGACATGTGAGGGCATAAAGGGACCAAATAAAGCATGAGAAAGGATAAATAGTGAAGTTATGCCTAGAAAACTATGAAATATTGTTACAATACTTTACAACACTTCAAAATAGGACTTGATTAGTGATGAAAAGGTGATTTTTAGGTGAATTGTAATGAATAGAGTCTAGAAAAGTGTATAAATGTCTTAGAAAATGTCACAACACCTTCACAAGATGTCATTATTTGAATTTTAGTACCTAAATATGCATGTTCAAGCCATGTTACAACATAAAATCATATCAAAATAGATCAAACACCATGAAACAAGACCTAAAAGGCCATGAAAATGACAAGGGTCCATTTTTCTATGACACACATGTGCCACTTTGTGCAAGGAGTACTTCAAAAATCTACAAAGTGGTGACTTTGGTAAGGTTCATTTTGGAAATAACAAATCTTGTGATGGTATTGGAAAAGTGGATGTTTTGCTAAAATTAACAAATGGAAACAGTTGTTTGTTATGGGATGTTAGATATGTTCGTCAGCTCAAACAAAATATGATTTCAGATGGACAATTATTTTCTCAAGGATGTAAAGTTACTTTTGAATCCAACCGATGGAAAGTAACAAAAGGGGTCTTGGTAATTGCTTGGGGCAGTAAAGTAGGCACCATGTATGTAGTAGAGAGTCATGTTGAAGTGGGGGTTGTTCATTCCACACTGAATCATTCATTTTCTGAGGCTTTCACTATGAGGGAAAGGGAATTCGAGAAATTTGAGTATAAGAAGATTTGTACCAATGAGCTGGAGCAAGGCTTCATTGAGGCTTCTTGTGAGATGGATAGGTTAGATGATGTAGTTGATTTAGTCATTGGGGAATTTCTTAACCTATTGGGATTTGATCAAATTCCTATGCAAGATAGTGCAAAAGCTTCTAATGAGAAGGATGCCTCTGAATCTGAACCCACACAAGAGAGAATGGTGGAAGAAAATATTGATACCAATGTCGTGAAAGTGATAGATGGTTCACTGATTTTCAATGAGAAGTATGATTCGTTTTCCTTGATGGATTTATAAGCAATACAGTTGCCTGCTAGTGAAAAATTTGGCATTAAGATTGATAATGAATAGGAAGAAAACTAATTGGAATTTGAGACAAGATTTGGTAATTTCATTGTTGTTAACAATCTTTCTATTGTGCCTCCTACAAAGTTTGAAAATATTAAAGTTGTGGACTTAGAGCTTGTTGGTGTTGAGGAGAAGTCTCAGATGGATGGCATAAAGACAGCCAAAGAGGCTATGAAAAAAAGAGTGGATGAAGAAGAAACTCGCTTGAATGAAGAGTTAGGGGAATCTTTCAAGTCAAATGAAGTACTTTGTGCCAAACAATTTGTATTGGGAGGAACTAGCAATCTTGATGATCGGTCAAAGGCTAGAATTGAAGGCATGTCATCCAAAGATGGGGCTTTTGGTTCAAAGAAAGGAAGCAGATATTTTAGCATAGAAAAAAGTATCTATTTCCTGATATGGGAATAATTGATGATAATTTGGACTTAATGATGGATTGATTTAGTGTTGTGAGGTGTTTTACACATCCGCATTAGGTCTTGGACCCTTTCAAACTAAATAAAATGCATTTATTGATGTCTTGTAAAGGTGTTGTGAAGTGTTGTAAATTACTTTCACACTTTTCTAGACTTTTATTAAGCATCTAAGTCTAATGGACCTATTTTTCCCTTAATTCAATATTGTAAAATATATTTAATTGTATTTTAACATTAATCTAGAAGGCTTGTAAATTAAACCTAATTTTAATCTAGTGTTGTAATGTGTTTTACACATTCACACTGGATGTTGTAACTTTCTTGGCTATGTGGACCTCATTTTAGTGTTGTAAAGTGTATTTAATCACACTTTCACATTGAACTTTGTGTCCCTAGCCCTAATTACCCTTTTCATCATCATTAATAGCCCCCATTGACCCCATATTGTGCACAATGAGGCTTATTTTGATCAAAGACCTGATAAAATCAACATAAAAACTAAAATTCTTCACTCCTCGGCATCCCAGCTAGCAAAAGAGCCCCTATGGGACCCATTCGCCACTTTGGGAGACTGAGTCCCATCCAAGTGGGACTAAGTCGTCCAACTTCAAGAATGAGTCCCATTTGGGCCATTTTCGAGGTCTGAGCGGGAAAAATTGGGTTTTAAGTTTAATTTTCTTCCATGTCATCCTTGGGGATCAAATTAATGGGCATTTTAGGTGGATTTCCTATATAAACAAGCCTCTAAACCATAATTCATGATTCATTCATCATTCATTCTCATTCGTTATCCATATCAAGTCAAGCAAGCTAGGGTTTTAGCATTCTAAGTCATCAAGATAGTTTTCTAAGGCATTCAAGGACACAATCATCATCCATTGTTGTAGAAATTCAAGATCTATCATCATGGAAATTTTCTTATTCCTTCATTTCAAGTTCATGCTTCATCTTATTTCTTCATTTGGTTTAATTACCTAAAATGGGTTTGACCAAGGCAAATCTTCATTCCCTACCATTCAACATTTCTCTCTTTTTCTTTGTGTGATTACAAATTTAGGTACTTTGAAGGCTTGATATGATTGAAGAATAGGTTGCAAACTTGTTGAAGTTATCTCCTTAGTGGCTAGGTCAAAATATCCATAAAAAGTCACTTACAGTGTCAGAAATTAGGGTTTTAGGTCTAGACACCTGGAGGTTCAAATTAAGTAGACCGAGAGCTATAGATTCCACTTTTGGGTTTTCAAAAAAGTCAAAATGGACTCATACACCATTAGTGGAATATGAGTCCCACTATACCTATTTTTCAAAGATTTATGTAGATTCAGAAACCCATTTGACTGAAATGGAGTCTAGTGCAATTTTCTAGATCTGGGAGTGATTCACCAAAATGGCGTATGAGTCCCAGTAGGTCAAAATTATAGGATTAGTAGCATTTCTAGTCTTCAACACATTTCTAGGTACACACTTTCTATTTCATAGCTTTTTGTTTAGTTTTGTTTGCATTTTTAGGTCATTTAGCATATGTTTGCATATCACATTATGTTTTCAAACACTTTGTATTTTCTAAGTTTTGCATTAGTAGTTAATCTCTCTTATTAGTTTTCATGCTTTAGGATAATCTCCTTTGATAGATTTCAATCTCCTTTTCATTGAAATCTCAATGGATCATTCTTGAGTGAACCATCAAGGTTTTTGGATACCTCTCTCCTTTTAGGTGCCAAACCCTAGAAGTGTAAGAGAGCCCCCACATTCCAAAAATATTTGGTTCATTTTGGTGAACCTTCTTTTTGAATACCTTTTTGTCTGATTTGGAGTCCATCGTTATCCTAAAAATTGTATTTTGCATTAGTTCATTTGCATTCTAGAGTTTCTAAAATATTGGATTAGTGAAAGTGCATATAGGTTACATTTTTACACCTCAACTCATTAAAAATTTCTGAAATTCTACATTTCCATCTTAGTTCTACGTCATACAGCACAGAAAACATAAAAATCAATAATTTTTTAAAAAAATTCTAAAAAAAAAACCCATTGGGACTCATTCGCCACCTTGGGCGAATCAGTCCCTTTGCACTCCTAAAATTGTCATTTACAACACTGAAAACCATGTTTTTTAAGCTTTTGTTTGCTGCCATTAACTATCTATATCAGTTGGTTGAGTTTTTGTAACATGCATTTCATTAGATCTAGCTTAAATTAGCTCATTTCATGCATAGCTCAAATTCAATTTTGCATCTATAACATATCAGTTTTAGATCATTGCCTCGTGTAACCAGAAAATTATCTTGCTTGAAAACTAAAAATTTCATTTTAGTTTACATCCTTACATTGCATTTCAAGTTTTCATAAATTACTTTTTCCAAATGTTAGTTTCAATCTTCTTCAAGTTAGTAAATAAACATGATACTCATTCATTTAATGCATTCCCTTATTATGAGAGTCTCTTGGTGCAAGAGAGTGAAAATGGTAATACTTTCCTTAAACTTACACCCTCTCCTATCTCTCCTATTTGTGTGGATGATGTGATAGAAGAGCATACAAACATAGATAATCATGATAATCATTTTTTTTCTCCTCCCAATACCTCTTCTTTTAATGACGAAGGTATCTTGGCGAAAGAAGATACAATCGTTGAGAATCATGAGGATCTTGTTTGTCCTTCTCCTCATCCCCTTTGGGAAGATATTTTAGCACAAGAAAATGAAATCATAGACACATTCTTAAATATCACCTTACATAATTTCCATTCTCCTTTAGCTTGTGAGAGTGATTTTGAGGAAGATGAGATTATAAATGATGAGGGTATGTTGATGTTAGATGATCAAATCCTTAAGATCTATAACAACCCTCTTTTGGAAGACATTAGGGAACAAAGGAATTAAGTCATAAATGATCATGACAATCACACTTGTTTTTCTCCTAGTATCTCCCCTGTTGTAAGGAAGACACTTTGATGTTAGAAAATACAATTAATGAGGATCATGAGACTCTTAATTGTACCCCTTCACCTAAGTAAACCCTTATTGAGCAAGCTAATTCAACAATTGATCATTCCCCTACTTGCGATGAAGTCATTTTAGAAGAACCAATCCATGAATATCAAGAACATTTGATAGGTAGTTCTCCTAAAAACTCTCCTCCTAGGGAGAATATCATGGTGCTAGACAATGGCTTACTCTAATAACGATAAAAGGGTGATTCTAGATTTCCCTTTATTAGAGATACATCAAACTAAGACTATCGAAGTTATGAATGTGCAAGTGTCTATTAGATCCCCCTTGATTAATGGAGCTCCTACATACCCCATAGGACATCCTAAGAATCTTGTAATTCTTTACCCACCATCACACAAACCTCAAACTAAATACAAACCCGAATACATCCTTTACCCACCTAAGAATAACATGTCATAGTAGCTGAGTCATAATACCATTGCTCATACATATAACACTAGAAAAAATCCACAACCTAGTCAATCAATCCCAACAAACTTACCTTTTCCCACTCCCATCTTACCCAGTCCTCCTCATTTTCCTTCACATAGTGGGAAGGAGTATGATCTTTTTGAACAACTTAAGAATACTTCTGCTATGATAACACTGTGGGACCTTATTCAAGCATCCCCTCAATATCATAATATTATTCAAGAAGCCTTGCAACAAGTTCCTATCTCTTCTAATGTGCAACTGAATGACATAGTAGCCATGATCCAATGAATAAAAACTAACATTGTTTTCTACCAAAGTGAACTACCCCCTTTGGAAGTGCAAAAAAAAAAAATGGTTCATTCATGATCATAGCTCAATACAATAGGATAGGGATAAAGTAAACCCTTGTTGACAATGGCTCCACCCTTAATGTGTGTGGGTATGTGTAGGATCATGATGGGCCAAAAAGTGGCAATATGATGGGTATATATAGGGTATGCGGCCGACGACTTTTTCTTTACCCAAAATTGATGAAACAAAAGGGGTTTTAAAGGAGATTCTTAGCTTTCCAACAATATAAATTATGCTTTATTTTTAATTTAATAAATAATTATGATTTATTTTCTATTTGAATTATGACTAAAGTCCTGATTGATAGGTTGAGTGAAAAACACCTATAGCTTTCAAACGATCACAATTTTTGAATATGAAATATCACATTCTATGCTTCACATACCGGTATGTGTGGATCATGATGGGCCAAAACTAGCAATATTATGGGTATTTGTAGGGTATGTGGCTGACGAATTTGTTTTTACCCAAAATTGATGAAATGAAAAGGGTTTTTAGAGGAGATTCTCAGCTTTCCACCAATATAAATTATTCTTTAATTTGAATTTAATAAATAATTATTATTCATTTTCTATTAGAATTATGACTAAAAGTCCTAATCGATATTGATTGAAAAACATCTATAACTTTCAAACGGTATCACATTTTTTGAGTCTAAAACATGTATCACATTCTATGCTTCACATACTATAGGATTGAAAAAAGAAAAATTAAATTTCATGAAGTTTTGACCAAGTTAAGGTGGACATAATGAGTTTTTATATTTTTAAAATTTGTAATAAAAAATTCATAATTAATTATTTACTTGGAAAAAATTACAAAAAATATGCATCACATTCAAACATGAGTCCTCTACTTATATATAAAATCTTATAAAAATATTATCATTTTATTATGGTTAGGGTGGTCTATTGAATAATTCCTACTTATTTTTTCCTGAATTTAAGTACTATCGATTGAAATTTCAAATTTTCACCAAATAGATTTTATTTATTTTAAATAAACCTAGTAATTTAGAAACTACATTCAATTTTCTACAGATTCTATTCTTACATATTTTTGAAATAATATAGATAACTTATTCAAATTTTACGCCAAGTTGCCTAACACCCATTTTTCTAAATTTTTGCCACTTAAGGGCCTTTTTTTCCATGATGATCCTGCACATATCCTACTATAGGGTTAAAAAATAAGAAATGAATTTCATGAAGTTTTGACCAAGTTAAGGTGGTCAAACATACAAGTTTTTATGTTTTTTAAAATTTGTAATAAAAAATTCATAATTAATTATTTACTTGGAAAAAAATTACAAAAAAATATGCATCACATCAGGATGTGAGTCCTCTACCTATATCTAAAATCTTATAAAAAACTATTATCATTTTATTGTGGTTGGGGTGGTCAGACAGACACCTAATTCTTATTTTTTTCCTGAAATTTCAAATTTTCACCAAATAGATTTTCTTTTCTTTTTAAAATAAACCTAGTAGTTTAGAAACTACATTCAATTTTCTATAGATTCTATTCTTACAAATTTTTGAAATAATATAGATAACTTATTCAAATTTTTACGTCAAGTTGCCTAACTCTGATTTTTCTAAATGTTATGCCACTTAAGGGCCTGTTTTTTCCATGATGATCCTGCACATGCCTATGTAGGATAAACCTTTTGGATAGGCTTCATGTGGATAAGTCAAAATTTCAACCAAAATCTTTATCTATCACAAGATTTGACAATGTAGGAAAATAACCATTATGTGTGATTACTTTACCTATTATAGTTGGAAATGCCACATTACAAACATCTATCCATGTTTTGCCCCATGATATTTCATATAATCTTCTTTTAGGATGACCATGGATTCATGAAATGCATGCAATGCCTTCAACTCTTCATTGTAAAATGAAATATTTCTACAACACAGTATACACACATGATACTGATCATGAGCCTTATAGTGTCTTGCAACTTGAGAAAAATAAAGAGAACCCCTTGAAAACCCTAACGCCAACTACACAAGTCAAACTCGTACAACAGAAAAATAAAGAAAACCAAATTTAAGAAGTCACAAAGCTATTAGAAGATGATTGGGGATCCTTATATTTCAAACATACATTCATGGGTGAGTACAAAATCATAAACAAGGACTCTGACAAGGGAAACAAAAAAGTAGTCATGTCAACACAAAACTCGGAAGACCCTTCAAAATCATCCACCTCAACCAATTTAGAACTAAAGAAAATAGATTACACAATGAACTTTGATGAACTTAATCACGAAAAACCACCCAATCCAAAAGCAATGAAAAATCTTTATGGAAAAGGTTATGAACTTATGAAACAATTTGGGTATAGTGGAAAAGGATGTGGGGCTAGAGAACAAGGTATCCATGTCCCCATTGATCCCAACATGTGAGAAACAACACATTGTCTTGGTTATTATCTTTTGATAGAAATAAACAAGCGTTCTCTCAACATCAACACTATCACAAAACATTCCTCTAAGCCAACCTTAACAATAGTGCATCCTGAACTGATCAACACTAATGGTCTTTATTGTTCTCCTTTGAAAGGAATGAAAAAAAAAAGACATCCTCGCTTAATGTAAATGTTATATCACAAAACATTAATGATTTGAGTTTGTTAGACTTTACACCCTCCTGCAAAGGAGAGAACAAAATCTCACAATCTACAGAGTCTTGCATAAGTATGACATATTTTACTAAGCAAGAGGTTTCTTTGTCACAAACTATAGGAACACCTTCTACCATTGATCAAGAGGGTATCTTTTCGAGACTCCTCGAAGATCACTTGATCTCCCTTCCTCCAAGAACTCAAAATAAATTCTATTACAAAACTTTATTTTGCACCTATCATAGAGTTCATGGTCATTCTACTAATGAATGTAAGGCTTTGAGTAGTCAAATCCAACATCTTAAGGAGTTTGGTTCTCTTCCTTATGTAGGGGTACCTCATTCCTCTAATTGATATCGATTTTCACTCTAGAATGCATCTTGTCAATCATTTTGACCCAGCCTTGTCTTACACTAAGTGGGGGCAAGGGGTTAGGTAACCTTGTCCTTGTATGTCACTTATCGTTGCCTCTTTTGGATAGTTGTTCACCTTTCATGAACATATAAGAGCAAGCTTGGGATGTGGATGGCATGCCTTAAGTTGGCTCACCTATGACATAATACCTTTTTCATGACGTAGCTTATTGAAAACATATGACTTGGCATAGGGCTTTCCAAATAATCTCTCATGTCTACTTCTACATTAAAGCAATTTCTCACAGTAATGTTGTTAGTAACCACTTTAAAGTGGGGGCATACATCACCACTCATAATTCATTGTGTAATTTTCTTTGTTCTTGTGATTTCCTCTCTTGGAAACATTAGGTACAAGGTTTCCCAAGATGAGATCTTGCACTTGTCCTCTCTTGGAAACAAGATCAGACCTTTTGCACTTGTCCTCTCTTGGAGACGTTAATCATGATGTTCCCTAAGATGAGACCTTGCATGAACTAAGTGAAATCCATTTGAACATTCATTGCACTATTTTTCATTTACAATGTCTATGATTTTCAAGCATACAAAGTTTTATTTTCCTCATAAAGCTTGAAAATTATTTTTTTATGTCAGAGCCTTATTAAAGTTATTAGGAGCTATAACTTTGGTATGGTTTGAGTAGGAATCCCAATTAGAGGCTTGTATTTCCACATAGCCACTTGCGTGTGTGTGAGTGCATACCATCCATAAGTGTATCTTTCTCACCTTTTAGGACTTCTCACCTGGCAGACAACCAAGAGTTTCGTCACCTCAAAGTGAGTATGAATTTTTGGAAAAACAACCTATATCTAATCCACATCATGTTCGATAAACAGTTGAATCTTGATCCACCCTTTTGTTTTTTCTTCTCTCTTCCTTTTAGTTATTTCCATTGCATGATCATGTATCTTGTGCATGTCCTTTTGTGCTTATGTCATTTTGAATTAGGATCTTGGATCCTAGGGGCTTGGTTACCTCCTTCATCTTTTTCATCCTAGACCATCTAAATCAGTACACTTACACCCCTTTTGAGTTTCTACTTTACTATGAGTTTGAAGCAGGTTCATCCTCTCACTAAAGTGGGGGCTAAATATAGTGTAGAAAAAGTATATCTTGCTTGATATGGGAATAATTGATAATAAGTTGTACTTAGTGATGTCTAAATTTAGTGTTGTGAGGTTTTTTACACATCCAAATTAGGTCTAGGTCCCTTTCAAACTAAATAAAATGCATTTATCGATCTCTTGTAAAGGTGTTGTAAAGTGTTGTAAATTACTTTCACACTTTTCTAGACTTTTATTAAGCATCTAAGTCTAATGGACCTATTTTTCCCTTAATTCAATAATGTAAAATATATTTAATTGCATTTTCACATTAATCTAGAAGGCTTGTAAATTAAACCTAATTTTAATCTAGTGTTGTAATGTGTTTTACACATTCACATTGGATGTTGTACCTTTCTTGGCAATGTGGACCTCATTTTAGTGTTGTAAATTGTATTTAATCATACATTCATATTGAAATTTCTGTCCCTATCCCTCATTACCCTTATCATCATCATTAATAGGCCCCAATGACCCCATATTGTGCATCTCAAGGCTTATTTTGAATAAAGACCTAATAAAATCAACATAAAAACTAAAATTCTTCACTCCACGACATACCAATTGGAAAAAGAGTCATTGTGAGACCCATTCACCACTTTGGGTGAATGAATCTAATCTAGGTGGGATTAAGTTGGCTAGCTTGGCAAATGAGTCCCAGTTGGGCTATTTTTGAGGTTTGAACGAGAAAAAATGGGTTTTAAGTTTAATTTTCTTCCATGTCAACCTTGGGGATCAAATTAACATGAATTTTAGGTGAACTGCCTATATAAACAAGCCTCTAAACCATAATTCATGATTCATTCATCATTCATTATCCATCTCAAGCCAAGAAAACTATGGTTTTAGCATTCTAAATCATCAAGATAGTTTTCTAAGGAATTCAAGGGAAGATTCTTCATCCATTGTTGCAGAAATTCAAGATCTATCATCATGGAGAGTTTCTAATTCCTTCATTTCATGTTCATGCTTCATCTTATTTCTTCATTTGGTTTAATTATCTAAAAGGGGTTTGACCAAGGAAAACCCCCATTCCCTAACATTCAACATTTCTCTCTATTTCTTTGTGTGATTGCAGATTTAGGTACTTTAAAGGCTTGAGATGATTGAAGAATAGGTTACAAACTTGTTGAAGTCATCTCCTAATTGGCTAGGTCAAAATATCCACAAAAAATTCACTTACAGTGCTGAAAGTTAGGTTTTCAAATCCGAATACCATGAGGTTTAGATTAATCAAATCAAGAGCTACAAATTCCACTTTCATGTTTTCAAAAAAGGAAAAGTAAACTCATATTACATTAGTTGTGTATGAGTCCCACTATACCTTATTTTTACAGATTTCAGTAGATTCAAATACCCATTTGGCTGAAATGGACTTCGATGCAATTTTCCAGATCTGGGACTAATTCGCCCAGAATGGTGTATGAATCCCAATAGGTCAAAATTTCAAGATCCACAACATTTCCATTCTTCATTCTAGTCTTCAACACATTTTAGGGTGCATACATTATGTTTCATAGCTTTTTATTTATTTTTGTTTGCATATCACATTATGTTTTCAAAAAATTTGCATTTTCTAACTTTTGCATTAGTAGTTAATCTCTCTTATTAGTTTTTAGCCTTTAGGACAATCCCCTTTGACAAATTTCAATCTCCTTCGCATTGAAATATCAAGGGATTATTCTTGAGTGAGCCATCAATGTTTTTGGATACCTCTCTCCTTTTACGTGCAAAACCCTAGAAGTGCAAGACATCCCCCACATTCCAAACATATTTGGTTGAGATATATACCCTCATTTATACCTCCTAGTTTGGCAATTGCAAGTGGTAAATTGAAGGATTCTAAGAAAAGGTAAGAAGAGGAGAAAACAAAATAAATGGAGAAGGAAAAGTCACGCAACATAGATCATTTGATGGAAGAATTAAAGTTTTAGCAAGAGTTGAGGGAGAAAAGAAATCAGGAATGTGGTCATCAAAAAATAGAGGGTAGGAAAATAGATAATCCTTCAAGTCATTTTGATGAGCTCCTAGATGATCTTGATCCATTTGGAAAATTAAGGATTAATTGATGACAAGGATCCTTAGACAATTAATCTTTATCTTGGAAATCTCGCACCTTAGGTGGATGAAAATTTCCTTTTGTGAATTTTTGGATGATTTAGTCTAATTTCTAGTGTTCAAATAATGTGGCCAAGAACCAAGGAAGAACATAGAAGGAAACATAATTGTGGATTTGGTGCATTTATGAATGGGGAAGATGCTCATGCAACAAATGATGAAATCCAGGGTATTGTGATATATGATTATGAATTAAGAATTGGTTGGGGTAAGTCTATTTTACTTCCATCTTAGGCTCTTCCTTCTCCTCTACTAGAGTCAACTGGCTTTTAGAACTCAAGAGGGTGGTACAGTGGCTTGTTCAGGTTCTGGTGCTCCAACTCTTGTTGTCTCAAGTCAAGCTGTTGAGGTGGTTGTAACTTCCAATGTTCCAGGCATAGAGGTGATACCTCCTAAAAAATGAGCATTTTTTGAGCATGTAATTGATATAATGGCTATGTAAGTGCTCGATGATGGGCTCCCTTTTGAGCAAGCTATTATGGAAAGAGTACGGGGAAATAAATTGTTTAGGTTTTTATTTAACCTTGGATGCAAGGAGAATGCTTTGTGTTTTGTGAGACTAGACTTGGAATGGTCGTGTGTAGTAGTGAAGAGGAGGTAGATTATTTCTTCCTATCTATTTTGTAGGGGTTATGCAAGGAAAATATCGAGAGAATTGAGGAGACTGAGGAAGTGATGTGGAGTAATTAGTGTTATGGATTTAAGGTGCCAAACATAGTTTCTCACTTTGAATGCTCTGAATGAGTTTCATCATATGTTTGTTGGAGTTGATTGGCATCTAAAATTGGCAACTCAATGAAGTGTTGTTTTGAAAACTAAACACAATAATGGAAATAAGCTTTCAAAATGGACCATTGAATCCCTTCTTCGAATTAGATATGTTATGAAGTTGGGATATGTGTTTTTTGAAGAAATTACAACTAAATTGGAGTTTAAGAAGGAAGCAAAGGAGACAGATTACTTTGAGTTGAATTAGTTTTGGTAAGAGGTAGTGTAAGGGAATGATGCAATGGACTAGTTAATTGGTTTGGTAATTAAATAACAATGATTTTCAAGGAAAGTGGGGATAGTAGTACAGTTTGGACTTCAAGTGGGAGATTGTTGGAAGTGAAGTCCAACCATCACTACCCTTTCATCTTCCTCTTCCCATGTCTCTTCACTTCCTTGAAGAGTTGATATAATTCCCTTCTCATTTTTTTTTGTGGAGATGAAGACTGATGTATTTGGGCTGATTAATAAAATAGTGTGACCTTCTTTCCTTGGTTGATGTAGCCATTTTGATGGTAAACCATGTTAAATATTTGTGTTAATTATTTTTCTTTATTTTGTAATTATTATTGTTGTTATATTTTGTGTTTCTTTGTTGTTATTATTGCTCGGTTATCTCAACTCCATAGCTCCCAAAACCACCCACAAAAAAAACATCTATCACATCTAAAGAAAAGAATCCATTGGTATGATTTTGCAACCATGAGGATAGATGATCTACAAAAAAAATGATTGTGCTATGAATTAATATGAATGAATGATTACTATGAATGTGAATTCTTATAAAAAAATAAAAGGTGAACCCTAGATGAGGATTTGATAAGATTGTGACAAGTATCTTAATCTCATGCATTGAGGAAACTTCACTTATATTTAGTCCAATCAAATAAAAAAAAAACACTCCTAAATTTAGCTTAAGTGAATAACATAATCAGCGAATTAGTAATGAATTAATTATTAATTAATTATCAAGTGATTCTATAATTACTCCAACACCCCCCTTAAGATCAACTTAGGAAAAAGTCAAAAATTCATGATGAAGAATGTAACGATGGATGTATGGATAGGTCTTGGATACAAGTCTTGATGAGGTAACCATGTACAAATAAATGAATCTCTCGTAACCAAAGAAATGGAGAAAATCACATGGGAAAAACTCCTCTCCAAAAGAGAGAAAATTAAATAACTAGACTAGTGAAAGAAAGATAGGACTCAATGTGATACCCTTAGGACTACCTCTATTAGACAAGTACAATAGATTTCCTCTAGTAGGGAGAGAGAAAGTATAGATATGAATCCCCTCATAAAGAAAAATATCTTGTTCCAATGATGAATTCTTAAAGACATAATATGATCCACTACCTACAAATAATGATTTTCCCTTTAGGAAGAAACAGATCCACTAGTTCAATAGGAGAATCCAATTAAAAGAGATGGATGAATCAAGAATTGAAATCCAAATGATGTACATGCCTTTCAAAATTTCTCAAGTTTCCATATGTTGGAAAGAGATGATGTTAAACCAAGATCCTACGTGCAATAGTGAAGAACAAGATGCAAAGGTGATGAAGATGGTGGGATAACAATGATGATATGGCTATCAACAAATAGGAGATGAATGTCCTTACAGTAATCCTCTGGATCTATAATATAGGACTCTAGAAACAAGGATGATAAGTTTGCAAGATATGAATTCCAAGTAGTTTTCTCTAGAAGAAGATGAATACCCTACTACACTAAACCAAAAGGGGTTATAGTTGTGGTGATGCCAAGATAATCAAGAACAATAAAATATGGGTATCTGCAGGATCATGATGGGCCAAAAAGTGGCAATATTATGGGTATTTGTAGGGTATGTGGCTGACAACTTTTTTTTAACCCAAAATTGATGAAACGAAAAGGGTTTTTAAAGGAGATTCTCAGATTTCCACCAATATAAATTATGCTTTAATTTGAGTTTAATAAATAATTATTATTTATTTTCTAGTAGAATTACGACTAAAGTCCTCATCGATAGGATGATTGAAAAACATCTATAACTTTTAAACAGTATCACATTTTTTGAATACGAAACATGTGTCACATTCTATGCTTCACATACTATAGGATTAAAAAAAGAAAAATTAAATTTCATGAAGTTTTGACCAAGTTAAGTGGTCAGACATACTTTTATTATTTTTTAAAAGTTGTAATAAAAATTCATAATTAATTATTTACTTGGAAAAAATTACAAAAAAATATGCATCACATCGGACATGAGTCCTCTACTTATATATAAAATCTTATAAAAAATATTATCATTTTATTATGGTTAGGGTGGTCAGACAGACACCTACTTCTTATTTATTCACTAAAATTTAAGTACTACTGCATTGAAATTTCAAATTTTTACCAAATAGATTTTATTTACTTTTAAATAAACCTAGTAGTTTAGAAACTACATTCAATTTTATACAGATTCTATTCTTACATATTTTTGAAATAATATAGATAACTTATTCAAATTTTTACATCAAGTTTCCTAACACTGATTTTTCTAAGTTTTTTGCCACTTAAGGGCCTGTTTTTTCCATGATGATCCTGCACATACCCATATGATGATGAATTCTTGATCTGAAGAGTGGGAACATGAAGACAATTATTTGAACCAGTGGAGCATGCAAGACTTATGATATAGTCAAGCTCCTCTAAATTATCATCATCAAAGGGTGTGAAATTCACATCTACAAGAGGAATGAGACAATCTACAATAGGATTCTCTAGGTATGGAGAGATATAAGCATCTCCATAGATCTCCCAAAGTCGATTCTAAAGTGTTTGGGATAATCAATGCTTGATACAACATGCATAGTGTCGAGATCAATAGTAGAACTTATAACCCCTATAACATGATCATTCATAATACCCCATGCTTAATAACTCCCTAGTGTGTATGGTGTAGGTATCATTCCCTATAGATAAGGTAAAAGATAAAACCACCTGAGATGTGTCAGGATGTCATTTTTCCAAGACTCATAGTTATCCTTTGTCATGGTGCACTAGAAGGATGAAAAAAAACCCTTCATACTTCCATAAATCATAAAATTAAAGATTGAAAACCTCGACACATATAAAGTAGGTCAAATGAATCCATCTCACACAAATAGATGCTTTCCAAGTTCCAAGACATCAAAGTAATTGATAGAAATGTGAAATCACAAAAACTTAAATAAAATCTACTAGTAGTAGATATGGAAAAAGTGAATGAATGGATTTGAAGAGCTCTAAAATACCTTTCCAATGTTGCTTGAATCGTGAAAATTGAAGATATAGGAAAAAATTTAATAGCTTAAGAGAGAAAAGTGAAGATATAAATTTGAATGAGAATAAAATAAACTAGGAGAAAAAATTGATGATGAAACATACACCACTATAAATTAGACAAAACAAGCTTTCCAATGATATATTTTTTGCTTGATTTTAATATTGTATGCCCAAGTTCTGTCAAAAAGAAAAAAATATCTTTAAGGAAAAAAGAGGGCTAAGAGGGGGTAAAGAGGTGTCTGTATGGATTCCATATGGCTAACTTACCACTAACATCAAGCTAATGTCACCATGACATTAGAAAATATTTGGGGAATATCCCCCTCACTGAAAGAATTTTGGTCTCCTAAAAAATTTCTCTGTTGACAAACTATTCTATTCTTTTTTCAAAATATGCTCTTAGGATTCATTGAAGATTAATGAAATATTCCATTGTATGTTGTCCAAAAAAGAGTTTACAGTTGTTGGGATATTTGGGGTGTTGTCAGATTTTTGTAGCATGATGTCAGGATGTTGAGGTTCCTGATGGGTGGTTTAACTGCCTCCCACTACTAGTGGAGAATATGTCATTGGGCTATATGCCACGACCAACTAAAGTTGACTGGTATCTTGAAATACCATTGGTAGGTACTACTTTCTACCTTTATGTAGTAAAATCTTGGTAGAAACTCTACATATTGGTGTAGGGTACCCTATACCCTCACTAATCAATTTTTCTTATTTTCTTTTTGTTTTTCAAAAAAAAATTGAAAGCCTTTGAACTTAGAATACATGTTGTCTAGTTTAGTAATGAATTATTTCCATAACTATCCCACCAACAAACAAAATTACATATGTTAGTAAGTACAACCCCCTTAATCTTTCAATTTAACAAAATTTGTGTTCCATCATAGATCATCATGGTTAACTTAGTTTATTACCTCCCACTCATAGCAACATACCATGTATTTAAACTTAAGATATTTGAAGTATCACCTACACTTTCTTGATTTATATAATGGTTTACCATTACATTAGAGAAAATTTCAAAGCTAACAAATAAAACTGAACTTATTTTAGATCTGAAGAATTTTAAAACTTAGTTTAACACTAGGGGAAATGAGTGCGTTGTAACCTAGGTCATGGAACACCACCTTTTTCCCCTAAGGTCATTCAATAATTTCCTAGGAACCCTAATTGGATTGATTATCAACCCCAAAGGGTGAGTCAATTCTCAACAAGGAATGCCTAGGAGGGGGTTCTTTAAGATTTGAGGGGTTCACCACCAAGAAAAATCTTGGAAAAAAAACTTTAACATTCATCTCACAAAACCTAATAATGTAAGCTAAATGAAGGATGCAAATGATGAAATAATGCAATAGGAAGTTATGATGTGTGTGCTTGGGAAGTCTGGAAATGTGAAAAGAATTATGGAAATGCAAAGAAGTTGTCAAAATGTGCCATGGAGGACTAAGATGCCCTTACTGTCTTATTAGTCTTGTTGCTATTTTTCAAGGTAAATGCAAAATATTTAGATGTCAGAACCAGATCTAAAAGAATTTATGAAAAATACCCTTGGGAGGACTAAGATTCCCTTGCTACAATCTTATTCCCAATCTAAATTTTTGAAATCTCTGAATTTTATCCCGAGGTCCAAAGTTTGCACTTTCTTCTTCTCAGATCTCAGGTCCTAAATTTTTTGGATATATCCTGTAGGTGAGTTTTCGTGAAGATGAAATTTTTACAATGCAACTTTTTGCTTCAAATGATGTTCAAGTCTTCAACCTAAATCTGCAATCACAAACATAAAAGAGAGGAAAAACTTGTTGATTGTTAGTTGTAGTCAATGGAAATGGATGCTCCCCACCTTTGAGGCATACACACAAGGATAGGGTTCCTATTTCACACTTGCTACACTCAAGCATACCTTAGAGATCTCAATCCAATAAAGAATGGAGAGAGAGATCTAACAATAAGGTACTCTAGAATATGATTTCATATTACAAGAGGGGTTCACCACCAAGCTTAAACTTGGAAAAGACAATGAAATACAACATGAAATGAAAAACATTAATATGATGCAAACTTGATTTAAATGACCTAAAAATGCAACAAGAACAAAAAAAAGCTACAGAATAGAATGTGTGCACTTGGAAATGTGTTGAAGATTGGAAACAACTCTAAAATTTTAAAAAACTTGAATTTTTGACCTATTGGGACTCATTTTCCATTCTGGGTGAATCAGATCCAGTTTTGGATTTCTACACGGGAGCAAGTCTTAGGGAAATGGGTATCCAAATCAGAAAAGATCTCTAAAAACCACCTATAGTGGGACTCATTTTCCATTTTTGGCGAATGAGTCTAGTTTGGATTTTCTAGAAATTTAAAGTTTGGATTTGCTCTTCTCGGTCTACTCTTTCTACTTCTCTAGGTTCTCGGATCTAAAACTTTAATTTTGAGGTTGTAGATGACCTTTTAGTGAAGATTTTGACCTTGGAAATGGGTAAATCCAATAAGTTTGAAACCTACTCTTCAATGATCTTCAAGTCTTCAAAGCACCTAGATCTGCAAACAAACAAAGAGAGAGAAAAAGTGTTGATTGTTAGCGAATGAGGGTTTTCCTTGGTCAAACCCATTTTATGTAATTAAACCAAATGATGAAATAAGATAATGAAGCATGAACATGAAATAATGTAATTAAAACCTTTTCATGATGATAGATCTTGAATTGTTGCGACAATTGATGAAGAATATTTCCCTTTAATGCCTTAGAGTTGATCTTGAAATCCATCTTGATGACCTTGTGAATATTTGGAGTGCTTAAATCTTGAGTGCTAGACTTGAAAACTTGAATACATGATGAAACAATGATTTGGAAGCTTGTTTATATAGGAAATCAACCTAACAACTAGTGTATTTGATCCCAAAGGATGACATAGGAGAAATTTGAATTAAAAACCCACTTTTCTCTCTCAGAGCCTTAAAAATAGGCCAAATGAGACTCATTCGCCATCATGGGTGAATAAGTCCCACTTGGATGGGACTCATTCACCCAAGGTGGCGAATGGGTCCCACTTGGGCTATTTTTCATGCTAAAGTGTGGAGGGGTGAAGAATTTAAGCTTTTATGTTGATTTTGTTAGGTTTTTGATCAAAATATGCTTTGGGATGCACAATATTGGGTCATAGGGGTCTATTAATGGTGATATTAAGGTTATAAATTTAAGATGTCCCAAAATCAAATGTGAAAGTGTAAATAAATGCACTTTACAACACTAAATTAGGGAAACTTTGGGTGGTCTATTTAGCTTAGAAGGGTCCTAAATCCCATGTGAATATGTAAAACACATTACAACACTATATTAGGTCCACTTGATTTACAATTCCCCCCTAAATTCAATGTGAAGATGTAAATAAGTACATTTTACAACATTAAATTAGGGAAAAGTTAAAACTCAATTTAGAATAAAAAGGTCCCAAGACCTAATGTGGAAGTTTAAAACACCTCACAACACTAGACCAAGGTGACATTAAGTCCAAATTTTCATTAATTATTCATAAATTAAGCAAGGAAAAAGAGTACTTTTTAGTGACTCCATTTAGCCCCCACTTTAGTGAGAGGATGAACTCACTTCAATCTCGCACTAAAGTAGACATTCAAGAGGGGTCAAAGTTTACATATGTAGATGAAAAAGGATGAAAAAGACCAAGAAGGTGGTCAAGCCCCTAGGATCTAAGATCCTAAGTAAAATAGACATAAGAACAAAAGGGAACACACAAGGTGTATAATATGGAGAAAAACAAGATACGCGATCATGCAATGTCAAGAACTAAAAGAAAGAAAAATGAGTAATGAAAATGATCTAGATATAATATGTGCTCACTCTAGGGCCATGAAACATCAGGTCATCTATGGGGTGAGTTGTCCCAAAGAAGTGGTTTAGTGAGAAAGTCATTCCAATGTGTCGGCTTCCCACCCTATGATGAGAAATTAATGCTAGTGTGTCAGCTTCCCATCATACCAACCATACCAAAGTTATCCTCTTGATAACTTTGATAAGGCACCATAATATAATGCTTTTTGTAAATGCTTTTGAATATCATGTGAAAAAATTTTTAAATGGGATTTTTCTTTGTTCATGTAAGGTCTTCTCTTTAGAGAGCATTGTGCCTAATGTTCCAAGAGAGGAAAAGTCAAAGGTGTCATATTTTCATCCATGGGATGCCTCATTCACATCATGCCATGTTATTAGATTGTACACTCTTGGACAACAACAAACCCAATGACACCACCAAGAAGAGGACACATCATGTGCAAGAAAAAAGAAAAATAATGCCATGAAATTTTCCAAAAGATGTCATTTATGTATACCCACACTTTAATGTAGTTGCTACACCATCACTGTGAGAAATTGCTTTAAAGTAGCCAATGATAAATGCTAAGATGAAAGAAGACATGAGAGCCAACATGGAAAGCCCTATGCCAAGTCATATGTTTCCAAAGTAGACTACATCTTGAATAAGTATGTCACATGTGAGCCAACTTAAGGCATGTCATCCACATCCAAAGCTTAATCTTATGTATTCATGAAAGGTGATCAACTAGCCAAGAAAGATAATGACAAGTGACATACGAGGAGAATGCTAACTAAACCCCCTTTCCCCCACTTAGTGTAGGAAAAGGGTGAGCCTCGAATGGATGATGATATTTTTCTCCTTGCGATGAATGTAAAACATGCAATAGTGAGTATGCTATGATCCTACAACTATTACATGGCAAGGAGAAGCAATGAATGTTATTTATTTTGATAAGTAAAAAAAGTTTCTTCTTGATACATATTTAATGAGATATCTATCAGTTTAGGATGTACCAAGGTTATAGTTGTCTTGGAAGAATATTTTTTGATAATGTTGACATCAAGTGAAGGATTTTGTTTTGAGGGACAATAACCAAGATCATTAGTAATTTCTTGCATTTTAGGCTTTATAGGGACATGGATACCTTGTTCTATAGAATCACATAATTTATCAAGTTGTTTCATAAGTTCAAAACCTCTTCCATAAAGCTCTTTCACTTATTTTACATTTGGTGGTTGTTCAACTTCCTCACAGTTTGTCTTGGATGTTGTCTTTTCTCTTAAGGTGGTTGAAGTGGATGCTTTTGGATTTTGTATTTCCATTACTGGTTTCTCCTTTCCCATTTTAGACTCTTTTGTTATGATCATGCATTCTCCCATGGATATAGGTATTAAATCAAAGGTTTTTGAAGCATCTTTCAATAACTTTGTGGCTTCTTCAAGTTGTTTATGTCTTTTTATCTCTTGTACGAGTTCTACATGCTTGGTTGATGTCAAGGGGTGTATAATTTGCATAATGTCAAAAGTATTGGCTTTAGTTTCATGCAGATATCTCAGTGAAGAGGATTCTAATTTCACTTCATCATCTTCATCTAAGGAATTCATACTACTATTATTTGAAAACAGTGTGTCATTTTTGTTGTTTTCTTGCACCATGATGATGTCCCTAGTAGGAGATTTTTTAGGAGAAGAAACTAGATGTTCATGATACTCAAAGGTGGGTTCTTCTAAAATGACTTCATCAAAAGTAATGGTTAGATTTTCTTGTTCAATAATGTTTTTTTCATGATTCTCATTGATTTGATCTTGTAACACCCTAATATGTTCTTCACCAATAGGAGAGATATTAGGAGAGGGGGAAATTTAATTGTTGTCAATAATTTCATCCTTTTTCTCTAAGGTCTCATTCTCTTGTGTGTGGACATAAAAAAATTATGTCTTTTCCTTTCTTAATTTGGAAATAATTAATGATAAATTGGACTTAATATTGCCTTAGTTTAGTGTTGTGAGGTGTTTTACACATCCATATTAGGTCTTGGGCCCATTTTAAGCTAAATTAACTTAACCCTGCCCTAATTTAATATTGTAAAATGTATTTATTTACATCTTCACATTAAATTTGGGAGGCTTGTAAATCAAGTGGACCTAATCTAGTGTTGTAATGTGTTTTACACATTCATGTGGAATTTAGGGCCCTTCTAAGCTAAATAGACTCAATTTTTCCTTAATTTAGTGTTGTAAAGTGTATTTATTTACACTTTCACACTAGATTTTGGGACCTATTGCATTTATGACCTTTATTTATGTTGAGATTATGGATGCACAGTCACTGAAGCTCCAGAATCTTCAATCAAGGACCCTTTCCAAGAAAGATAATCAACCACACAGAAAGTGTTGCAACTAGGCATGCACAATAGAGATTCTATTGATATGATTGATTGATATTGATATATTACAAATGAATAAGTTGCCTGATTATATAGGAAAGGAAGAAAACTTAAGATGCATGAGATGTTGCCATGTTTCATGATCTAACAACATGTGACAACATGTGAAACCTATCTAGAAAATTATTAAATGTTGAGATAAGTTCTAGAAGGACATCTCATCTTCTAGAAGGAATCTTATCCCTACAAACAAGGAAGGGAATATTACCCTATTTATTAAATGATTTATTAAAAATGCAGCCTAGGACTAAATGAAATATGACCTAAGTTAACTTATGCTAGTGTAATAATTAATTAATTACACTAACACCCACCCATAAGTTCAACTTAGGGAGGAAAATGCAATGATTATGTAGAGATGATGAAGATGATGATGGGTCTCGGCTATGAGGCCATGTTAGGTATCCATGTACATGAAGATGAAAAAAATATCCCACAACAGATAGTAAAGGGAAAAACCCGGTGGGAAGAAAACCCCTCTCCAAAAAGGATGAAAAAATAAAAAAATGTGAGATAGGATGGGAAGGATGGAGGACTCCCAAATACCCCCCAAGTACACCATTCATCACATGAATACAATACGATAGCCCCAAATCAGAGGGAAAGGGAGAGACTATATAGCCCCTCCCAGAACATGTGATCACCTGTAGAAATGGTAAGTGTCTGAAGACAAAACATGATCCAATGTTGACAAACAACTTGTCTCCCTTTCAAAAGAAACAAAACAAAATGCAAGTGTAGAGATCATGCTTCCCATTCTGGATAGGAATTGAAAGAAGGAAGAATGAAGATGGATGTTGAGGATTTCTCTGAACTCTACTCAAGTGTATCCTTTCTTGATGAAGAAGATGCCACAATTAATGAAGAGGGTGACAAACCAGGATGATGTGGAAACTAATGTTGAACAATAGCCAAAGAAAGTGTGATGGATATGATGGATGTAATGGAGACTTGATAGCCCCCCCTGAATGAAGTGTCCTCAAAACCACTAAAAGAATTATGAAGCAATTCCAATGGTAGATGTTGAAGAAACCTCAAATCCTGAATGGAATGATAGGGAAGAAGTCTCAGATAAGAAATATTTGAATAGAGGAGTGATATCCCCAAAAAAAATGTCCTCCAAACCTGTAGAAGTAGCCAAGTCAGTGATACCTAAAACGAAGCCATCCTGTGATGCCAAGTTTGGAAAAAAGAAGGTGTCCTCATGAATGATGATAGTGGAAGCCTCAATCAATGAATCTGGACAAGGAATCACTGAATGTGAAGGGATACCAACTGTCTCTGATGGAGAAGAAGCATCTGAGGGAACCTTTTCAAACTCTTCAGAAAGATCAAGGAAATCAACCTCCTACACAACAATATCATCATAGGGTACTTGATCTAAAGAATGAAATTTTGAATCAGGACCATCGGGGAATGATGGAGAATCTAAATCTCCATAGATCTCCCAAAGTTTAATCTAAAGGATGTGAGGATAGTCACTATGATCAATAGAACTCAAAAAATCACAATCAACTTGCATCTCAATGATCTCCAAAATAGTGTATCTATAGCAACTTAATGAAAACCCAAGAATACCTTCACTCAGATGAGGAACTATACCAAATAGATGTGGAAATAAATCAAGTGATTGGAGATGGTGGCATATCCCATCTCGCCATTGTTTATAGTTACCCTTGTGCAACATAAATAAAGGAGTATATGCAAGCCCCATAATGAACTTTCTCCAATAATATAAACAAAAATGACCTTCAACAACAAATAAAGACTTCCAAATATGATGTGCAACTGAAGTGATGCTACCTAGATCAAAAAATCTTGTCTCAAACTTCAAAATAACTAGGTTATTGATCAAATGCACCAAATTGAAAACATCTCATGCAAGAGTACATGGAGATGAAAATGATCAAGGGGGTCTAGAATGATGAAAAAAATCTCAGAAAAACCTTCCTGATGCTATTGGAATCACTAAAATTCGATGAACAATTGCGAAGATATGAGCCTCTGAGTCCAGATTAGGGTTCTATCTTCAATTGGCTGTAGAATTTTCTGTGAGAAAAATTTCATAGAACATATTGCACCACTGGAAAGTAGATGGAAATACCTTTCCGACGATACCTCGTTTGTCAAATTTTGACACTGTGGGTGAAAGTTATGATAAAATGAAAAAAAGGCCTATATGAGGCACTTCGCAGGCTAAACTGGTGCAAAAATTTAGCACCCCAGGCTTAACTCCTGGTTGTTCATATGACCACAAGCAAAAAATAAGGTAGAAAAAAAGTTCCACCACTTGTGGTGGCGGCGGGGTGGTAGAAATAGGCGGCACCGCTTGTGAGGAGAGCATCGTTGGTGGTGGATAACCACCAGCCCCGGTGGAATAACCCGAATAGTTAGCGGGAGAACCCCAATGGTGAACGAATATAAGCCTGGCATCCAACCGAAAAACAATCAACAGTGGATGAGGTCGTAGATAGATGTCGGTGTTGGAGCTCTTACAGAAAACAATGCAGATGGATGAGGTCGTTGACTGGATGGGCCAAGTGGGCCGACCAACTATACTAGCTCCTACAAATAATAAAATCTATGTTGACCAAACCTTTTCTGTAGAGTGTTAAATAAAGTGCCGACAAGATAATAATTTGATTTGATTTTTAATATTACATATAGCAATTAAAAATCAAAAAAGATATAAGCCGACTATACCCTGCAAAAATATTTTAGATTTATGTCGGATGATAAAAAAACTATATGCCAATAGACATAAAATTTATGCTCATGGATTTAACAAATAGAATCCTTGATGTTGATCGATAAAAATAATTGCAGGTCTCTCCAAATAAATATTTTTTCTACAAACTATAGACAATGCCCGAATAATATATTTTTTGCCAAAACATGTAGAAAATGCCTTGATTTTTTTGAAAAAAAAATGGCCTATGACTACAAAACTTTTTTCCTCAAAGGACATCTTATCAAGATGATTTTTTTTTTGCAAATTGTACGGATAGTACAATTGATTTTTCAAACCCAAAAAATACCTCTGATGGCTCCCAGGTTGATGTATCCAATTTTCATGAATGGGCAGGGGATCTTAGGTTTTCAAGGCCTTCTGAAGATAATGTTGAGCTCGGATCTGACTCAATTTGCTTCAAAAATCAGCTTGGTCCCCGGGTGGAATCAAGTAGCCTTCAATAGAAACCTCTAGCCTAGCAAAGAATCTTGCACACCAACTTTCTTGATCAAGGGTTGATGTTTCACTAGACAAGCTCTGATAACATGTTGAGATTATGGATGCACAGTCCCTGAAGCTTCGTAATCTTCAATGAAGGACCCTCACTAGGAAAGATAATCAACCACATAGAAAGTGTTGCAACTAGGCATGCACAATAGAGATTCTATTGATATGATTGATTTATATTGATATATTACAAATGAACAAGTTTCCTGATTATATAGGCAAGAAAGAAAACCTAAGATGCATGAGATGTCACCATGTGTCATGATCTAACAACATGTGACAACATGAGAACCCTATCTAGAAGATTATTAAATTTTGAGATAAGTTCTAGAAGGACAACTCATCTTCTAGAAGGAATCTTATCCCTACAAACAAGGAAGGGAATATTACCCTATTTATTAAATTATTTATTAAAAATGAAACCTAGGACTAAATGAAATATGACCTAATTTAACTTATTCTAGTGTAATAATTAATTAATTACACTAACAATTTAATCATTAATAGGCCCCTATGACCCCATATTGTGCATCCCAAAGTATATTTTGATAAGAAAAAACCCGACTAGATCAACATATGAACTTAATTTATGTATTCCCCAACACTTTAGCTAGAAAAATGGCCCTTGTGGGATCCATTCACCACCTTGGGTGAATGAGTTCCATCCAAGTGGTACTCATTCACCCATAATGGTGAATGAGTCCCATTTGAGCTATTTTTAAAGTTTGACTAGGAGAAACTAGGTTTTAAGTTTCAATTTCTTCTATGTCACCCTTGGGGATCAAAATAATGACCATTTGAGTGCCTTTTCTATATAAACAAGCTTCCAAATAATTATTTCATCCATCTATCATCCATCCATCATTCATTCATGTTATCAAGTCAAGCATTCAAGGGTTAAGCATTCAATTCTTCACAAGGTCATCAAGATAGCTTTTAAGATCATTTCTAAGTCATTCAAGAGCAAGATTCTTCATCAATTGTTACAGCAGCTCAACATCCATCATCATGGAAAGGTTCTAATTGCATTATTTCATTTTCATGCTTCATCTTATTTCATCATTCAGTTTAATTACCTAAACAGTGTTTGACCAAGGAAAACCCCCATTCCCTACCAATCAACATTTTTTTTCTCTCTCTCTCTCTCTCTTTGTGTGATTGTAGATCTAGGTGCTTTGAAGGCTTGGAGATCATTTAATATTAGGTTTCAAACTTGTTGGATTCATTTCCCTATTGGAAAGGTCAGAATCCTCATTAAAAGTCACTTACAACCCTAAAAATTAGGGTTTTAGATCAAGACACTTGGAGGTACAGATTGAGCAAACCGAGAGATACAGATTCCACTTCTAAGTTTCTAGAGAAGTCAAAGTGGACTCATTTTCCATTAGTGGAGAATGAGTCCCACTGTACCTATTTTTAGAGATTTTTGTGGATTTAGATACCCATTTGGTTGAAACTTGCTCCAATGCAATTTTCTTGAATTGGGATTGATTCGCCTAGAATGGCGAATGACTCCCACAAAGCTTAAAAATATGTATTTTCAGAATTTCAAAGCTATTTCCCGTCTATTCAAGGTTTCTAGGTGCACACCATTCACATCCTCACTTTTTTGTTCTGTTTTGTTTACATTTCTAGGGCATTCTCGAGGTCATTTAACATGTGTTTCTGTATCACACTATGTTTTCATACATTTTGTATTTTCCAAGTTTGCAGTTGGTGGTGAACCCATTTCTTATCTCAATCATATCCTAGGATACCTTATTTTCAGATCTCTTATATCCTTCATTGGGTTAAAATCTCTAAGGAACCCTTCATTGGGTTGAGGTCTCTAAGGTATCTTTGAATGTGAACATTGTGAAATTGGATCCCTCTCCTTCTATCAATTTTAGTGGACAAGGGAGTGAAGCATCTATTTCCAGTGTGCACATTTTGGTGAACCTAAATTTTTATCATAATTCTGATTTGGAGTGCATTTACATCCTATATTTAGCTTTCATTAACATTGCATTGCATTTTACATTATTTAATTGGCATTCTAAGGTTTCAAATTTTTTCATTAGTGAAAGTGCATATAGGTTGCATTTTTGCATATCAAATCATTGAAAACCATATAAAATCTTCGTTTACATTTAGTCTTCATGTCATAGAAACTAAGAAACATCAAAATCAATTAAAATTTTTAGAAAACTTTGAAAAAAACCCTAACTAGGACTCATTCGCCATTCTGGGTGAATCAGTCCCAATACATATTTTAAATTGTCTATTACAACATTGAAAACCTCATTTCCATGCTTCCTAAACCTCCTAGTGACATATACTATAAGTCTGGAAAGTTTCAGGAACATTTTTTTCATGCATCTAGGTCAAAAACATCAATTTAGGGTACTCATTTTTTAAATCATTTCAATTACAAGCACCATTAGATCTGAAAATGATCACATTTCTAAAATTTTGCATAACATGGCTAAAAGTAATTTTCCCTTTTGCATACACAATATTTATATTCATAAAAAAATTTATAAGTTTGATAAAAGTGCTTTTCATTTTTGGATACACATTGTTTGTATTCTTAAAGTTTTGTATACATTGGATAAAAGTGTTTTACATCTTTGGATATACATTGTTTACATTTCTAAAACATTACATGAAATGGTTACAAGTGCTTTTAATTTTTGTTCAAACAATGTTATTGTCTTACATATCTATACATGCTAGGAAAAAATTCATATCCCCTCCCTACGAGAGTGTTTTAGTGAAAGAGAATACAACCTTTGACATTCCTAATGATCATATTTGTTTCTCACCTATTGGTGAAGAAGATATTTTAGTGTTAGAAGAGCCAATCAATGAGAGTTTTGAGAATCCTAGTTTTTTCTCTCCTCTTACCTCTCTTAGTGGACAAGACATTGATGAACAAGAAAACACAACCATAGGTATTCATGACAATAACATTTTCCCTACTCCTAGTATCTCTAATAGTTGTGAAGAAGATTCTTTGATGTTGGAAAACACAATCAATGAAGGTCATGAAAATATTAGTTGTCCCCCTTCACCTAGGGAAACCATTATTGAGCAAGAAAATTCAACCATTGATCATTCCCCTACTCATGACGAAGTCCTTTTAGAAGAACCAATTGAATGTCAAGAACATTTGGTTTGTAGTTCTCCTAAAAACTCTCCTCCTAGGGAGGATATCATGGTGCAAGAAAATTAGAACAATGACACACATAATGAGGATTCTTTAGGTGAAGTGACATTAGAATCCCCTTCACTAATAGATCATGCCAATAAAGATAAGATTCTTGAGGTTATGAAAAAACAAGTGGGATATTTTTTAATTAGTGAGCTTCCTAAGTCACCTCCCACTAGTGAATCACACAAAAAACTAAGAGATTTCTTGAAATCCATGATGCAATCTAATCGTAACAATTTTTTGTAGCAGCTAATTTGTAACTTAGTGACTCAAACATATAGGGTACCACATGTCACTCCCACTCCATTACCTTTTCCTCAACATAGTGTTCCTAGTGTTGAAGACCTTAAAAAGACTCTTGCTAATATATTTTTATGGAAACTTATTCAACTATCACCTACATACAAGTGTTTATTTCAAGAAATATTTCAAATAAAGCAGGAGGATATCCAATCTTACATAAAATCAACATCCTCCTTTCATCCCATGCAAGTCACCTACTTAGAAATTAAATTTCCTTAACATGAATTACCCTCACTTGAGATTCAAAACAAGAATTACCCCTTGATGATAAAGGTGATAATTAATGAAACTTTAGTTAGGCACACCCTCATAGACAATGGAGCAAAAATTAATGTTTGTAGGATGGGCCTCTGAAAAAAATTTGGCATGGACAAAGAGTTCATTCAACTTAATGATGTTCATATTCATGGCTTTGAAAATGTTAATAGGAAATCACTAGGGATGATCACATTACCTATTGAGGTTGGACCTATGGTATTTCCTACCTCTATACATATCATGCAAGGACCCCTTCCATACAATATTCTCCTAGGGAGACCATAGATTCATGCTATGAAAGGAGTCTCATCTACCCTTAAATGTGTAATGAAATTTGAATACAACAAGAAGATATGCATGGTTGATGTAGATGAACAAAGCTATGAATCAAATGATCACAACATTTCCAACTCCCCTAATAATTTCATTCCTAGATAAAAACTTGAACCTATACAAGTTGATACTAATCCTTCACCTACAAAAAAACTCTTTAATGATAATTAGGGGCTGTTAGATTCTACACCTCCTTTCAATAAAATTTCCAAAATATCACCCTCATTGTCTAAAGAGTCATCTACAAATGATTCATATTGAGACACAAGTTCTAGTAGTGATTGGGATTTTGCACCTTCCTTTAGGGGAGGGTGCTAAATATCAAAACCTAAACCAAAAAAACCTTGTTTTTTTTATGCTCAACTTGGTTCTTCATCAACAACATTAATTTATGATAGTGATGGGGGATACATAACTCCCATACATAATGGGGAGATACCACATAACTTTAAGAAGGATTTGATTTCTCGTGAAGAAGTCAATCCTTCATAGAAGCACAAACAACCTTCATATGACTTGAAATATTGTTATGGAATTGGATACAATCTCCCTCCTACATATGAATACAAGGACAACATGAAGCAAACCAACTTACCATACTCTTTCAATAAAGATCTAGGGTTACCTCCCTTATCTCCATTTTCATCTAAAGCTTTATCATTTAGTGTATGCATGACATCTTGTGCAAAAAAAAGAACATATTATACTTTTGATTAAGAGATTATCTTGTCAAGACTCCTCTAGGATCACTTGATATATCTCCCTCCAAAAACTCAAAATAAATTTTACTACAAGAATTAATTTTGCACATATCACAGAGTTTATGGTCATTCTACTAATGAATGTAAGGATTTAAGCAAAAAAATTCAACATCTCAAGGAATATGGTGCTCTTCCTTATGTTGAAGAACTTAATTCCTCTAACTAATAGTTATTTTCATCCTATTCAGCTCACCCTTATCCTACACTAAGTGGGGGAAAGGGGTTAGTTAGCCTTATCCTCATATGTCACTTGTCATTTCCTCTTTCCGCTAGTTGATTACCTTTCATGTACATATAAGAGCAAGCTTGGGATGTGGACAACATGACTTAAGTTGGCTTCCATGTGACATACTTATTAATGATGTAGCTTATTGGAAACATATGACTTGGTAGGGATTTATGAATAAGCTCTCATATCTTCTTCTACTTGAAAGCAATTTCTCACACTAATGGTGTTAGCAACCGCTTTAAAGTGGGGGCATACATCAACACTCATATTTCATTGTGTGATTTTCCTTCTTCTTGTGATGTTTCCTCTTCTTGGTGTTGTGATTGGGCTTTATTTCCTCCAAGATCACAATATTCCTTCAACTTTTCCTCTCTTGGAAACTAAACTAAAAAAAAAATTGGGGTATGTGAGTGCTCTCTTACCCTTCTAGGGTTTTGCACCTAAAAGGAGAGAGGTACCAAGAATCTTAATGGCTCACTCAAGAATAAGCTCTTGAGATTCCAATGCAAATGAGATTGAAATATATCAAAGGGGAATGTCCTAGATGTTGAAAATTGATAAAATAAATTAACTACTAATGCAAAACTAAGAAAATGCAAAATGTATGAAAACACACTATGATATGCAAAAAGACCTAGAAAGGCAAGTAGAATGTAACAAAAAACTATGAGATTTATAGTGTGCACCTAGAAACTAGATAAGGGTGGAATGGAGCTTTGGAATCCTAAAAAATTCATTGTTTCTGCCAATTGGGACTCATACGCCAAGCTGGGTGACTTAGTCCTATTTCGGGAAGATTATGCCAAAACAAGGTTCAGACAACTTCATACTCATAATTTTAAAAATCACTGTTTTAGGCTTGGTAGTGGGACTCATTCACCACTAATGGCATATCATTCCACTTCTATATTTTGGGAAATTAAAAAGTGGAATTTGTAGATCCTGGTCTACACTTCTTCTCTTGACAGGTTTCCAAATCCAAAACTACAAAATTTTACCTGTAGGTGTTCTCCAAGCTTCTTCTAGGGATTTGGAAACTTGTTGACAACTTTTCCAATCTCTCTCTTTCACAAATCTACAAAATAGACCTGCAAAACACATGCAAAGAGAGGGAAATTTTTTTGAGTGTTAGTGAATAGGGGTTTGCCTTGGTCAAACCCCGGTTTGGTAGTTAAACTGATAGGGTAGGGTTGGATGAGACACTCATTGTCCCATGCTCTGGGTCTCACCTTGGAAAACCCTTTGGTGTCACTCTCCACCTTCTCAACCTATAGGCCCTAATGCTTGTTAGGCACCCTTGGTTTTCTTGGCCAACCCTACTATCATCTTCATTTCCCTAACCAATCCAATCTTGGTGCTCTCTCTGCCAATCTCACCTTAGCCCTTAATCTTCCTAAAGGCTAACTAAAACTCCAAGCTCCACTAACTTCATGCGGGGGTGTGTGATAAATTTAATGGCTTCAAAACCATCTCTATATGGTTATTGATCACTCCCCAATCACCAATTCTCCATCGCTCACTCCAAACCCTATTCTAGGGTTTAAGAAGGGCTACTAGCCCTTGAGCCCCAATTAGGCCTCCTAACCCAAGAAAGCAGGCTTAAACTCCTATTATTCTAAAGAACATCACAAAATTCCAAAAGGGACAATAGTTCATTTTCCTGCCTCTCCAAGATTTTTGAGGTTATAGGCCTTCACAGGCCGTACACAGGCGTAACCCTCTTTTTGTAGGAATTAGGGCTTTTTAGGCCATTTCTTGACCTCATAGTGAACTGCTTGCTTATTTCAACCACCAAAGGGATTGGTGAGATCTCTTGCTTCCTTCCAAGCCTTTATAAGGCTTCTTGCAACTACCACACAACTTGGGTTGCCATGGAATGGTCACCCCTGCTGCGTTAGTGTCTATTTTCACTATCTTTCCTAACCGGGCATAGCCAAGCTCGCCTAGGAAGAGACCTTTCTCATGATACCTTGTCTCCTATAGTATCCTAAACCTATTCTATATATAGAAATGGGGCCTAGCCACATTTCCCACAAGCCCATACTCCAAGTACGGTGGGAATGTAAACTAAAACCCCATTTTTTTACAGTTTACCAATCAAAACAGCAATTGAAGAAAGAACAAAGAATCTACAAGAAAACTTGGAAATGAGTAACCTGCTATCTACTACCTCACACAATGATTCAAATCCAATTTCACAACATTCTAAACTGTACAATATGCCTTGATCAGTCCATTAACCTGCTAAATCAGAAACAACAACTAAATAGGGAAATACCCAACAAAATATCACTGCCTTCTCAATTTCAAACTATTTGCATACTCCAATGTTTTTCCAACCCTTATTCTAGTTTGAGGTCCACCTTTTAAAGGTTCTCAAGGTGGTTACATATTCCCTTGGTCTGACATAACCACCCCATTAGGCCAAAATTGCACAAATGCAACATTTTGGCTTTATTTCCCAAATCCTAGTGATTCCTAGTGGAAAAAAATTGTGCAACTCATTCATTCTACCATAATCTACTGATCAACCTTCATCCTAACATGTTCTAACACCTCTAACACAAAATTAAATGGTCAAAATGACCTTAAAGTATGAAAATCTCAAAATTTCATGCTAGGCTTCCAAATTTTCTTAATGCTATCTAATATTTCCTAGCTATCTAATGTTTCCTAGGTGCTCCTACACCATTCTCCCCCTCTCTGCCCAAACACTAAGGAATGGAAGGAGAGACCAATGACAGGTCTACCAAAATTCTGGAACTGATCTTCTTGTATCCATGTGGCTTCTGATTCATGCTTGTTCTTCCACTTGATAAGGTGCTCCATGTACACCTTATGTTTTGTAGCCTTCTTCACTCTTGAATCCAATATCTTCTCTGCCTGAGGCTTGTCTTGATTAGGTAAGGATACATTGCTGATGTCCTTGAAAATATCCTAACTATTATAATCCACATCATTGACTGTCCTCTTATACTTGATCAAATCAGCTACATTGAACACTGGAGAGATGCCTAGATCGGTAGGTAACTCCACCTTGTAGGAATTCTTGCCATACTTTTCCAATACCTTGCATGGACCCACTCTCTTCATCTGCAACTTGGTTGACATTCCCTTCTACAACCTTGACTTGTTAAGGTGGACCATAACATAGTCCCCTACTACAAATTGCACATCTTTCCTTGACATATCTGCCTTCTCCTTCAATTTTTGTGTAGCCTCAGTGACTGTCCTCTTTACCTGCTCTTGAATCTCCTTCATGGTCTAACTAAAGTCTTTTGCATTTCCACTTCTTTGTTCCATAGCTCCAAGATCTCTAAGCTCACATATGCCTCTTGGGTGCATCCCATACACAACTTCAAAAGGACTCTTCCCTGTGGTCCGGTTCACACTATCATTGTATGCATACTCAGCTTGTGAGATAACCATATCCCATGTCTGTCCATACTCCTTAGTTAGGCACCTTAGAAGATTACCTAGCACCCTATTAACCACCTCTGTTTGACCATCGGTCTGAGGATGGTAAGCTGATCCAAAAGATAGTTTAGTACCCAATCTTTTCCATAGAGTCTTCCAAAAGTGACTTGTGAACTTCACATCTCTATTTGAAACAATGCTCAAAGGTAGTCCATGGATCCTTACAACTTCCTTGAAGAAGAGATGAGCTATGTAACTTGCATCATGAGTAGGTTTGCAAGGAATAAAATGACTCATCTTACTAAATCTATCTACCACTACAAAGACACTTTCAAAACTAGTCTTGGTCTTAGGAAGGCCTACCACAAAATCCATGCTCACACACTCCCATGGTCTGTTAGGAATGGGTAGGGGTTGATATAGACCAGCATTACTAGCTCCTCCCTTAGCTTTCATACACACAACACATTGTTTCACATACTTTCTAACATCTCTTGCCAACTTAGGCTAGTAATAGAATCTTTTCACTAGTTCTAAAGTCTTGTTGATGCCAAAATGTCCACTAAGACTACCATTATGCTTTTCCTGAATCAAATTTTCCCTCACTGACCCTCTTGGAACACATAACTGATTTCCCTTAAACAATAACCCACTTTGCAAAGTATACTTAGAATACTGGCTATGAAAATGATTCTCAAAATCTAAACATACCTTGTAGGCCTCTGAAAATTCTTCATCTTCCCCATAGAGATCTTTGAAACTGTCAATCCCTATGCTCTTCACTTGTATCTCCTGCACTGTCAACAACCTCCTACTCAATGCATCTACTACTTTGTTTAGCTATCCCTTCTTGTGCTTGATGGTGAAGGTAAAATTTTGGATGTATTCCATCCATTTCAAATGCCTATTACTCAACTTCTCTTGAGTGTTGATAAAGCTAAGTGCCTGATTGTCAGTAAAGACTACAAACTCCTCGGGTAGAAGGTAATGCCTCCATTTCCTAAATGACTAAACCAAAGCATAAAGTTCTAAGTCATAGGTTGAATACTTCTTCTTTGCTTCATTGAGCTTCTCACTAAAGCAGGCTATAGGCCTGCCCTCTTGACTTAACACTCCACTTGCATCACATTCAACAGTGAACAATTTGTCAAAACTAGGTAATAAGAGAATAGGTTGAGTTTCCACCTCTTGTTTTAGTTTCTCAAACCCTTTCTCAGCTTCTTGAGTCCACACAAACTTAGCTTTTAAACCACCCCTGATTGTCTCTAGAACTAGTGCACATATACCACTAAAGTTCCTTATGAATTTCCTATAAAATTGAGCCAATCCATGAAAACTTCTTACCTTTGTCCCTGTGGTTGGTGTAGGCCAGTTTAGGATGGCTTCCACCTTGCTTGGATCCATCTTCAATGATCCTTTGGACACTACAAAACCAAAATAGACAAGCTCTTGCTTAAAGAACTCACACTTCTCTAGATTTATTGCCAACTTCTCCTCTTTCAACCTTTTAAGGACCAACTCCACATGTTTTAATGCTCTTCTACTGTCTTGCTGTATATGAGGATGTCATCAAGATACACTACCACAAATATCCCTGTAAATTATTTAAGCACTTCATTCATGAGCCTCATGAATGTGCTAGGGCATTAGAGAGACCAAATGACATAACTCTTCACTCATACAACCCATCATTTATCTTAAAAGTTATCTTTCACTCATCTCCATCCTTGATTCTGATCTGATGGTATCCACTCTTGAGATCCAACTTGGTGAAGTACTGAGCTCCTCCAAGACAATCCATCAAGGCTTCAATCCTAGGGATAGCAAATCTATATCTAATTGTGATTCTATTTATTGCTCTAGAATCAGTGCATAGTCTCCACTTACCACCTTTCTTTGTTGCTAAGACTACTGGTACTGCACATGGGCTGATGCTCTTTTGAATCAATCCTTGATCCAACAACTTTTGCACTTGCCTAGCTACTTCTAGGTTCTGATATGGTGTAAGCTTGTATGCTGCTTTGTTTGGTAATGAAGCTCCAGGTATGAAGTCAATTTGATGACTAATGGCTCTCTTTGGAGGTAAAGTTGCAAGTGTACCATCACTGACAATGTCCTTGAACTAATCCAACAACTTTAGGACTGCTCCGGGTATGACTGTCTTGTCAGCCTTGTCTTCTTCTTTAGGTTGTAACACAACCACATATCCTTCACCCCCTTTATGTAGGTTGTTAAGGAACTCCTTCCCACTACTCAACATGATGCTTGGTGTCGTTGACTATCCCTCTTCTTCTTCTGATAGTGACTGCAACTTGAAAGTCTTCCCATCCTTCTTGAATGAGATGGTGTTCTCTTTCCCATCATATATGACACCTCTATCATATTTCCATGGTCTACCCAATAGTAGATGGCATGCATCCATGGGTAAAACATCACAAAATAACTTGTCCTTGTACCCTCCAATGGAAAACTCCACCGTTACTTGCTCATTCACTAGAACACTCTGCCCTTTGTTTAGCCATGTGACCTTGTAGGGGTTAGTGTGGGGTATCTTCTCCAATTTCAATTTCATTACTGCCTCCTCTAAGATAATATTGTCTGTTGAACCTGAATCTACTATGACCTTGCATACTTTACCAAGTATCTTGCACCTTACTCTAAATAGAGCTCTCCTTTGTTTTGGTTCTTCCTTGACTAGTTGTCTAATCAAAACTCTATTGAACATTAGGTTCTCTCCTACCTCAAATTCAATATGACTGATCTCAGATGTCTTAGGAGTCATGGTGTCCTCTTGTGCGTAAGCCACTCTCTTCTCATTGCTTGATGAAGATGCTTTCTCCGGGCACCTATAAGCTGGATGTCCAACTTGACCACAATGGTAGCACTTCATGTTTGCAAAGTATGAATTGCTCCTGCCTGCTCCTCTTCCTCTATTTGAACCTCCTTGAGGTCCTCCACCTCTTTTATACCCTCCTCTAGAAGGTATTTCATTGCCATGATCTATGGATTTAAACTCTCCTTGGTTTCTTTGGTCATTGCCTCTACCTTGGTAGCCACCTCGCTATCCTCTTTGATCTCTTTGATCCCTACCTTTACCTCTTCCCTTAGAAGCCTGGTCTTGCTTCCTCTTGCTTCTTTCCTCTATCTTTATGGCCAATTGATAGCATTGGTCTACTGTCTTGGGACTTAGAAGAGTCATCTCCTCTTGAATGTTCCACTTCAAACTGTTAAGGTATCTAGCCACCTTGAGACTCTCATCCTCTGTCACATTAGACCTCATGCAAAGTTTTTGAAACTCCTCATTGTAAGTGTTTACATCTTGGTCTCTTTGCCTTAAGCTCTATCTTTTCTTGTGTAACTGAATCTCATAGTCATCTGGCATGTATGCTTCTTTTACTTTAGCAACCATTCCCTTCCAAGTAGTTATAGGCTGCTTTCCTTCCTTTTCCCTCTCTGTCTGAATGAACTTCCACCATGTCAAGGCAGAACCTCTTAGTCTTGACTTGGCCACCTTTACCTTCTGTGCCTCAGTGACTCCATCACATTCAAAATGGTTCTCCATTCCCTCTATCCAATCAACAACTAAATCAGCTATCATTTTTCCACTAAATAGTGGTATGCCTTCAAGTGATTTTCCACTCAAATCCTTCAATGCCTTCAAGAAAGGCTCTTCTTTCAGAACAAGGTCAGGTTCAAGGGTCTTGTCTTCCTCTACAACCTCTTCTTCCTTTGGGATCCTTCCTTCAAATTGCGCACTCCTCACTGCTTGCTCAAGTTGGGCTATTCTTTCCCTCAATTGTTTATTGTCTTCCTCCTGCTCTTCAACCATCTTGGCCAACTCTGCATTTGTCACCATCATGGAAGAATCACTAGACTCAACCTCACACATACAATATTCTTCCCAAATCTTTTACTTGCTCTGATACCAATCTGATAGGGTAGGGTTGGTTGGAACACTCATTGTCCCATGCTCTGGGTCTCACCTTGGAAAACCCTTTGGTGTCACTCTCCACCTTCTCAACCTATAGGCCCTAATGCTTGTAAGGCATCCCTAGTTTTCTTGGCCAACCCTACTATCACCTTCATTTCCCTAACCAAGCCAATATTGGTGCTCTCTCTGCCAATCTCTCCTTAGCCCTTATTCTTCCTAAAGGTTAACTAAAACTCCAAGCTCCACTAACTTGATGCAGGGGTGTGTGATAAATTTCATGGATTCAAAACCATCTCTCTAGGGTTCTTGATCATTCCCCAATCACAAATTCTCCATCGCTCACTCCAAACCCTATTCTAGGGTTTAAGAAGGGCTACTAGCCCTTGAGCCCCAATTAGGCCTCCTAACTCGAGAAAGCAGGCTTAAACTCCTATTCTTCTAAAGAACATCACAAACTTCCAAAAGGGACCCTGGTTCATTTTCTTGCCTCTCCAATATTTTTGAGGTTATAGGCCTTCACAGGCCATACATAGGTGTAACCCTCTTTTTGTAGGAATTAGGGCTTTTTAGGCTATTTCTTGACCTCACAGTGAACTGCTTGCTTATTTCAACCACCAAACGGATTGGTCAGATCTCTTGCTTCTTTCCAAGCCTTTATAAGGCCTCCTACAACTACCACACAACTTGGGTTGCCAAGGAATGGTCGCCCCTGCTGCTTTAGTGTCTATTTTCACTGTCTTTCCTAACTGGGCATAGCCAAGCTCGCCTAGGAAGAGACCTTTCTCATGATACCTTGTCTCCTACAATCTCCTAAACCTATTCTATAAATAGACATGGGGCCTAGCCACATTTCCCACAAGCCCATACTCCAAGTACAGTGGGAATGTAAACTAAAACCCCATTTTTTTATAGTTTACCAGTCAAAACAACAATTGAAGAAAGAATAAAGAATCTAGAAGAAAACTTGGAAATGAGTAACCTGCTATCTACTACCTCACACAATGATTCAAAGCCAATTTCACAACATTATAAACTATACAATATGCCTTGATCCGTCCATTAACCTGCTAAATCAGAAACATCAACAAAACAGGGAAATACCCAACAAAATATCACTGCCTTCTCAATTTCAAACTATTTGCATACTCCAATGTTTTTCCAACCCTTATTCCAAGTTGAGGGCCACCTTTTAAAGGTTCTCAAGGTGGTTACATCTTCCCTTGGTCAGACATAACCACCCCATTAGGCCAAAATTGCACAAATGCAACATTTTGGCTTTATTTCCCAAATCCTAGTGATTCCTAGTGGAAAAAAATTGTGCAACTCATTCATTCTACCATAATCTACTGATCAACCTTCATCCTAACATGTTCTAACACCTCTAACACAAAATTAAATGGTCAACATGACCTTAAAGTATGACAATCTCAAAATTTCATGCTAGGCTTCCAAATTTTCTTAATGCTATCTAATGTTTCCTAGGTGCTCCTGCACCATAAACCCTTAAAAATGAAATGAAATATGTAAAGAGAATGATGAATGAACAAAATAAATGCTACAACTCACTAAACCATTGAAGTAGAAATTTGAACACATGCAAGTAAAAGCTCCAATGGATGTAGACTTGAAGATGCTTGAAAATTACTAGAATGTCTAAGTGAGTGATTGATTAATTACTTGAATGATTAGGAAGTTAGGGAGATGAAAATGAGTGTAAAAACCCTATTTATACACAATTATGCAATAATTCCCGAAGAACATCACAGGCTGACCTTAGGTCTTAGAAAATAAAAACCCACAAGAATTTTGAATTTATTTTGATTTTTGAGCCAAAGGGGACTCATTCGCCCCTAGTGGCGAATGGGTCCCACTTAGGTACTTTAAGTGGGTGTCATAAATTAAGTATTTTAAATGATGTTTATCAGATTTATTCTAAAAAGTACACTTAATTAAGGCCTATAGATTTAAAATGGGGCCAATTAAAGCATAAGAAAGGTATAGTTATTGATGACAAGCCTAGAAAATTGTGAAAGTTTGTTACAAAAAAACACATAAGACTAGTAAGGTGAATGCAAGTCAATCATTGAGCAAGTCATCCACCTCCCAATAATGTTCAATGGCTTCTAAAAGCGAATAGCTAGCTAAATGAACAAGAGAAAGTGCCGAAATAGGAGAAGTACCAGG
This sequence comes from Sequoia sempervirens, assembly GCA_007258455.2. Lineage (NCBI taxonomy): Eukaryota > Viridiplantae > Streptophyta > Pinopsida > Cupressales > Cupressaceae > Sequoia > Sequoia sempervirens. The sequence continues at coordinate 332,143,273 of VDFB02000008.1, forward strand.
TTCATTACTCTATATAGGATATTTCTCATTTAAGCTCAAGGAAGAGGAAAAAAATGTGTTCAAGTCATTATGCACCTCTTCGTCGATTTTAGTGATCTCGTCATCGTCATCCAAATTAATCACAACAGGGGGACAAATGATAATGTCCAATGAAGAGTGTAACTCTTATTGTGATTGTTAGATTGGATCACCTTTTTTGGTTGGGGAGGAGGGTCATCATGCATTACTTCATTCAAGTTTGGATTTTGATTTTCTATACTTAACTCTTCATGTAACTTGCAAGCAAGGGCATGACATCTATGCCTATGCTGTCTAGAACCTCTATTTATTTTGGGTTTTTTGACAAGTTGTGTCTATGAAGGAGTGAGTTGATCAACCATAGGTTGATTTTCTTCCCTAAGGGGAGGAACGAAAGGAATCATAGGAGGTTGGTCATCCACTTTCTCTTTTTCTTTGTAAACTTGTTTTATTTGAGGCATGACAGAGTTGCTTTGATTGTCTCTTGGTCTTTTGGATGATGGAGGTGAAGTTTCTAGTGTTGGTTGATCTTGGTTGTTTGGTTCTTGTTGAGGTTGAAGCATGGTTTCATCTATGATGGGAGTGTCAAAGGTAGAGAGGGACATGTGTCAAAGAGACAATTCTGCTATTTTCTTTGCTTTGAATTTTTGGTAAGCTATGAAAAAGAAGTCTTGTCCTAGCGTTATAGGTTCAATGGGCTTAGGCCAAAAGGATTCTAAGGAAAAGTTTCCTTTGGAAGATAGGGGGTTAAATCCACTATGGTTTCCAGACAATAAATATTTCATTGTCAAACGAAAAATTTAAGCATTTGTGAATAAATTGAAGGGATAGCTTTCATTGAGCGAAGCCATGGATGTCCTAGCCTCAAACAAAATTGGTTCGACTGTGGCATAATGGAGAATGTGACATCTAATATTTTTGGTCTTATTTGTAATGGAAGGATGATTGATCCTATCATAGGGAAAGAAAAAACACTATTCATCTTGATAAAGTTCATGTAATACTAAGAATTCCTCAGTGATCATGTTCTCTCCACAGACATGATCTATTAATATCCCATTAGTGGGCTTATCATAGATATGGTTGGCTATGTAAAGAGGACCATTGGGTAGATTTTTAATTATTTCCTTAGAGGAGAAAGCAATATCAAGAGAACTCTTAGGTTGTCCCTTACGAGGGATAAGATATATAGCACCTACCATTTCATCCATAGGATTAACATGGGTAACATGTGGGATAGGATCATGATATTCATCATCTGCATCAACATTCATCACATCATTCTAATTAGTTTCACTAGCTTTGACAAATGAAATATTATGTTTGGGCATTGGATCAGTGAAAATTTGCAATTTTTGATTTGGAGGGGCAACAAACTTATTACCTTGATCAGTAACTCCTGCAATGGATAAATGGACAGAATCAATGAGATCTTGCACAAGATGTTTAAGATGCTTACAATGTTCTATGTCATGTCCATTTTGTTGATGATAGTGGCAATAAGCATTTTATTTAAAACTTGGAGGTAAAGGCTTAGTAGGTTCAGGTGTTTTGACGACGGGAAAGGTAATTATTTGTTGTTGTAAAATTTGGGACATTGTGTTATGAAGGGTGTTAGGTAGAGGTGTGAATTATCTTTTTAGATCTCCATATCTAAAGGGTACCATGGTTTTAACAGTAGCTACTTGTTTGTTGGCAGTTTGAGTTGTTTGTTGAGGGGGGTTGAATTGCAAGAACCCTTTGTTTTGTTTTCTAAAAGTTTGCGAATTGTTTTGGTGGGCAAGCTCAAATCTCTCAATGCTGCTAGAAGTGGACCTTGTATCTCAACTACTAATCAAATTTTGATAATCACAAAGGGTAGTACACAAGTGCAAGAAGGAGGGGAATTTCATCATAGTTGGCTTGTCCTGAAGCTTACTTTGTAGGTTTTCTATGAACATCTTCTTAAGGTGTGATCAAGGACCTTGACATCAATTTGGGAATAAAGTGATTGATACCGTGAGATAAAATCAGTTATCTTTTCATCCTCATGTTGCTTGCATCTCATAAAATCAGCCAAGGTTTTCTTAGGAGCCATATGTACTTGAAAATGGTTTACAAATTAATCAAAAAGTTCATTAAATGAATGAATTGAATTGTTCAGTAAAGATGAGAACCATTCCAAATTTGTTCCTTTTAAAGACCTAGGAAAGAGTTTTGCCAACAATTTATATTCAAGGACAGAGTCACCACATAAAGTGGTATAAGCATTGACATGGTTAGAAGGATCTCCCTTCCCTCCATGTTTCTCAAATCTAAGAACCTATACACCTTTTGGCATTGATGTTCGCAATATCTCCAAGGAAAATGGGTTGCTTTTAACATAATATGTGGGTAGGCCATTCTGATTTTGGCTTATAGTGGAGATTTTTTTTGCATGGATGAAACAATTTGGAAAAGTTGTGTTATGAGAGGATTAGTATAGGTGGTATGAGGTGGAAGTGAAAGTGGTGATGGAGTGTATATAGTAGTAGGGAAAGTGAGTGGAATGCTTATAGGTGGTAATGTGGTAAAAGAGAGAACATGTGATGCCACATAGGAACTAGGGATGCTAGCAAGAATACCCATGGAAGGAACCACATTACTAACTTATTGCATTGTTGTTGTGATTTGAGAAGTGGTATAGGTAGGTATTGATGCTATCATTGAGAGAGAAGTAATTTGAGTTCCTCCTTCACTTGAAACATTGTTTGTTGGGATGGGAGCACTAGATGTTGAAGGAAGATGTTTTCCAAAGATTTGAACTATGATTTTCACAAGGTCAATACCTTCATCACTTTCAAGCATACGGTGAATGTTTTCTATGGTAGGAATTGTAGTAGCGGAAGTTTTGTTCAAGGCTAACTTGGTGTTGCAAGTAGACTAATTCCTCATGAATTTGAATGATTTTCTCTTGCAGGATATCATTAGTCCTAGGTTCAACATGCATGCTACCTAAAGGTAAAGAGTTGCTAAGGGTATTATCCATGCCTAATGTACTATTGTCAACACTAGGATTGGAAGCTCTAGATAACCCAAGATCCACAACGATTGTGTTATCACGAGATGACACGAGCCTTGAACTTCCTCTCACTAAGGTATTAGAAATAGGACACCAAACACACATGCAAAGGCTTCTAAATGTAGGGTGAATGCAAATGCAATGTAAACTAAAAAGAATGAAATGCTTAAAAATAAATTCTAGAAAGTAAAATTGAAATGCAGAAACATGAAACATAAAATTAGAAATTGAAGATTAAATGCTAGAAAATGCAATGAAAAATGTGTAACTAGACTAAGTCACCCAGGGTGGAAAATGATTCTAGGTAGTGATTTTTTGGATTTTTTTAGAATTTTTCAATCAGTTTTTATTCTTTTTATATTTTTTGATGCAAATATGATATGGAAATATAGAAGTTTACTAATTTTTAATGAAATGAAATGTAAAAGTGCAAGCCATATGAGCTTTTCACTAATGCAAATTTGAAAACCCTAGAATGCAAATTAAACAATGCAAAATGCAATGCAATGCTAATGTAAGCTATTCATAGGATGTAAATGCACTCCAAATTAGAAATAAAATGCTCTAAATGTAGGTTCACCAAAATGAACCAAATATTTTTTGGGGGTATGTGAGGGCTCTCTTACACTTCTAGGGTTTTGTACCTAAAAGGAGAGGTACCAAAAATATTAATGGCTCACTCAAAAATAAGCCCTTCAGATTCCAATGAAAATGAGATTCAATTGAATGAAAGGGGAATGTCCTAGATGCTAAAAATTGATAAAAGAAATTAAATACTAATGCAAAACTAAGAATATGCAAAATCTTTGAAAAAACACTGTGATATGAAAAAAGACCTAGAAATGCAAGTAGAATGTAATAGAAAATTGTGAGATTTATAGTGTGCACCTGGAAACTAGAGAAGGGTGGAATGGAGCTATGGAATCCTGAAAAATCCACTATTTCTACCAACTGAGACTCATACACCAAGTTGGGTGACTTAGTCTTGTTTCAGGAAGATTCTATCAAAACAGGTTTCAGACAACTAGGTACTCAGAGCTGCAAAAATCACTATTTTGTCCCTAGTAGTGGGACTCATTCACCACTGATGGTGTATCAGTGGACCCACTTCCATATTTTAGGAAATTTAGAAGTGGAATTTGTTCTCCAAGTCTACACTTCTACTCCTGACAAGTTTCCAAATTTGAAAATGTAGAATTTGACCTATAGGTGTTCTTGAAGCTTCTTTTAGTGCTTAGACAACTTGTTGAAAACTTTTCCAATCTCACTCTTTCAAAAATCAGCAAACTAGACCTGTAAAACACATGCGAAGAGAGGGAAAAATTGTTGAGGGTTAGTGAATAGGGGTTTTCCTTGGTCAAACCTTGGCTTGGTAATTAAACCCTTGAAAATGAAATGAAATATGTAGAGAGTGATGAATGAAAAAAAGAAATGCTACAACTTAGCAAACCCTTGAAGTAGAAATCTGAAGACATGTAAGTAAAAGCTCCAATGGATGTAAACTTGAAGATGCATGAAAATGCCTAGAATGCTTAAGTGAGTGATTGATTAATTGCTTGAATGGTTGGGAGATTAGGGAGATGAAAATGAGTGGAAAAACCCTATATTTATACACAATTATGCAATAACTCCTAAAGATACTACATCATAGGCCGATCTTAGGTCTTAGAAAATAAAAACCCACTAGAATTTTGAATTTATTTTGATTTTTGAGCCAAAGGGGACTCATTCACCCCTAGTGGCGAATGGGTCCCACTTAGGCATTTTAAGTGGGTGTTAGAAATTAAGTATTTCAATGATGTTTATTAGGTTTGTTCTCAAAAATACACTTAAGTAAGGCCCGTAGATGTAAAATGGGGCCAATTAAAGCATAAGAAAGGTATAATTATTGATGACAAGCCTAGAAAAGTGTGAAAGTTTGTTACAACACTTTACAACACTTTGAAATAAGGCTTGGTAAATTGAGAAAAAGAGGTTATTTAGTTGAAATATAATAATAAGATCCTAGAAAAGTGTGAAAGTGTGTTACAAAACTTCACAACACTTTTACAAGGCATCATAAAATTCTTATTGATTCAAAAGGGTCCAAGACCTAATGTGAATGTTTTGACCACATTACAACACTAAATCAAGGAAAAACTAAGCCAACATTCACAAGAAAGACCCAATGAGCATGAAAATGTCCAAAGATCCATTTTTCTATGCTACAAAAACATTAGGCACAATTTTCCCTTAGATGAGACCTTGCACTGTGAACTAAGAAAAATCCATTTGAACATTCCTTGCACTATCTTGCATTTAAAATGTCTATGAGTTTCAAGCATACAAAGTCTTTCTTTCCTCATGGAGCTCGAAGATCATTTGTGTGGAGCCTTATTAAAATTATCAGGAGGTATAACTTTGGTATGGTTGAGCGGGAAGCCTAATCTGAGGCATGACCATCCCCATAGTCCCTTGTGTGTCTATGTGTACATACCTTCCATGAGTGTATGTTTATCACCTTTTTGGACTTCTCACTCGACAGATAGCCAAGAGTTCCTACACCTCAGAGTGAATATGCATTTTCAGACAAACAACCTAGATCTAATCCACATCATGTTGGAAAAATGGTCAAAACTTTATCCACCGTTTATATTCCTCATTTATTCTTCTCTTCCTTCTAGTTATTTCCATTGCATGAATGTGTATCTTGTTTTTCTGCAAATCATTCACCTTGTGTTGCCTTGACTTAGGATCTTGGATCCTAGGGGTTGGACTATTGCCTTGATCTTTTTCATCCTTTGTCATCCATATTGGTATGATTGGACCCCTCTTGAATTTCTACTTTAGTGTGAGTTTGAAGCAAGTTCACCCTCTCACTAAAGGAGGGTTAAATGTGGACACCGAAAAAGTACAAATTTTCCTTGCTTGATTTGGGAATAATTAATGATAAATTGGACTTATTATTGCCTTGGTTTAGTGTTGTGAGGTGTTTTACACATCCACATTAGGTCTTGGGCCCGTTTTAAGCTAAATTAACTTAACCCTACCCTAATTTAATGTTGTAAAATGTATTTATTTACATCTTCACATTAAATTTGGGATGCTTGTAAATAAAGTGGACCTAATCTAGTGTTGTAATGTGTTTTACACATTCACATGGGATTTAGGACCCTTCCAAGCTAAATAAACTCAAATTTTCCTTAATTTAGTGTTGTAAAGTGTATATATTTATACTTTCAGATTGTATTTTGGCCCCTATTGCATTTATGACCTTTATATCATCATTAATAGGCCCTTATGACCCCATATTGTGCATCCCAAGGCATATTTTGATCAAAAACTTGAGTAGATCAACATATGAACTTAATTTATCAATTTCCCAACACTTTAGCTAGCAAAATGGCCACTGTGGGACCCATTCACCACTTTGGATGAATGAGTCCCATCTAGGTGGGAATCATTCACCCAGAATGGTGAATGAGTCCTATTTCAGCTAGTTTCAAAGTTTGAGTGAGAAAAACTAGTTTTTAAGTTTCAATTTCCTCTATGTTGGCCGTGGGGACCAAAATAATGGCCATTTGAGTGCCTTTACTATATAAAAAAGCTTCCAAATAATTATTTCATCCATCTATCATCCATCCATCATTCATTCATGTTATCAAGTCAAGCATTCAAGGCTTAAACATTTCAAGTCTTCACAAGGTCATCAAGATAGCTTTCAAGATCATTTCTAAGGCATTCAAGAGCAAGATTCTTCATCAATTGTTGTAACAGCTCAAGATCCATAATCATGGAAAGGTTATAATTGCATTGTTTCATGTTCATGCTTCATCTTATTTCATCATTCGATTTAATTACCTAAACAGGGTTTGACCAAGGCAAATCCCCACTCCCTAACAATCAACATTTTTTGTCTCTCTTTGTGTGATTGCAAATCTAGGTGCTTTGAAGGCTTGGAGATCATTGAATATTAGGTTTAAAACTTTTCAAAGTCATTTCCCTATTGGAAAGGTCAAAAATCTCACAAAAATTTACTTACAACCCTGAAAGTTAGGGTTTCAGATCTAGACACTTGGAGGCCCATAATGAGCAAACCGAGAGCTACAAATTCCACTTCTGAGTTTCCAGAAAAGTCAAAGTGGACTTATTCACCATTAGTGGAAAATGAGCCCCAATATACCATTTTTTTGAATATTTTTGTGTATTTGGATACCCATTTGGTTGAAACTTGCTTTGGTGTAATTTTCTAGAATTGGGACTGATTCACCCAGAATAGCGAATGAGTCCCACCAAGCTTAAAAATTAGCATTTTCAGGATTTCAAAGTTATTTCTGGCCTATTCAAGGTTTCTAGGTGCACACCATTCACATCCTTACTTTTTTGTTTTACTTTTTTTACATTTCCAGGGCATTCTTTAGGTCATTTAGCATTTTTTTTGCATATCACATTATGTTTTCAAACATTTTGTATTTTCCAATTTTACACTTGGAGGTGAACCCATTCTTGTCTCAATCATCTCCTAGGATACCTTATTGTCAGATCTCTCATATCCTTCATTTGGTTGAGGTCTCTAAGGTGTCCTTGAATGTGAACATTGTGAAATTGGATCCCTCTCCTTCTATCCATTTTAGTGGACAAGGGAGTGAAGCATCCATTTTCGGTGTCCACATTGTGCCATAATATCTACCCTAGTAGGAGAGCCTTTCGGAAAGTGAAAAATAATAGGTTCATCACATTTTATGGTTAGATTTAGTAAAGTATCTTCATCGCTCATAGAGAGGCATCAAGAGAAGGATAACTATGAGTTACATGATTACCAATTATTTGACTTTTTTGTTCAAATAGGTTTTCCCAAATGGTAGGGGCATTGGGAAAGGGAGGAATAAGATTTTCATGAGTCTCAATAAGTATATTTTCTAACACTAAACTATCTTCTTCATGTCTAGAGAAGATATTAGGAGAAGAAAAGGTTTGATTGCTAGGCAAGTCCTCCATAGGATCTAAAGTGCCTTCTTCATTCTTCTTTTTATGCACATGAATTTTAAAAGCATTATCTTCTTCCTATGTCTCATAATCTATTGATATATGGACTCTAGTTTATGTTTCTTCATTTCTAGTGGAATCACTACTCCTTTTGTTTCTCTTCAACTATTGCTCTTCTAGTATGTCAAGATCTATTTCATCTTATATAGCATCACTAAAGTTTCTTTTCTTGTTAGCCATTTATTTTACTCTTCTTTTTCTAGGAGTAATAAATGGTGTAGTAAGGGGTATGTTCTTTATTTTAGAAGCATGAGTATTGGGTCCAGTAGTGGCAATAACATCAACTAGTGCAAGAGTATTATGTTCTTTCTTCTTTCCTTTCTCTGTTGCAGTAGCAATGGAAGTAGGTCCAGTAGCAGAGGCTATTCTTCGTAATTTCATATGTCCATAGGATAGTTTTGTTAATTTTTTCTTTCTCTCATCAATAGCTACTTTCAATTGATCTATATCATCCTTAGAGAATGAATTCCCTTAGAAGAATTCCTCAACATTATTTCTTGTTGTCTTTTCTCTATGGGATGCAGAAGCTTCCAAATGCATTTCACTAACTCTTTCTTCATATGTTCCATGCCAGGCCAGAGAGAGGTCCCTTGGACTACTTAACAAAATTTCAATAAACCTCTCAACCATTTTTTATCGACCTCATATCCTAAAGGTTCTATCTAGAGAGTTTTGGGTTCAACTACTTCCAAGATGCACTCATCAATGCTTACAAGAAAAGTTATGTCCTTTCCATACTTCTTCACTAGTCTTCTAGGAATCATTTCCCTTTCAAGCATATCATTCTAGAAGACTAAAAAAAATTCAATCAAAGCATTGTTTAATGCTCTGAAATCTACAACACTATGTAGGTGTCCAAAGATCTTATATGCAGCCGATTTGTTGCACTCCCAGATAATGTTTTCCCTTTTGAGTAACTCCCTCAAAAATTAGAACAATAGAAAAACTACCAATGTACCAAATTTAAAGGAGTGTTTCTTTGACTTGATCAAGCTCAGATTATCCATAAGTTGTAGTCAGAGCAACTCACACAGATCATAATCTCTCCCATTCACTATCATTTAATATGCAGAATGAATTGTTGTAGCAAACACAAAATTCCCTTGCTTGGTAAAATATATTTTCTATCTAATCATAATAGCAACATATCTCATAGCTGGTTTTGTGATAGGATTAGTAGTTAGAGCTCTCCCATCAAACATAGCTCCATTTAGCTTCATAACTGCATCATTTTTCAGAGTTGTTAGCACTTGTAAGGGTCCAGTTGAATAGAGACCAATTATGGCTTTGATTACCCCTTAGTGATTTATCCAAATATGCTTTTCCACAAAAACTTATCATGTACCCTATTAAGTTCCATCATAATAAATATATAATCCATCTCATTGAAAAGTTATGGAACCAATTCCAAACATCTAGCTTCTTCTGCAATAGGTTTTCATATTCAAGTTTTACAAAGTAATTATTTCCTATCAATTCATCCATCCAAAGATCCCTAAGTTCTTGGTGATTAAATTCTTCCATCTTTAAATTAATGTATGTCCTAATATCTTCAATGGGTGGACATTAGTTGGGATGTGTGAGAACGTACCCATGGGATCCATTTCATAGACTTTCCAGGTGTTGGTGTTTTTTCAAGTAGAACCTTGAACTCCTCTAAAGGGTAGCCAACCCTTATGCTTAAGAATCTTTAAGGCCAGTGGCCAATGAATGAGATCTTGATAAATACCTTTTCTCCCCTACACTTCAGGCTCTGTTAAAAATGGGAGGGTAATCCCAATAATATGCTTACAAATACTATTGTGCCAAAGTATCAAACACACAACAAACAAATAATTCTCTTTCATATGCTTAATAGACACAATACCCTTGAGGTATGGCTAACCTTCATGGAAATGTATACATTAAACATGAGAAATGTAAATCATTAAATTCCACACACTATGATACCAAGATAGATAAGTAAATTTTATTTGAAATTGTAGTTGCTCATAAAACAATCTCATGAAACTGTAATATTAAAGACCAATGCCTAATCTCAGGGTGGGGTCACCTAAAACATGAAGTTTAAAACTCATTCCAACATTCACACTATCATAATTATCCCTATCATATGATGCATTACACCATTGATACTAGAAACTAGACTAGTCATACTTTAGTAATCCAATCATACAGTTGCACAAACCTCTATTTATGTTAATACAATTTAATTCATTCTTGGAATGAAAGTAACAACAAAAAACAAACATTCAAGGAAAAATAAGAAGATAAATAGTAGAAACCCTTTATTTTTTATATTCATAATTTTTGCAATGTATAAAATGGAGACAACTAACTCACAATATATGATCATTTACTTGCAAATATAAGAATGTTGTAAATAAATTCTTCATTTACATGACTCAAGAAACTTCAAAAACCTAAAATCAACACTATACATTTCTGACCCTGTTACAAAATAATGCTTTCCTATGAGACCAAGCAATGAACAACTCCTTGAGAGAAGAAAAAATTCTACAATTAAGGAAATTATATAAACCCTAAGTGGATATATTTAGTATACATTTGGCACACTCTTCTTCGTTGACCAATAACTACCTTCAACACTTGAAAAATATTCAATCAACACCTTGATTCATGCCTCTTGCATTCACTTTCCCTCAAATAGGAAATTATTCCCACCATAATGATCCATCATTCATCTATGCCCTTCAGTTTAAAATATCTACGTTGTGAAAGAATAAAAATCACTGTGAAAGTATTTCACTCTTCATTTACCCTATAGCTGAAAACAAATATTTTTTACCATGAAAGAAAACCCTCATTCTAAGAAAATTCACTCTCTTATTTTCCCTATAAAATCCCATTCCCGTGCTCTTTACCTTTTACTTCCCAAAAAAGAGAGTCTTTTGCTTTCACATAGTGAATATTTAAATTCACCTCTACAACCATTTTCCTATGCTTCATATATTTCAATTTTCATTCAGAGCCTTTAAATGGTGAAGATTTTAAAATCACTTTATCAGGGAATATAAAATCTTACACATGCTTCTTTTAAAATTATTTTCTAACCACTTAAAGTTTTGATTTTACTATTTGAAGGTTTTTAATATTCTTTTATTGGGAAATAAAGAAAATATGTACCCAGGCCCTTACTTTTAGTTTTAATTTGCGAGGGTTTTTTATTTTTTCATTTTATTAGGCTACAAAATTTCTATTCCTGTGCACCTTATTTTACACATTATTCACCCACTATTTAATCCTTGATTAAACATTTAATAAGACCCCCTAGGTCCCACCACCTCTTTACTCTAACATTTCCAAGTTACCTTCGCACATCACCAATAGAATGAAAAATGAAAACATTAATTAGTGATGCGTGATAAAGACAATACAACTTTGTCTCATCATTGATACAGTGTGAAGGAAGAGACATTCAATAGAAATGCGTGATAGGATGAAAAGATATCACGCATTGCTGAAACTAAATGAGAAAGACCAGGCACTTCAATGATGAGTGATGGGAACAAAAAAACCTCATTCATAGCACATTTTTGCATTTGAAATGTTGAATTTGGAGACTTATACATTGTAGCTTCAACATCAAAGCATTGAATGCAATTTCAATGCACCAAATATGTTGTTACCTTTAACGTTCCTTCATTCCTTCTGCACTACTATTCTAATTCATCATGTGTTCAAGCCAAACACAATTAGGTTTAGGGTTTCATCACCACAATAGAATTTCCTCAAACAATTTTGATACATTTTTAGTGGATGCGCAAAATTTCCAGTGCAAGGTGAACATACTAGATTTACCCACACATCAGGCCTTCTGAGTAAATTTTTCTTCTACAACAGCTTCTTGTACTGGTGCCAAAATTTTCTTTTGCAATATCAAATTTACCCACTTCAGCTAGCACAATGGTTGCCCCATCCTCAACAATGTCTGTGACATATCTATTCAGTACAACTTTCAAGCCTTCACAAGATATGTTCCCTTGTTCCCTGGATCTCTCATCTCATGGAAGAGACAACACAATGATTCCATCCTCCTATCAAAAGGTCATCATAAGAATTCATTGGACCCAATTCACCTTATGTAGTTTAAATTGTTTCTTCTTCTTGAAAAAATTCATCAGTTTACCATTCCATGTCACCAATCACATTAAAAGCATTTGACAAGCTTGTATCCATATTTAAAATTCATCCCAATTAGTTTAGGTTTAGTTGGAACTCATTCCCAACCTACCTTGTGGCTTCAAAACTTGGTATGCACCCACAATTTCAGGGAACCCTAAAATAGCAGTATGTATAAAAGATTTTCTTTTTCAGTACCATGTAGTTGTTTAAACAACCTAGTGGGATTTCTATAGTGTTTTGACATTATCCCATGGTTTCTTAAGTAAAACACCATGCTCGTCTAATCAATGGGAGAACCTCCACCTTGCATTGGTAAAAGCTACAAAATCATTCCAACTCCCAAGTGAATTGTCAACGTAGAATTCCTTGCAATCTGATTTGCTTTGTGCATCTCTTAACTATTTTCATTTCCTTTAGTTCCAATCAAAAGAAATTGCAAACTTACCTAATGGTCTATGAGTATCTTCCTTACCACTACAACTCTTACTCAATGACTGACCTTTCAACAACTTGATAGCATTGGAATCAACACTATTTCCTAGTGGCTCTTGCAACCTAGAAAATCTCCTTGAAGTTGTTCTTCTCTCATCTTCTTCATGGTATTTCAGAAGAGGATAAGCAACCGATGATCAAAATGAAATATTTTTAGCTCTATTATTTTTTTGCATGCAAGGTTCAAGAATCTTTGAAGCAGCTTCCATCAAATGAGTTGCATTTTTGTTTGAAAGAAGCCCGAGACTTTTAATGGGAAATATCATCTTGTTATGGGTTTTTGAAGGAGACAAAATTGATTTAAATAACAAGGTTTTGGGTTGAAACCTAGAAATTGGTTGTTTCTCAAACAATCTTGTCTTACGCAACTTTTGAGGCCTTGATTCAAGAGACTTTTAATCAATTCACTCATTTTTCCATGATGCTTTTCTGAAGCAAAATGGCCCAATTGGATAGAAGCTTCCTCAAATTGTGTGACACATTTCAGGTCCCCTTGTGGGCCCAACCAATTTTTTATTTTTTTTATAGACAAAGATTTTGGCATCCAAGGTATTTCTAGCATTTCTAGGGTTTTTCACCTAAAAGGAGAAAGATGGGCCAAAATGCAATGTTCACATTCAAAGATTAATGTGGTAAGGATGAAATATGTCTAAATAAACTAATTTAAATGTAGAAAACTAATGAAAGGGATTGATTATCAAATGGAAACTATTGAAATGCAAGATGTTTGAAAACACATTGTGTAATACAAAATGAACTAGAAATGAATACAAACTACAACAAAAATGGATGAAACTAAAAATATGCACTTGAGATATTGATGAAGACTTGAAATGACATGTAGAATTCTATTGATATTGATTTTTAGGCCTGGTGAGACTCATTCACCATTATGGGCGAATTAGTCCTAGATCTGTGAAACTGTTCTAGAACCTGTTTTGGACAAAAGGGTATCTAAAAATGCAAAAAAACCAAAATAAAGCCTTGAAGTGGGACTCATTCACCACCCATGGTGAATGAGTCCACTTTTGAATTTCTGAATATTCAAAGGTGGAAATAGGGGCTTTTGATATGCACTTTTTGCTTCTCCAGGTGTCCAGTTCTAAAATTGTCAAATTTGGCCCTCAAAGTGACTTTTTGTGGGTATTTTGACCTATCCAATAAAGAGGTGATTTGAAAAAATTTACAATGCAATATTCAATGATCTCTAAGCCTCCAAGATGTCTAAATTTGCAAATACACAAGACAAGAGAGAGAAATGTTGAATGTTAGGGCATGGGGGTTTGCCTTGGTCAAACCCCTTTTAGGTAATTAAATGAAAATAGAAAAACAATGTAATGAAACATGTTATAATGGAGTTGATTACCTTGCCATGATGATTGAACTTTAATGTCTGTAGGAAAACATGAATAATCTACCCTTGAATGTCTAAAAATTACTATCTTAATGACTTGAAATGATGAAACCCTAACTTGCTTGACCTGAGATGGAAGAATGATGGATGAATTATGAAGAATGGTTATGATTTAGAGTTTAGAGAGTTGATTTTATAGGAAATTCACCTTATTGGCTTGTAAATTGGACCCCTAAGGATGACATGTAAAAATAATAAACTCAAATTTTAGTTTTTCCTACTTAAAGGTCAAAATTGGCCCAAATGGGACTCATTCACCACCTTGGGTGAATGATTCCCACCTGGTATGAACTCATTCACCACAAGTGATAAATTAGTCCCAATGGGGCCCATTTGACAGCTAAATTGCTAGGAAATAAGGAAATAAGGATTATATGGTGACTTTGTTAGGTATTTCATCAAATTATGCCTTAGGATGCACAATATGTGGTAATAGGGGCCTATTAATGATGATGTAAAGGTTAATTAGGGATTGGGACACAAAATTCAATGTTAAAATGTGATTAACTATAGTTTACAACACTAAAATGAGGTCCGCATAGCCTAGGAAGGCACAATATCTAATGTGAATGTGTAAGACACATTAAAACACTAGATTAACATTAAATTTAATTCACAAGCCTTCTAAATTGATGTAAAAATGTCATTAAACACATTTTATAATGTTGGATTAAGGGAAAATGGGTTCATTAAGTCTAGAGAGGTGTGAAACTCTTTTACAACACTTTTACAAGACATGCATTTTATTCAATTTGAAAGGGTCCAAGACCTAATTTGGATGTTTAACATACCTCACAACACTAGATCAAGGAAAAATTTATCATCAATTATTCCCAAATCAAGCAAGTTGCCTTTTTTCTATGGTATAGTTTTGAAACAAGTTTTTATCTTGAACTAATCTGAGGCTACCTCTACATACTTCTAGTGAGGAAAATCAAAGTGGTTTGTCATTAAAATATTCTTTCTAGCATATTTGCATCATGATCAAAACTAGCCAAGTGGGCTCTAGAATCGCCCTGAAAAATAAGTCAAACGACCTCCTGGAGTCATGAAAATGCACAGTCATGTAGAAATTTGGCCCAAGAATTTAGTACAACAAATGGATTGGAAAAATTCATCCTAAGGTGCAAGATATATTTAATGCCAAAGTGTCTCACTCAGAATTTTCTGCAACAACACATCAAAAACCAACTTGAGCACACCAAGTCACCTCCTTGAAAAATTATTAAATCATCTTCTAGGAAGCTACCACTACAAACAATAGATCATTTAGGTCCATTGAGAATGTGTGCAATAATTTCATTCAATCCACATTCTTCACCAAATATTAAGGGTCAAAATTGACCTCCTTGAAACATCTAGGGAATGCAGATGTAAAAAATAAAGAAAATTGCATTTGCTTTTGACCTAGCAAAAATATCAAATCTAATCCTGAAACTCTAAAACCAAATCAGGGAGAATATGAATATGAGGGGAATGCAAAGAACCAATCCATTTTCAATTAAAATCATTCAACTACAAAATATTAGTCTAAATAGGAGGCCACTTCGCAGGCCTAAGAATTTGCAAATAGGAAAATAGTCTCAAAACCCTGTCAAAACTCATCACAAGAAGCTAAAATCAGACATGCATGTTCACATATGACAAATAAATACTATCACCAAGGGAAATTTCATGAATGTTAGCTAGCTTTGAATTATGACCCTCCAAAGTAAGTCACTGGGGCATATTTGTCAGGGGCATTTCTAAGTGTGCAAATCAAAATTTTACATCATGGGAACTTAAAATTTTGCAAAATTTTATTGTCCCAACACCAAGAATACCTTCTGAATTTAGGTCAGGGTCTCTCAGATACTTCCACAATAGTGGGAGCAGCCATTTCTTTACTTCAAACTACTTATATATGCTTAAGAAAAGTTGCTTTAATTAAAACCAACAAAGTTCATATAGCGATAAATACCTTTTCAAGCTCCGTCAAAAACTATGGTTTTGATGCCAAATACTCTGAATCACTTCAAAATATCCTCAAATCACTCTTCTTTTTCTCAATTGTACAAATGTGATTTAATTCAACTTAGTTTCTTGTTTGATGTCTTACGAAATTTTCCCTAATTTTTCATTAAATGCATTTCAACTTCAAAAGCTGATAAAAACTTTGTAATATACACTATAAACCCTAAAATGCTTCGTAATTCTCCAAATTTGCATATTTTCAACAAAAAACTTCTTCAACACCTTCATAATGATACCTTACACCATATATCCCCGTGCCATTGTTTGCCACCTCATATATCAGGTGTTTGTTAGATTTCTTTCACTGCTCCCCCTAAAAACATTGCTAGGTTTAGTTTTTAGAAGTATCTGCACTAGATGTAGGTACAGATGTATTTGACTCATCTTTATTCTCAAGTTCTTCCTTTTTCTTCCAAATCTTCTCCATTTATTTTCTCACTTTAGTAGGATCCACTTTGTTCAAAGGTTTTTTCTTTTGTTCTAGATTAGGTTTCTTATCAATTTTGCTTCTACAAAATTTTGAGATATGTCCTGATTTACTACAATTATAGCACACAAAATTTCCCTGACAAAACTAATTTGAATCTATCCTTGATCTGCACTAGCTATATTTATGTCCAAAAGCATAACATATATAGCAATAGCCTTGAAAAGATTGATCCATTCTACCAGTATTGAATCTATTCATCATTTTCTAGCTTCTACACTCAGTAGCTCTATGTCCAAACCTTTTGCAAGAAAAAAATTGTCCAAAGAAGAATCCAACATTTTGATTCATTCTTCTACATTTAGTTGCCCTGTCACCAAATTTATCACATGAGAAACAAATTTCATTAAAAGATGGGTACCTTTGAGCATTAGGTTGTTGAATAGAAATCCTTCCAATACTTCTTTGATTCTTAAACTATTTATTTCCTTGATTCCTTCTTTGATTATTTACTTTGTTGGGAATATGATTTGTCTTTGAAATTTTTCCTTCTTCAAGTCCTAGACCACCTTTATCATTAGCTATTTTCTAAAATGCGATCAACTCATCAAGCTTTGTAGTAATTTTCCTGAATTTTTCTTCATGAGCTCTTGATTTATCCAAGTCAGATCTTAGAGTTACCACTTCTTGTTCAAGCTTTGTGCATTCATTCATTTCATTCTAAATTTCAGCTTTCTGAAATTCTGCAATTCTTTTCTTTTCATCCAATTGCACCTTTAGTGATGTCTTCATTAGCCTTCTTCAACTAATCACTAACTTCTCTATGCCTTTCTTTGAACTTCTTGATTTTCTCTCTTAATTTTCTGATGCATTCATTTGATTTTTCAATTTTTATTTTAGAGTTTCTTTCTCATCTTCACGTTTATCTAGATCTTCAAGAGCAACATGGAGTTCCTTAGTTGCAGAGATCTCTTCTAGAGAAACAAGATACCTTTTGTTAGCTATTTGTTCAAACTTCAAGATCTTCCTTAAGTTGTTAGACTTTTCCAAAGGAACTAAGCTCTAATACCAATTTTTGAACACACAGAATACTAAGAGGTGGGGTGAATCAGTATTCTATGAAACCATTTTATTAATAACCGCCCAATTGTTAAAACATATCTAGCGGCTACTTCAAGTAAAAACATGAGAGAGATCATAACATCACACAACTCATAGATGCCAGGATTTTTTATGTGGAAAACCTAAAGTGGGAAAAACCATGGTGAGGATTAACTCGCAATATATTATAACCGGTCATAAAATATTATAAGGCACACTACGAGGTCTCACTATCATTGAAAGGCTCATAGCTTGAAAAATGATCACAAAGAGTGTGGCTCACTGCCAAAATATGAACTGATAAAATGCACCTTCTATGTGTTGAGTATAGTTCCAATTATGGTTTGGAAAAATAAAAGTTATGCACTGATTTGCAGGCATATAGCAACTATCAACAACTATTAGCAGCTTCACAATATCATGTTGTCACATGTATTTTGACTATCATATTTCTCTGCACTGAACAATATATGGAAATTTCATATCTATACATGATTACATCTTCATACATCAATTAGGTTGGTCTAATTAGATGTAAGCATACTTAACTCAAAATGTCTTATTGGATTGAAGACAAAATATATTTGACACATAAAACAAAATGTGCCAAGCATAAGATAGGTTGGATCGGACCAAAACACAAGCACATTAAACATCCATGAAATTTATACCACTTGATTAAGTCAGCTAGATGAAGACCAAACTAAAAATTGTAATCCAAACAACTTTCATGTACAATTTTAAATATATTCAATCAAAATTGAGAAATCCCTAACCATAGTTGTATCTAGCAATCTTGAATAATATATCAAAATCATATGAGTTGATATTCTACCCGAAGTGATTTCGAACTAAATTACTGGATAAAATTAGCACAAACACAATTTACTGAATGAGCAAAAAATTAGACACCAAATGATGTTGACATTAATGACAACAATGATAACAAAACCAGAGGTTTCCTTCTTCATTCTTCCAACATATTGAGCCCCTCATTAGCCTCATTAGGAACAACATAAGGAATACATTCTAGAATACTATTATGTACCAATAGCTCCTTGATAGAATCCTCCAAGAATAAAAAATAATACTATTGAATAACTTCTTGTGAATTATTCTAAAAAGAAGATATTTTCTTACTATGGGAAGACACAATTGACAATATTGAATCATCATGTCCTCTATCTTTGAAAGGGTTATAAAAATAAATTTTATTCCTATCTCCCTCTTGTATCCATTCAATCCTAGAATTCTATTTCCAAAAATCTCTTCCTGCAACTCCTATTCTGACAACTCCTTCATAGATTCCACTTCTCCTCGAAGGAAATATTGAGTAATCCCATGGTCTCTACACTTCTTTGTGATGGCTTCCACATGGTCCTATTTATTTGATTTATCCTTAAAAATAGTCCCAAAACACTACCTATTCTACTTCTTTAGTTGATATTTCACACATTGAAGCCACTTGACAAAGGTGTACATGGTTGTACTATGCGCAAGAAGACCCCTACGACACCAATATTTTATAAGCTCTTGCAATTTCATCTCTCATAGCCACATAAACTATAATTTGAATGAGGATTTCTTCAAAACATCAATCCCATAAGGAACAAATTTAATAGGCCAATGATTCGAGCGTCTCTAGTCAAGAATCTCTGATCTAGTGATCCAGCTACTACCAATCCAAAAGTTGGAGACTAAGAACCTATCTAATATCTTTCAAATAGATTCCTCACCAGATCTTCTATTACTCTAGGTAAACTATCCATTACTTGGCTTAATATCAATCAATTTCAACAAGGTTATATTATCTCTAAAAGCCAAAGAAGAAGGCTCAATTCTAGCAACCCCTCCCTTCTTCTCTTCCAAGTTGAGGGAGCATTAAAATACCTATGAAAATCCAAGGAAATAAAGGAGAAAGAGATCAAACATACTATATTATCCCAAATGTGGGACTTACCAGACAAATAAGTTAGAACATAGACATTGGAAAAAAGGAAAAACTTCATGAAAGTCAAAAATTGAGGTAGCCATGGTCAAGGAATGTCTATATAAAATCCACTAGAGGGGAGAGATATTTTGTGGATCCCAAAGAAATACAATACCTCTTACACTACCATGTTCTCCAATGCATTAACACTGACCCCACCACCATAGCTTGGGAGCCACTTTGACCATACCCTCCATTGATAACTTAGGCTCTTGAATAAACATAATATTAGGAGAATAAGATTTGATCAATTCCCAAACAACCCTTTTTTTACGAATGTTTTTCAACTCCCTTGCATTCCAAGAAAGTATAATCATTTATGAGAATTAGAGAAATGAGAGTCAATTTTTTTGACTAAGCCTGACTCTACCAAATTCTCTCCCATTAATTTAATATTGTCCTAATCTTTTTCCCTCCCAGCTTAGAGTTATTCTCCACACCCCCCTTTTAGAAAACCTTTTGCTAAAGTCCCAACATAGGTAGAACCTTGTTTCCTTTTCCAAGTTCCTCAACCCTGACCTTTGGTTGTGGATCAAGAAATATTGAAGAAGACCCTTGTCCCATCACATTTCCTACAAGAGGATTCAACATAGTAGGAGAAGATGAAACTTGATCAGTGTTCATATGTGCCCCAAATCTCCCCTCCAAAAAGTTGCTAAGGCTACCACCCTCTCTGGGAACCAATTGCTCCATCTCCATCTCCAAAGGAGCTATTTTAGATAAGGTCACATCCAAATTTTCTTCTTGTTGGTTAGCATCCTCCAAAGCCTCGAAATAGTTAAATACATATCATCTTGTGTATACTTCACAGTTTTGTTATGAACTCTACGCTTATTTTGTGACTTCACTAGGAAAAAACCCTCATTATCAGTTTCCACCTCTAACAAAGGACCTTTCCCCTTATCCTTTGGTGGATTCGAGCTAGAAGGCACCTTGGCTAAAGCTCCACTAGAAGACATTCTTGAAGAGTTAAGTTTAGAGCATTTCCTCTATAGGTGACCACACTCGTATAAAATATGACACTCAAATGGAAGAGACTCATAATCAAACTATTGAATCCATGAAGTGGATCAAACCTAAATTTACATTTTAAAATCAAATAATGGTTTATTTCATTCAATCTCAAAAAAAATACGAGCAAGGGATATAAGCATCTTATCTAAATCCTGTTGTGATTGACAAATGGTTTACCCAATAAAAGAGTAATCATGTGAAAAATATCATTTCTCTAGAACTCAAGTGAGAGCCAAGGAAGCCTCACCAAAATTAAAACCCTTGACGAAATCTCCTCATACTGATTAAGCCCAATGTGTTAGGGTTTAATAAACAACCTCACTTGATTATAAAAGTAGGGACCTCCTTCAAAATCCTTATTTATGTATGTCATGTAGGAAAACACCACCAAAAATTAATTATTAACCACTTGCATCACCTCCATTTCCCCCTTCAAGTTTCAAGTCTAATGATCCCATGATTATAGTGTTGCAAGTATGAGTGAGTATGGTGGTATTGTCAGTAATGTTGTAATTGATGACAACACAGTATAGGTTGTTGCAGAGAAAGGAATCATGTGATTGTAGGTTGTACATGTATAGTTGAGATGATATTGAGATGTTGTGAGTACATGGAGCTATCTTTATGTTGTTGCAGGTGTGCTGATATGATGACTTGCCAAGTGCTTTTGAGAAATAGTGAAGTTGGAGTTGTGTGTATGTTTAGAATGTGCTTCAGTTTGTGATTCACATTTCTTCTATGTCGATCATATACTTGTGCAGATCTAAATTTTTTTTTATGGGAATTTGTTGGTGATACATCCTAGTTTTTTTCTTCTAGTTTGATGAAGAGTAAAACTTGTGTTCACCGATGTATGAACTGGTTTGGCAATGTTGTTTGTCTATAACTGGGATAAATATTTCTACTTCATAGTCCTCTGTTGGTTCATTTCAAGTCTTGTAGATCTGGAATATGTATTGTAATGTTGTTACCTATGTTATATCAAAGGTGTTTGTGGTTTGGTGCTCCAAAAGTTTTGTTTCAATATTACAGTGTGTGTCTATATAGTCTAGATGGACTGATGGAAAGTGTTTTGTGTATGTAGGTTGTTGCATTTTCTGTGGATGAATCTAAATAAGTTGTTGCATTTTATGTGGATGAATCTAAATAGGTTGTTGCATTTTTTGTGCATGAATCTAAAGGTATCTAAGATTTGTTCTAGTGTTTGGTGAAGTATGTTATGTTATTCACATGTTATCTTCTTATTACAGAAGCATGTACTTCAAAGTTCATTTTTTTTCATTAGGTTTGGCCGACCTAATATTTACACATCATATGAAAGATAGGTATCAATTGAGGAAGTGTGTGATTGATTCAAGACATTATTTTGGGTCTTGGTTAAGTGTTGGTTTGGTTCACTCTCATTCTCTACCACCATGGAAATGTTGAGTTGCCAACCTAATTTGAATTTTTAATAAAAAGCCTATGTAGCCGACCTTGGATAAAGTTCCTAAGGTTGAAGATAGTATAAATACAAGTTGAGATGTTATGGATTGATGGATCAAAAATTCCAAAATTTTGAGAAGAGTGTGTGAAAGTGAGTTGAGGCAACAGTACTTTAATGTGTTAGATTCCTAATAGCAGTGAGTTGATGGTGTCTACAATCCTCTAATCAGGGCTATGGATGTGTGTAATCTATTGTGGTGGATTTTTTTGTTATCTTTTGTATCTATAGGCAGTGAGCCTCCTTCTAGACAGTGTGCCTTGTATCCAAACAATGAGTCCTTTTTGGGTGGTGAGCCCTCTAGTAGTGGGCCTCTTTTTAGTCAATTTTGGAATTACTTTATATATTGTGAGTTAATCCTCACCATTTTTTTTCCCTTATTTGGTTTTCCACATAAATCTGGTGTTTCTTGTGTTGATATTTCTTTTTGTTATTTGCATTTCATGTTCATACTTAATAACAAAATAAAGTGGATTAGAAGTTGATAATTGTTTTAGATTAGTGTTTGAGATTTGTGACAACTGATTCACCCCCCCCCCCTCAATTTTCTTGCACCTTTCAACAATTTGTATTAGAGCTTTGGTTCCTCAAAGAAGTGCTTAACCACTTCAGGTAGATCTAATGGCGCACAAACTGGAAATCCTTATGTTTTATGGATCTAACTACAGTGAATGGAAAGTGAAAATGAGAGGTTACTTTATCTCTCTTGGTTATAAGACTTGGAAAGCTATTGAGAAAAAATAGGGTGCACCAGCAAGTGGTCCTTCTTCTGCATATGAGATTTCTATCTATGAGGAAAATGAAAAAGAAAGGTATGCAATATATAGTGCTTTATCTAAGATTAAGCAAAAAAAAGTTATTTATTTGGGCAAGTTGCTTATGAATTCTGAAAAAATTTGGAAGATATCTATGAAGGAAATGATAGAGTGAAATTTTCAAAGAAGCTAACAACTAAGTGCAGATATGAGAACTTGAAAATGGAAGAAGGTGAAGATATTGCAAGATATTTTCCATAGGGTTGATATTGCAATAATTGAAGTTAAAAATCAAGGTTGTAATCTGATAGATGAAGATGTAATGGGGTGATCCCATAATAGTGGTTTACAATTTTTGGCCAAACTGGACACTGAAATTATTATTTTTAACTAAATCTTCACATTCGGGCACCTATAGCGGCTAAACTGTGAGGGATTTGAAGATGGTGTAAACTAGAGTCTCATCAAATTTTGTCTATAGATTCTAAAAATATTTTTTTCAAATTTTTTGGAATCAAATTGCACTTCTTCCATCTCCCATGAAAAGAGATTTTTTTCAGAAAACAACATTTTTAAAAAGTGATGCACACCGTATAACGCATAACTTTTTCCATGAAGGATAAAATTATAATTATTTCAAATTTAGATTTGTAACTTTGATATCTAGTTCTTCCACTTGGTTAGATAGTTTTTATTGAATATTTTTCCTTAATCAAGTTTCAAAGTCAAACGAATTACAATTCAGACGATGACTATATAACGCTAACTTTTTTGTATATGTCAAAATTTTTTATTTTTATTTTGTTGGATCAAGGACTTCAATTTGGTGCACTCATATTTTAAATTTTTTTTGATAATCTTCTATTTTTCCACATGTGAAGAACAAATAAATTCATTTTCGATGAAAAAAAACCTATGTTTAATAAAACTTAAAAACAAATACATAACAAAACCAAAACATATTAAAATTATATTCATTGGATAGATTGTTCTAAGGAATACCATAATCATTTGAAATAAATTTTAAATGAATTCATTTGATCCCCCAAAATCTAAATCAAAAGTGATTTTTTATCAGAATTTTGATAGGTGTAAAGGAGACGCATTTATATGTATGGTTTAAAACTAGCGAGGTTCTATCCAAGGGGGTTTGATCTAAGGTGATTTTATCAAACCCTCTTCAATTGGAATCCTTAAAATGGAGCTTTTTAAGGCTTAAATCATTATATTTTCTAAAAATATGTGATTTCAGCTAAAATTCGTTCCTCTCAGGAATTGTAAACCACTATTATGACAACACCTTTATTTGGAGAAGATTTTGATGACTCTATTGGAGAGTTACAGTGATAAAGTCTTAGCCATTTAGGAAACTTGTATGATCCTAAGACGTTCACTAAAGAACAACTATTTGACACCTTGACTGCATTTGAAATGAGAAAGTTTGGAAAGGAAAATGAGAAGATAGAATCAACCTTTAAAGCTACAAAGACAGAAGATGATCTGAATGATGATAGTTCAAAAGAGTTGGAAGCTAATTTCACAAGGAAGTTGAAGAAAGGTACCGGTAAATACAAAGGTATGTTACCTTTTAAATGTTTCAATTGTGGAAATATTGGTCACTATGCTTTGAGATGTCCAAATAGAGTTGTACACAAGAAGAACATAGACAATAAAGAAAAAAAGGATAAGAAGCTCAAGAGATTATACTATGTTAGAGAAGATGCTCAAATTTCTAATGATGAATTCTTATTTCTAGCCTTAGAGAATAAATAAGCATCTACTAACTCTAGAAGATGTGCAAGGGAAAGTGGTCTAGAGAACAAGAAAGATGAGATGGAAGTTACTCTAGTTACTTCCTTTCATGCTAGAAAAGATGAAGACTATTAGGTGATTGACAACGGCTGCTCAAATCATATGATCAAAGATAAAAGTAAGTTTAAGCTAAACTTAAAAAATATGATGGTGGATTAGTCATATTTGGAGATGATTATGGAGAAAATATTATTGGAAAAGGAACAATTAGTTTTGATGGAAAACATAGTACTGATGATGTCTATTATGTTAAGGGCTTAAGGCATAATCCTTTGAGTGTTGGGAAAATGTGTAGAAAAGGATTCAATCTTGTGTTTCAGGATAATACTTGTGAGATCAGAAAAGGGTCCAAAATTATGGTTGTTGCAAGAAGAACATATGGAAACATTTATCAGCTTAAGGGTGTTGTGGTTAGTACCTTGTATCAAAAGTTAATGGAAGTTGGCTATGGCACCAAAGGATGGGACATGTAAACTTTGATAATCTAATCAGGATTAGTTTAAGAGAAGTTTTCCAGGAACTACCTAAAATTACAAAGCCTACCAATACTATTTGTAGAAGTTGTTAGTTGGGAAAGCAAACAAGATCTAGTTTTCAAGGAAAAGATCAATCAACTACTAGAATGCTAGAATTGGTTCATACACACCTCTGTGGTCCTACAAGAATAGGAAGTCTTAATGGTGATAGGTATTTCATGCTTTTGATTGATGATTATTCTAGAATAATGATTATTCTAGAATGACATGGGTTATGTTTCTTAGGGAGAAAGCTCAAGCTCTAGATAGATTCAAAGTGTTCAAGGAAAGAGTAGAGAATGAAGTGAACCTGAAAATCAAATGTTTAAGGTCTGGTAGGGGTGGAGAATTCACTTCTAGTGAGTTTAATACATTTTCTGAACAACATGGCATAAAGAGACAATTTTCTGCTCCTAGATCTCCTTAGTAGAATGGAGTTGTTGAGAGGAAGAACCAGACTGTGCAAGATTTTGCAAGAATTATGATGAAAGAAGCAAATGTACCTGATGTATATTGAAGCTCAGAGGCAATCCACACTAATGTTTATATTCTTAATAGAGTTCAGATCAGAGGTAACATCACAAAGACTCCTTATGTGTTGTGGATTGGAAAGATTCCTATTGTGAAGTACTTTAAGGTGTTTGGAAGTAGATGTTACATTAAAAGAGATGATGACAACCTTGGAAAGTTTGATGCTAGATGTGATGAAGGTATTTTCCTTGGATAGTCAACTAGTAGCGAAGCTTATAGATGCTTCAATAAAATATTTAGGAAGATTGTTGAGAGTGCAAATGTAAAAGTTAATGAAGATATGCACAAACCAGTTGACGTAAGTGAAGTTGAACTAGATGACCCTATATGTGAACAAGTACAAGAAGAGAATAAGGAAGAAGAAGAATATATATTGAAGAAGAAGAAGCTTCGAAACCTAAACCTAAGACCCCAAAGTATGTTAAGAAGAATCATCTAAAGGAACAAAAATTGGAGGTAAAAGTGAAGGTGTAAAGACAAGAAGCAAAGTGGTGGTAGTAGAAGTAAAACTATGTTTACTTTTAAAGATAGAACCTAAATTAGTGTGTGAAGCATGCATTTATGAAAGTTGTATTAGAGCAATAAAAGAGGAATTGCAACAGATAGAGAAGAATCAGACATGGGAACTGGTTCCTAGACCTATGAACAAGAATGTAATTGGTTCAAAGTGGGTGTTCAATAATAAGTTGAATTAGAATGGTGAAGTTGTGAGAAACAAAGCAAGGGGGTATGTGCAAGATCATCATGGAAAAATAGGCCCTTAAGTGGCCAAAAATTTAGAAAAATCAGAGTTAGGCAACCTAACGTAAAAATTTGAATACGTTATCTATATTATTTCAAAAATATGTAAGAATAGAATATGTAGCAAATTGAATGCAGTTTCTAAACTACTAGGTTTATCTAAAAAAGAAGAAAACCTATTTGGTGAAAATTTGAAATTTCAATGCATTAATACTTAAATTTTAGGGAAAAAATAAGTAGGTGTCTGCCTGACCACCTTAACCACAATAAGATGATAATATTTTTTTATAAGATTTTAGATATAAGTAGAGGACTCATGTCCTAATGTGATGCATATTTTTTTGTAATTTTTTTCTACGTAAATAATTAATTATGAATTTTTTATTACAACTTTTAAAAAATATAAAAACTCATATGTCTGACCACCTTAACTTGGTCAAAACTTCATGAAATTAATTTTTTTTTTTAATCCTATAGAATGCAAAGCATAGAATGTGACACATGTTTTGGATTCAAAAAATGATACCATTTGAAAGCTATAGATTTTTTTCAATTAGCCTATCAATTAAGACTTTAGTCGTAATTCAAATAGAAAATGAATAATAATTATTTATTAAATTCAAAATAAAACATAATTTATATTGGTGGAAAGGTGAGATTCTCCTTTAAAAACCCTTTTTGTTTCATCAATTTTGGGTAAAAAAAAATTCATCAGCCACATACCCTACACATATTTATCATATCACCACTTTTTGGCCCATCATGATCCTACACATACCTAAGGCTTGTATTCAAAGGTTATTCACAAGTTGAAGGCATAGAATTTGAGGAGACATTTGACCCAGTTTAAAGAATGGAAGCCATTCAGATGTTTTTGGCACTTTCTACTCACAAATATTTCAAAGTATATCAGATGGATGTTAAGTCTGCATTCCTGAATGGTGAACTGAAAGAAGAGGTGTTTATGGAACTTGTACCAAAGGGATTTCAGTTATCAGATAAACCATATATGGTCTATAAGTTGAAAAAGGAATTGTATGGACTCAAACAAGCTCCTAGAGCATGGTATGCAAGGTTGGATAGATATTTGACATAGGAAAGGTTCAACAAAGGCTCTAGAGATAGTAATCTTTATTTCAAGGTTGAAGGAAAGAAAATGTTGATAGTGGTTGTGTATGTTGATGATATTATTTTTGGAGGAAATGAAGGTATGTGCAAGAGATTTGCAGAGGAAATGCAAAAATATTTTGAAATGTCTATGATTGGTGAGTTGAAATTCTTCCTTGGACTTCAAGTGAATGAAACAAAAAATGGGATATTCATTTCACAATCTGTGAATGTCAAAGAGTTGTTGAAGAATTTTGGAATGGATGACTCCAAACCGGTCTGTACCCCTATGGTGATTGGATGCAAGCTAAGTAAGAATGATGAATCTCGTAAAGTTGATAAGAGCATGTGCAAATCTATGATTTGTGGATTGTTGTATCTTACAGCTTCTAGAATGGATATCATGCATGCAGTATGTTTGGTTTCTAGATTTCAAGCAAAACCTAAATAAGCACATGTTATAGCTATGAAAAGAATATTCAAATATCTAAAAGGAACTCTAGATTATGGCCTATGGTATCCTAAGGATACTGATTTCACTTTGAATACTTACACTGATGCAGATTGGGTTGGTTGTCATGTAGATGACCAAAATTGTACAAGTGGTGGTGCATTCTTTCTTGGAGGAAGATTGGTTTCATGGCTAAGCAAGAAATAGGATTCAATTTATTTATCCACTAGAGAAGCTTAGTACATTGTTGCAACATCTTGTTGCACACATGTTTTGTGGATGAAGCAAACATTGAAGGACGTATGAGTGATATGTGATGAACCTATCCCTATCTTCTGTGACAATGCAAGGGTTATAAACATTTCAAAGAATCCAGTAATGCATTCAAGGACAAAGCATGTATCTATCAGATATCATTTCTTGAGAGAGAAGGTATTGAAGAATGAAGTTAGACTGACCGAGTATGTACCTACAAAGGATCAAGTTGTAGATATATTTACTAAGGCTCTTCCAAAGGATAATTTTGAGTATCTCAATGAGAATTTTGGGGTTACTTCCCCTCCTTTGAACTAGGTGCACACAGAGGTGCATTAGTCCAGTGGATCTACAGATTCTTCATTTGTCTGGACTAATGAATGAGGTCTACTCCTTAGGGGGGGTAGGAAGTTTCATTGTTGCAGCATGATATGAATGGGTGTACTCCTGAGGGGGAGTGATCAAAGCTACATATGGCTGAAGAATTATGCAAACTTTTTGTTCTTTTCCATCGATGTCAAAGCGGGAGAGATTCATGTGAAAAATAGTGAAAGGAAAAGGGAGAGAGTATTGAGAGTGAAGGAATGTTGTGTAGGATATCTAATCTAAAAAATAAAGGAGAGTTTTGGAATGGAATAGATGTTGTCTTTGATGGTTTTTCACATCATGTGTTGCCATCAATGACAAAGGGAGAGATTTTTGCAAGTATGCATCAGTATGGTGGTGTTGTTATTGATGTTTTCATTGATTTCAACACACTATAGGTTGTTGCAGAGAAAGGAATCAAGTGATTGTAGGTTGTGCATGTATAGTTGAAATTTTATTGATATTGATATGTGAGTACATGGATCTATCTTTATGATGTTACATGTGTACGGATATGATGAGTTGCCAAGTTCTTTTGGGAAATAGTGAAGTCTGAGTTGTGTGTATGTTTAGAATGTGCTTTGATTAGTGCTCCGCATTTCTTCTATGTTGTTCCTATGCTTGTGTGGCTCTGAAGTGTTCTTTATAGGCATCTGTTGGTGATACGTCCTACTTTTTAGCTTCTAGTTTGATGAAGAGTAAAAGTTGTGTTCACCAGTGTGTGAACTAGTTTGGTAGTGTTGTTTGTCTATGACTAGAAGAAATGTTTATGCTCCATAGTGCTCCATTGGTTCCTTTTGAATCTTATGGATCTGGAAGATGTATTTTAATGGTGTTACATGTGTTTTTCCAAAGCTGCTCATGGTTTGGTGCTCTAGAAGTTGTGTTTCAGTATTACTTTGTGAGTCTATACAGTCTGAATGGACTGATGGAAATTTTTCTATGTATGAAGGTTGTTTCATTTTTTGTGGATGAATCTTAAGGTATCTGAGATGTGATCCATTGTTTGGTGAAGCATATTATGTGGTATTCATGTTATCTTCTTATTGCGAAAGTGTGTACTTGATAGTTCATTTGTGTTTTCATTAGGTTTGGTTGACCTGATGTTTACATGTCATGTAAAGGATAATTATCAATTGAGGAAGCCTATGACTGATCCAAGACATTTTTTTCGGTCTTGGTTAAGTGTTGTTTTGGTCCACTCTCATTCTCTTCCATCGTGGGAATGTTGAGTTACTGACCTAATTTGAATTTTTAATAAGAAGTGTGTGTATCCAACCTTGGAGAAAGCTTCTAAGGTTGAAGATGGTATAAATACAAGTTGAGATGTTATGGATTGATGGATCAAAAATGCAACAAGTTTGAGAAGCAAGAGTGTGTGAAAGTGAGTTGAGGCAATAGTAATTTAATGTGTCAGATTCCTGATAGCAGTGAGCTGATGGTGCCTACAATCTTCTGATTAAGGTTGCGGATCTATGTAATTTTTTGTGGTCAATTTTTTTGTTATCTTTTGTATCTATGGGCAGTGAGCCTTGTATCCAAATAGTGAGTCATTTTTAGACTGTGAGCCCTCTAGCTGTGAGCCTCTTTGTAATCAGTTTTGGAATTACTTTATATTGTGAGTTAATCCTCACCATGGTTTTTTCCTTAGTGGGTTTTTCACGTAAATATAGTGTTTCTTGTGTTGATATTGTTTTCTATTATTTGCATTGCATGTTCATACTTAATAACATAATAAAGTGTATGAGAAGTTGATAATTGTTTGAGATTTGTGACAACTAATTTACCCCCCCTCTCAGTTGTCTTGCACCTTTCAACATATAGATCAAGGCATGATTACTTAAGTAGTTCACATCCTCTATAATAGAGTATGGTTGGATAACCAAGACTAGATGGGATAAACTCTTTACGAGGCATTCACTTAATTTTGAAGCTCAAGAGCCACCCACCTGCGATGATCTTGTCCCATTTAAGGCATTACTCAAGAAATATAAATCTTTATCAGGTGTAGATGAGGGAGGATTAACCCTTGATATTATCCCAAAAAAATACATTTTATCAACCATCCCAAAATTTGCCATTGACACCATTCACCAATAGACATAACCAAAGGAAAAAAGGAAAAGAAAAATAAAAATGGGAAAATCCCACACCAACACCCCCACAACCAACCGCAAGACCCCAAGTAAATGAAACCAACAAATTATCCAAGAAGAATACACATCCACAACTACAATCCACCACACAACCTCCAAAACTAGCAATACCCACAAATGCCCAACACCCACTAGAAAAAGGAAAAAGCACAAACCAACACCACTCAACAACAAAAAATCCCCCACATAGAACACCACCCAACCCTTCACATAGCCAAAAACTAACCAAATGCATAGAAAATTCCTTCACTAGTTGTGACTAGGACATGCAAACCCTAGTGTGAGTTGTGCATGCACCACTAGACCAACAACACCATCAAAAACTAAAAATAAATTATATGAGATGACCCAAATTTTTGGATTCCCATTATCTTGAGAATGATTACTTAATTAATTATTTTTTTAATTGTCTTTATAATTGGTTTTAAATATTGTTTCTAGAAAAATCCTTCCCATTTTGAGAAATCACACTATTCTTCCTTACTCGACACCTAGATTTGACAACATTCTATAGTGTAACCACCTCAGATTTTTATTTTATTTTTCCCAAGTAAATAATTAATTATGAATTTTTTATTACAACTTTTAAAAAATATAAAAAACTCGTATGTCTGACCACCTTAACTTAGTAAAAACTTCATAAAAATCATTTTTTTAAATCCTATAGTATGAGAAGCATAAAATGTGATGCATGTTTCAGATTCAAAAAATGTGATACCGTTTGAAAGCTATATATGTTTTTCAATCAGTCTATCAGTCAAGACTTTAGTTGTAATTCAAATAGAAAATGAATGATATTTATTTATTAAATTCAAATTAAAGCATAATTTATATTGGTGGAAAGCTGAGAATCTCCTTTAAAAACCTTTTTTGTTTCATCAATTTTGGGTAAAAAAAGTCGTCAGCCACATACCCTACACATACCCATCATATCACCACTTTTTGGCCTATCATGATCCTACACATACCCTCATATTTGTGTCAAAGGTGATTTGGCACTATTCCTAGAGATTGTTAGTGGGAAGGATGAAAAATCTATCTATTCATATTTCTAGTGTTTTGAATAAGAAGTAGGTTAAAATGGGAGGCATATCTTTTGATGTGAGTGAATATGTTCTTTCCTAACTGATAGGTTTATCTTTCAAAGAACAAAAGCTGGAAAGACATAGAAATGTTTCAGATATGGAGAACATGAATTTAATTTTAATAAGGGGGAGACGTCAATTATGTTGCATGATGGTTGTGATAGGGACAAGCTTCCTTAACCTTGGGATAAGGTATGTTTTATGTTGGTGAAATGTATTACTCTAAAAGGGGATTTTTAGTCTTAGACCTTCCCCTACTAAATCATTTTAGGAATAAGGTGACCATTACCTTCCCCTTTTATTTTATTTTCTCCTTGGAAGTGTTGATGAATGAGTATGGAAGCCAAAAAAATTGACAATTCATCTATCTCACTCCACTACGGGCATACTCTTAGACTCTCACTTTCACCTACCCCTTTTCCCCCTATGCCCATTAGGGATTTTCTTGTTGAGGAACCCCCACTTGAAACCTTTCCTTTGGAGAACCCCTTGAACCCTCTTGCTGAGAAGTCTACAATGCCTCTTTCTAAAGGGAAATTGAAAATGTCTACCCAGAATGTCACCCCCAAGATGGAGTCTAAACCCCAAAGTTGCAACCTAAGCCCTCAAAAACCTCTAGAACTTTTAACCAAAAAATTGGTTTTTTTAGTCTTTGTGATCTTAAAAACAACCCTTCTAGAGATCCTGAAAAAATGACTAACACTGAACCTAAAAATCCCAACAACAACAAGAAGAAAAATCCCTTAGTCAAATCTATGTCGAAGAGGCAAGTTCTAAAGATCATGATGAGGAGGAAAAAAACAAGGCTACTTAAAAGGATGAGAGAAAAAGAGAGTTAGGTTTAACTAAGGAGATTGATAGTCCTAACCTTAGCATATGGAAATCACACAGACCTATGAGACGTCTTATTCCCAAACCCACCATGGATGCTATTTCTAGTTATGTGACTAATGAGGATAAGGAGGAGGATTATAGTAGTAAGGAGGACAAGGATGAGGATGCAGATGTGGATATTGAAGGACTGAGTTTTTTCCCTAAACTTAATGTTATGCTCTTTGATTTGGAGGAGTCTACCCCTAAAGAGAAACCCAAAATGGGCAACTACTATAAGTGTATAAACATGGCCCAGGATGTCACTACTTTGTTAGCTCGGATGGATGGCGTGGAAAGAAAAATGACTGGTCTTTCTTGCTTTACTTCGAAGGTCATCCACCACTCTGTAGTTACCCTTGGGTCTATGTTACAGGAAGAAATAAAAATACATGAAAATACAAATGATGCTAGTACAAGCTCTTAAAACTATAGCATCTTTATTTTTTTCAAGGAGGATCGGGAGAAGCTTTCTATGTAGTTTGGTGCTCTGTTTTTTAATCTTTTTTTTTTTATGTTTTAAAAAAACTTTACTCTGTTGATGGTTAGTTGTTGGGTTGTTGTCTCTGGCCTATGCCCTTTGACTCTATTTTATTTTGTTGACTTTCTGTCCTATTAAATCTTTTGTGTTTGAGTCCAACACCTTGTAAATGCTACTTACCTAATAAAAACATTTAACCAATAGATATTACTTTAAACATTTGAATTTAGTTCTTCGTAATAAATTCTCAATATTTTCATTACTTAATATCAACCAATTAAATTGGTTAAGAAAGTTAAGATATCTCTTAGTTAAAAGGCATTAAAATACTAATCATTGTTGTAAAGTATGTGTCAAAGATCTTCTATATGAAATTGTGTATATGTTGTGGATCATGCACCTGTTGGAGGAAATTCTATATATACAGATGGTTATGCAATTGGTGCAGGGTGTTATATGGTTGTTGCAGGACGTTGTAAATTAGTTGAGGACGTTCTTTAGCTATGTTTTAATTTACGCCTGGCATATTCATGTGATGTGTTGTGGGATGTTCTTAGATTTTTACATGAGACTTGTAACTTAAGCTTACGATTCCCTAAAATGTTTTAAACTCTGGTTGAATTAAATTCTCAGTGTAAACATAATATGATTGTTAGTCTAGAGGAAATTAACGACGTTACCAGTATTTTATTATCTTTAAAAAATTCTTTACCCGTTTCCTTCCGGCATTACACTTTAAATCATCATATTAAAGAATATGTGGGTAAGTAGAAGTTGGTGAGGTGCCTTATTTGAGCCTCTGCAATCTCTAACTCATTGTAGGTGAGAATAGTCTGTATTTGTATAGTAAAACTTCAACAAATATTCCATGAATTTCTCTTAACTAACCAGATGCAAACATGAAAATTTCCAAAGGAATACCGTGCACGAATAGCTGTGGCGTGCTTCCAATGACGTTTGTGATTGTTTATCAACATGAATGTTTTGTTTACTTAGTCTATTCCAAACCTCACCAAACTCAAGTGCATTTATGTACGTATTGGCCAAGAGCTCTTCTTGGACAGGTAAACTGTTGAACTGCCTGATAATTATTAAGAATTTTATACTTCATTCACACGTACAATTTTTAAATGATTACTTTTATTGTTGGGAAAAAATGAACCATTCAAGATTTAAAAAGAACAGGGACTCATAGTTCACTTGATACATTCGAATTAGACTGTGATACTTCTCATTTATGATTTCGACTCTATGGGTACTCTAGTTTTATATAAACATGTTACCGATATTATAATAAATATAGTTTTTTAACTGTCTTGGAGCTGCGGATAAGGAATTTTAAAGTCTTTTACCGTATTTTGCCAGTCGACAAATGATCTTACATTTTGTGTTGGATAAGTTTGAAAAGAACACGCTGTGTATACAGATCGGCAACATCAATGGTGGTGACTCGAGCTGACGTTCTCAGCTTTTGTATTCACTGTTCCCCCGTTCTACGCCTTAGAAAAAGTTTACCGTCATTGATGACAGAACAGAGTGGGTGGTGACTTGTTATATCCGTTTAGATGAGAACGGTCTTTCTTTAGTTAGGTGTAAAAAGTTGTAAAAAGCCGATTATTTTGTAATATTTGTTTTTTTCTAAATGGAGTGTAGTCAAGTGGTTGTTGGGAAGTGGTGAAATTTGATGGACTAGGTCTAAGTGACTCTCTTTCTGGTTTTTTGGGTTCAGTCTATGTGACTCTCCCTATGTGTCTTTTTACCACCCATCATTTTTTTTTAATATGTAACTTTATTTTTATTATTAATATAGATCCCTGTCTATTCATCAAAAAAAATTGAATTTGAAAAATTGAAATTTATATAAATCAGGTTTGATGTAAGAAGAATGTATCTAAATAAATTATTTCTAAAGAAAATAAATATAAATTATAATTTTTAATGAGTATATATTTTTAAAATTAAAGTTGAAGAAAGGAAGTTTAAAGTAAAAGTCAAGATAATATGTGTTAACAATTGTTGAAAATACCAATGTTAGCGGTTTTAACTAATATGGCGAGCGGGAGCGGGTGATTTGATTGGCGATGCAGAAGGGGAGGCAGATTCTGAAGATGGCGATGGGGACTAGGTTCCTGCGCAGAGGTTTTCCTTGCTTTGTTTTGACCTACTTTGGCTTTGGGCATCCCTGACGGTGTTGGTTTTATGGTTGGCTTCGATTGGGTCGATGGTTGTGCTCTTTGGTGTTACGGCTCTTGTCTTCCTTTGAGCGAATGCATTCTCTGATGATGCGTCTCCTGTCCTCCTTTGGGTGAATCCTGGACTATGTTGGGTTTGCGTCTCCTATCTTCCGTTTAGCGGGGGAGTGTTTTATGTTGGCCTTGTGCCTGTTGTGGCAGGATTTTGGTGGAGTGGCTTGAGGTTCCCCTGTTATGGGTGTGTTTCCCTCCTCTTTCTTCATCGGATGTGGTCCTTGGTGCTTGGGGCCCTCGCTGTTGCTGGTCTTTGCTCTCCATGGTGTGATAGGGATTCTGAAGCACTTGTTATGGGAGAAGATCCTGTGGTTGACGCGGAAGCGGATGGAGTTGTGGATGGCTGCCTATTGGAGGTGTGTTTTTGTGCCTCTTCTGCTCTCTTCATATCCAGTTTCGAGGGTAAGGTTGGCCTTTGGGCCTCACCTAGTCTCTTCTCTTTCGTAGCTTTTGGTTGGAACCCCATTCTCTTGGGTTCACTTCTGCTACTCTATTTTGGTGGGTTGGTTCATTCTCCTTGGTGTTTTGTTGGTTTAGCTGGAGGGGTTTTGTTTCCTTGGCTTCTTTTGATGGAGTTGGTACTTGAGGCTTGTTTGCCTCTGTGTCTGGTTTGGTGCCCTGTTGTGAACCCCCTCTTGGCTGTGATGATTTTTCATCTCTTGGGGTTTGTTTCCTTCGTGGAATTTCTTTGTTGGGTTTTCACAGCCCTTGTTTGGAGGAGTTGTTGGTGGGGAGCTTTGTGTTGGTAGAAGGTTTCATGTTGTTTTTGGTATTGTCTTTGGCTGATGGCTGGGTTTGTTTTCACGCTTTTCCTGAACACCCAGAATTTTTTTATGCTGATGGTTGCTAAGGTGGCCCTATGGTTTCTTGCTATTCTCTTGGAGCTCTAGTATGCTTAGCCAAAGGATGGTGTGGCTTCCCATTCTTTTGGAGCTCCGACTTTCTTCCATCTCCTTTGCACTATGTCTTTTGTTGAGGCGAAGACATATCTTGATGGTCAGGAGTCATTTCCTATTGAGTTGGAGGTGGGTGTGTTGGATGTGGATGGTTGTCCTCTTCTTTGGTTTCCTTTGGTGGTGTTCCTATTGAGGCGGAAGTTTCTCCTATCGAGGTGGAGGTCGAGATTGTTGAAGAAGTGTGCTCTTGTTTTTTTAGGTTTTCACAGTATCCTCTCCTATAGAGTGGAGCTCAGTCCTCTTGAGGTGGATTTGGAGTTGGTCTATGGTACGCTTTGGAGCTTCAAGGGGTCTTGTGTGCTTGAGTTTTTGAATAGGAGCTTGGGTTTAATGGTGGTCACTACCATTAAATTTTCCTTTGATGGGTTATGGTATGTTGAACTTATGAGCAGATGGATGGTTTTTATGTTGGTTTAATGCCTGATTGTTTCATGGGGTTTTTATTTCAGTCAAAACTTGGGTGGGGTTTCTGGTCCCAAAAAAAACTAGGTTGTATCTGGGCTTCAAGCCCATGCTTGTGTATCTCTTGTAGCCTGTGATGTCATGATTATCTGTTAGTGGCTATTGTTGGGCTGCTGGTGGTTTATGAGTTATCTTTCTTGTAGCTTGTTGTTGTTGGGCTGATTTTGCTTACTAATGTTATCTTTAGGTTCAGCTATCTTCTCTTGTAAAGGGTTTCAGGCCCATTCAAAACCCATTTTTCACCCCTAATCAAAATGATTGTTGAAAATACAAATTATGTGTTGGGTTATCGTTTCAATGAATATAATTACATTTCCTGTATTTTTGTAATGAATAGAATTTCATAAGGAATCATGCTTTTCTTTTAAGAAGTAGGAAAACTTGACATAGATCTCATAAAAAAAAAAGACAATTAAATAGAAAATGCTCTTTTGATTCTTGACCATTGTTGGAAAGCCTACAAATATGTTTATTTATTAATAAAATATGTTAACTCCATTCAAAGTTGATGAGACCATGCCTATAATTGAAGAAAAGAAAATTTCGAACAAAAAGCAAGCATATGGTTCTTAATTAGTATTTCAAGGATCAAATATTAAGTGGTCAACTATTAGACGGACATTATAATGGATGAAGTTGAGATGGTGTACCTAGTGAATTCAACTTTATCTCTTGGCCTAATATGCATTAGCACAAAATAGAAATATATTCTTAGTCGAGAAAATTAGTAAGTGAAGTTAAAGTATAACTAGATGCTACTCAATTATTGACTATTAGTCAAGGTACTCAAAGGATTTGAAGTCATATTGGATGGTCATAAACCTTGACTCTTAGTCAAAGATGTTTGTGTAGATATCCCTCAATCCTTTATGGTTCATGAAAAAGATCAATGGCTTCTAGTCAAAGTATTTTTTTGTACTAATTGTTTTGACATGCTTTAGTCCAACATTATATATGTTAGAGTAAACTGCATTTACACTTAAGTTGACTTCGGGTTAATTGTGCATTTTTTATTCAGGTAGTTTTTCCTGTGCTAGGAAGTTTCTCACCCGTCACCACCTTTCATGCCTTTTTAAGGCACTTTGTACATTGTGTAAAATATCTCATTTTTATTCACTCCTTATTTGGTGAAATGGTCTGGTGTTGCCTCTTTCTATCTCATGAAGGACACTTTTGTTGTAGTTGGTGATCTTGGGCTCACACCAACATGGTATCAGAGCCACCTAATCTGTGAATCCTTCCTGAGAGTTTTCATCAGAGTGCTTAAGATCAATTTGTTTTTCTTTCGACATTTGAAATTTTTAAAATTTCAAAATTTCCTCATTTCCCATTAAATTTGATTATTCCTCTTTTCTGGAGGTGCTTGCAAAAGACACAGTCTATGTTTTTTGAAGGAGATATCGAATTCATTTGCATAGAGGCACTAGAAACTTGAGGGCATCTGTGTCCAATATTGACTTGGAAAACATTTAGTTCTGATGGCGTGATTTCTCTAGTTGAAAACTGAATTCATTGAGAAGGCGTGTTCCTCAGTTGGAGACCTACATTTTCTACTTAAGGTGGTGTGATTTTTTTTTGAGGCACTACCCATTTGTTTGAGTGATTTGGCTGTGTAGAGGTTGATTCTCAATTTGCAAGGAGGTGTTTCTTTTCAGTTTGGAATCGATTGAACAACTCTGGAGGGTGTTTTGAAACCCAAGGAAGGCCACATTTTTTTTGTTTTGGAGGTAGTAATTTCAACCTCTATGTGGAGGCATCAATCTGATTGGAGGATGTGGTCAATGTTTGAAGGGAATGTTTTGATTCGAGGGGCATTTTTTTTCTTTGCAGAATGCATTATAAAGACCCTTGATTTTGAGGCAAAGGTCGGTTGAACTTTGGCCATAATTTCTTCCTTCAGTGTTGACAGGCATTTCTTTCAAAGGCCTTGATTTCTTTGAAGGAGGCCCAATTTGGAGACCGCAATTTTGTGCTTGGTTGGCCAATTCATTTGTGTGGAAGACATTATTTCCTCTACTCCATGGAGGTGGTTTGAAGGCTCAAGTTACTCATTGCTAGGGTTGTGTAGATTGGAGGACCTTGATTGGCCAATTCTGCAACAGACTTTAGTTTTTCTAAAGTTTCCATCAAATATTTGCTAGGGTTTGTTGGAGGTGGGCCTGTCTGTGGTTGTTTGGAATGCTATTTGGGACTTTAATCCCACATTGAGCTCGAAGATGTAGTTATTGGTCTTCTTATACCTCAATGGAAATAAGCATAGTGTGAGCAAAGGCTCACATGACCACTGGAAGGTCCTTACTCATGCATGCATGATCTTCCTAGAAGTGTATGTTGCTTGGTGTTTGGCAGCTTGGTGGTCTGACTTGGTCCCTTGTGCTTGAACTTGGCGATTTGTATTTCACTTGGCCTGAGTGGCTCATTTTTTATCCCGTATGCATTTTGTGGTTGTGTGGTGTGACTAAGAGCTCTAGAAGATTTCCAAACTGCCTTAATAGGACTTTTTTTATTTGTGCTTATCTTTTGCAAATGGAGGTCGATTTTCACAAACCACATATCAACTGAAAGGTATTTTCATCACCTTTGTAGTTGTTGAGGAATTTCTCTCATATTTTTTTGTTTGATGGTGCTTTTAAAACATTGAATTTCAATATTGGTGTTGTTGTGCTCTTTTGTAGTTGCTTGATACTTAGCCCTTTTTTGCATTATTGCTTCCTGAAGTATTTCGGGAAGGCTTCATTTACAGTATTTATGAGTTTCTAATTATTGTTGAAGGTTAATGTCCTTGTATTCTTGGAGATTTTTTATAGTTGATTATGGGGTTTTCATTGCATCCTATTGTGATTATGTTGAGAAAGGGAAATTATAAAAAAAGTAGAGACGGTATCATAAAACATCATAGATGGCTTTATTTATTGCCACATTTGTATAATCTAGTTCCCCTTCCTTGTACTGATAGTAAGAAATTTGCATGGAATTGCAAAAGGGATCATGTCCTAGGAGTTATTGCAATGCATATTGATGATACCACTTTGAATGTTATTGATCATTTTGAGTTTCCTCGTATTCTTTGGACTAAAATTTGGGAAATACATGGAGATCTTGATACTCAGCTATTCCCAGATGATCGTGTTTCAGATTGTCTTGTGCCTCTTCATTTTCAAGATAGGATACCCTATGATCATGCTACTATGAAGGATTTTGAAATTTTGGTATACTTTGAATCTTCAAATGAGGATGACAAGGGTTCTTTAGATGCTCCTTCTTATCCATCAGGGACAGTTTATGTACCTTCACCTTTAGTGATTCATTATGCAAAGTCATTGATTAAGGCTCCTATCATTCCTATTCAACAAGACCATTCATCTTGTGTTGATGATTCATTGAGCACGTCCAGTGATTCATCATAGCCAATATCTCATTGTCTTCCTAATTGGGATTCTTATTTTTTATACATTGGTTCATTGTTCGTGGAATCTCATATTTTTTATTTGGAGGAAACATTTGAGGGGTTATCTCTCCTCTTTGATGAAATTTATTGCACAACTGTTATCAAACCATCTTTGTCATTGGATATTGTTCAACATTAGTTTCTAGTGGTACCTTGTTTCTCACCTTCTATTATGATTGGGAATGTTCCTAATTGGTTCATGGAATCAGCTTCCAAGATCTTGGTGACACACATGAGGAGATTTGAAAGACATCACCAAAAAATTTCATGCTTCTTTCTTTCAATTTCTATCTAGAGTGGGAAGCATACCTGCATTTGTATTTGGTTTTGTTTCTTCCAAAAGGGAGACAAGTTTTTTGTCGACATTGGATCATGTTTTGTCTTCAGGAACTTACCATTTTTGTAAGTGATTACGCATTGTGGGGGGGTCATTGATTGTATATACATGATGTATGTAGTCCTTGGGGGGTGTGATTGATTCCTCCATCCATGCATCATTTTTGTTTTCTTTTCTCTCTTTTGGAGAGGGGTTTTTTCCCACAAGGTTTCTCTCCTTTTCTTCGGTTGTGAGAGATTTATTTTTTGCATTATAAATGGGTATCTAACATGGTTGTGTAGTCGGGACCCATATTGCATCTTCATTTTTTCATAATAATCTCCCTAAGTTGCACTTAAGGTGGGGTGTTAGAGTAAACTATATTTACGCTTAAGTTTACTTAGGGTTAATTGTCCATTTGTTATTCAGGTAGTTTTTCCCGTGCTAGGAAGTTTCTCACCCATCACCACCTTTCATGCCTTTTTAAGGAACTTTGTACATTCTGTAAAATATCTCATTTTTACTCACTCCTTATTTGGTGAAGTGGCCTTGTGTTGCCTCTCTATATCTTGTGAAGGACATTTTTGTTGCAATTAGTGATCTTGGGCTCACACCAACAATATAGGATAAGCCTAGGACATGTGAATTTTGTAGAGTGGATTAATGTAATTCCTTGACTCTTAGTCAAAAAATTCAAGCATTTCATTTTAGTCAATGATAGTCCTTATCCCAATTATTATTCAAACAAATCAATCAAAATATTTAAAGCACAAATGAATACCCCTAAATCCTCAACTCTTTGTCAAAATAATTAGCTAAAGAA
Organism: Sequoia sempervirens; assembly: GCA_007258455.2. Classification (NCBI taxonomy): domain Eukaryota; kingdom Viridiplantae; phylum Streptophyta; class Pinopsida; order Cupressales; family Cupressaceae; genus Sequoia; species Sequoia sempervirens. Next base: position 332,184,812 of record VDFB02000008.1, read on the forward strand.
ACCTATTTACATATAACTACCAAATGATTAAATGTAATAATACTTAATTCAAATAAAAATAGTTGCAACTTATAATAAAACATTGATTTTGTAACTCAACTATTATAATTACAGGGCGTAGTGTCAAAAAATATTGTCATATACATTTTCACACTTAATTTTGGAATAATTAATGTTGAAATGAACTTAAGGTCACCTTAATATAGTGTTGTAATGTGTTGTACACATCCACATTGGATTTAGGGCTCGTTTAAGCTAAATAAACCTTACTTTTCCTTGATTTAATGTTGTAAAGTGTATTCATTTACACCTTCACAATAAATTTACGACCCTTGGACCTTATGTTTCGTTAATCTAGTCTTGTAATGTGTTTTACACATTCACATTGGATTTAGGGCCCTTTTGAGCTAAATAGACATAATCTTTCCTTAATTTGATGTTGTAAAGTATATTTATTTACACTATCACATTGAATTTTGAATCCTCTTGAATTTATGACCTTTATATCATCATTAATAATCCCCTAAGACCCTATATTATGCATCCCAAGGCATATTTCAATCAAAATCTCAACAATATCAATAAATAAACTTAATTTCTTAACACCTTGACACTTTTTCCACCTAAAATGGACTTGTGGGAGCCATATGCCACCTTGGGTGTATGAGTCCCATTTGGCCTATTTTTAAGGTTTTAAGCGAGAAATCTATGGTTTAAGCTCAAATTTCATGAATGTCAGCTTGTGGGATTCAATTAACGAGATATTAGATGGATTGCCTATATAAATGAGGTCTCAAATCATTATTTCACATAAGCCTTCATGATATCAAGTCAAGCACTCAGGCGTTAAGCATTCCAAGGCTTTACAAGATCATCAAGAGAGCATTCAAGATCATTTCTAAGGCATTCAAGGGAAAAATTCTTCATCAACTTTTGTAGCAATTCAAGATCCATCATCATGTCAAGATTATCAAGCATCTGGAATTTATTTGAGCTAGTATTGTGATGTAGCATTAAAGATCCAAGGTTAAGCATTGTTCTACACTTATTTCAAGGTCTAGATCTACATTCTTCATGGCAAATTCATGTTAAATTACAAATTTACAAGACACCATTCAAGGTATCATTGTTCATGTTTCATGTTCTATGTTTCATGTTTCATGTCCTTATTTCATTGTCTCATCATTTGGTTTAATTACCTCAAAGGGGTTTCACCAAGGAAAACCCCCATTTCCTAACAAATCAACAAGTTTTTCTCTCTCTCTACATGCGTGATTGTAGATATAGGTGTCTTGGAGCTTGAAGATCCCTTAAAGATTATATTATGAGCTTGGAAAAAGATTTTGTATTTTTTCCCTCATTTGCAAGGTTTCTATCTTCACAAAAAGTCATCTACAAGTCTAAAATAATGGTTTCAGATCCAAAAAATAGTTTGGAAGGAAAGAGTAGAAATTGGAGTACAGATCTAAACTTTGAATTCCTGAAAAAAGGAAAACGAGACTGATACACCAAAAGTGGTGTATGAGTCCCACTACAGATATTTTTTCTAGATCTTTGCAATTTCATATACCCTTTTTCCAGAAACATGGTCCTACCCAGAAACCGGAATCTGGGACTGATTCACCCAGACTAGCATATGAGTCATAATAGGCCAAAATTTTAGGATTTTCAATGTCTCAAAGCTCATACCAGTCTTCTACAAATTTCAAGGTGTATAAATTTCATCTCTAGCCTTTTTATTTTGATTTACGTGCATTTTTAGGTCATTTAGTGAAACATTGCATTGCACTAGGTTTTGCATTTTATTTATCTTTCCAAGCCCTAGCTTGGTGGTGAACCCCTCTTGTAATCATAAATCCTACCCTAGGATAGCCCTATTGCAAGATCTTTTTTTCCTTTTCATTTAGATCTATAGGGTTTTCCTTGAATAAGACTATTTGAGTTTTGTTGTTCTATCTCCAAAGCATATAATCCAAACAACAAAATTCAACCTTTCACAAGGTAAACTCTAAATTCATCTAGAAGTCTTTTCCAATAATTTAAAATTTAGATCTCTTGAACACTCAAAATATAAAAAGGGAAGATATACTAGCATGAAAGATAATATTATATATAAATAAATATATCAATGTACCACTAGGAATATCACCACCAATTACCATAAATGCACATGTTAATGTAGTGTAGTAAAATGCATACCCTTGCATTTTCACAATTGTTTATTTCCACCTTGCTTTATTTATTCATATTTATGTCTTAATTGGTCCTATTTTATATCCACAAGCCATATGAATTATATCTTTTTTTGGCTAATCCCAACATTCTCCAATGGATAAATGATAATTTAATGATTTTTTCTAAGTGTCCCTGATTTTTGGGTCGCAATTAAAATGCCACCTAGAGCGTCTATGTACCCCAAAAGTCTTGGGACCCTAATTTTGAGGCATCTTAAATGGGCCCCTTTTTGGTGTCTGTGCCCCAAGTTTCATGCCTTGGGACTAAGACACCACCTAGGGTGTCTTAGTCCCCCTTGAGGTATTTTTAGGATTTAATTTCAAATTATGGCAGAATATAGCCTCCTTTAATTAATGAATTCATATGTCGGCTTGGTGTGATGTAATTTCAGGATATTAAGCATACATAGGTATAAATACAAGGTACCTTCTCTCATTTTCTCATAACAAGAAATCTAAGCATCCAAGCATTCAAGTATTCAAGCAATCAAGAGCATTCTATCAATCATTTGGAGCCATCGTCAAGATTCAAGCATCATATCAAAGATATTCTTGCATCATGTGTGTTTTTGTGCTAACATTTGTGATTTAGGGTTTTTATTTAAGCAAGTAATTCAAGTCCACATCTATCATGTCTTCCTTTGATTAAAGATCCATATGCATTGTAGCCATTCACACAAGTTTACATAATTTATATAATAAGGGTTTAGTGAGTCATAGCATTTCATGTTATTCATTCATCATTCCCATTCATTATTCTATTTCATTTCATGGTTTAATTACCAACAAGGGGTTTGACCAAGGAAAACCCCCATTCACTAACAATTCAACAAGTTTTTCCCCTATTGCATGTTTGTGATTGCAGATTTAGGCTGAAGACTTCAAGATCATTTGAAGTGCAAAGTTACAAAGTTGCATTGCAAAGTTGTCATCTCCATGGAAACTCACCTACAAGATAGATCCAGGAGATTCAGAGCCTGAGATCAGAGAAGAAGGAAGTACAGACATCAAGCCTCAGGAGCACATTTAGAGATTTTAGAATTTCCAAATGGGACTAAGACAACAGTAAGGGCGTCTTAGTCCTCCCAAGGTTATTTCTCAGAAATTCTTCTAGATCTGGTTCAGATATCTGAAGATTCCTCATCTACGCCTAAAAAAACAACGAAACTAAGACAATAGTAAGGGATTTTTAGTCCCCCACAACATATTTTGATAGCTTCTTTGAATTTCCATAATCCTAATTTTCATTTCTAGAATTCCCAAGTACACACATCCTAACTTCTTGTTGCATTATTTCATCATTTTCATTCTTAATTTAGCTTGCATTACTAGATTTTGTGAGTTGAATGTTTGTTTGTCTTTTCCAAGAATTTCCTTAGTGGCGAACCCCTAAAAGATTAAAGAACCCCACCTAGGTCTTCCTTGTTGAGAATTGACTCACCTTGTGAGGTTAATAGTCAATCCAATTAGGACTCTTAGGACATTGTTGAACGATAATAGGTGAAAAGTGATACCTTTTACCACCTTTTTCTAATTAATGATTTTTGTGATCTCAACTCTTTTGAGCATCCATTTTCTGATTTGGAGTTCACTAAAGTCCTAGATATAGATTGCATTCATTCTTGTATTGCATCTTGCATTAGTGAAATTGCATCTAGGGTTTCTCATATTTAGTGAAATTACATCTAGGGTTTCTCATATTTACATTAGTGAAAGTGCATATAGGTTGTATTTTTTCTTTCTTGCATCCTTTCATTTCATTCAAAAACTAAAAATTGCATTGTTCATAATCTTAATTGTATTTATAAGTATTCTTATTGCATTCAAAATTGAAAAAAATTGCATTAACTTTGCATTCAATTGCTTGTTACTAGTTACATTTTCTTGTATTATTTTGCACATTTTCATGTTTCTAAACATCAACATCCTGAATAGGAAATCTATGAAAACTATAGAAAATCCAAAATTTACTATTTTTCTGAGAAAAAACTCTACTAGGACTAAAATTCCCTTCCTAGCATCTTAGTCCTGTTATGCCTTGCATAACCACCCCATTTTATTTTTGAACAAAATGGGTCCCCCTTGTTTTCATTTTTTCTTTGGTTTTGGTTTAGGTCTTAGGAGTTGTTTGTTTTTCTCCTAAGTATTTTCTTTCTTTTGCTATATCAGAAGCGGAGCCAGAACCAAATCTAGACTTTGAACTTTTCCAAAGTTCCTAGTTCGGATTTCATTCTGACTCCGTGTCCGCCTTCTCTTTCGTGTTTCGTTTCATTATTTGTTGGGTTGTCTGACACTCTCGGGTTTGTTTTCTCCCTTGGGTTGTTTTTTTTTTCCTTGCATCTTGTTTTTCCTGGTCGGAAGCGGAACCAAAATTGGAACCTAACTTGGAATTTTCTAAATTTCCAGTTGTTGTTCCTGTTCTTATTCTGACTCTGCCCATTTTCTTTTTGTTTGTCTCTGTTGGTGTTTGGGCTGGGTCTGGTTCTTGTTCTGATCCCGCTTCCCTTATTTTTTGTTTGTCCTTGTTTCATTTCTTGTTTCTTGTTCAGGAGTAGAATCAGGATCAAAAACGAACTTTGAACTTTTCCAATGTTCCCAATTCAATTTCATTTCCATTTATGCCTCCCCTCCTTTGGTTTCTTTTCTTTGTCATCATCTTTGTTGTGGGACCGGAGCTGGGTTTAGAGCTGGGTAAGGAACTTGTGAGAGTTTCTTTATACGAGTTCATTTCCAAGTCTGCATCCAACCTCCTATGGGTGTTCCCTGGACTTAACTATGTGTTCGCGTTGTTTTCTCCACCTTCGACCAACCATATTAATGACATTAATTGTAGCCTCTTCGCACACGCAAACTAATTTTAAATTCCTAATCATGTTTAACTAGCTCATTATCGATTTTATTCAAGATGTTTAAGCATGCCAAATCCAGAAGAACTTAGAGAGGATAGATTTGATTGCGGAAGCGAGTTGTGGAGCAAATCTTGGTCAGATTTTGGTCCTTTCTTGAGAACGTTTTAAGGTAGGTTTCTTTTCTCTTTTGTTTCTTGTTTCTCGTTGTTTTGTCATGTGTTTTTTTGTTTTAGTGTGTTCGCAGAAGTCTTGTTTCTGTGAATTCTTTTCTCATTTCTTTTTCCTTTTCTTTTTGTTCTCTTTGCTTTTTCTTTTATGTTATTTCCCATTCCATTTTTTTTTTTCATTCATCATTTTCTATTTTTTGTCACTTTTGTGACAAGTGCATTTTGTCATGCTCTTGTTCTTAATTAGGGTTTTGATTGGTGAGGGTTTTTTTTGCTTGAATGATGGAGTTCTTTTTGAAAATCCTTTTTCTCATTTCAATCCCATATCAACTCTATGTTTTTCGTGTCGGGTTTTTGTGATGCCCTAATTTTCAGAGTCGACATGTTGAGAAAGCTAGGGTTTCCTCGACAACCTTTACAAAATAGTCTTTTCCTAGGGTTTAAATTGGTCTTTGTATGGTTGAGCTATTTGGGGATTAATCACTTCTATTTATGATTTCCTCATAGGCCCATGTGACCCAGGTCTTTAAATTCATGTGGTTGTGTCTTTTGAAATACCCTTTGTTTTGCATATTGAATGTCCTTGAGGGGACCTGGAAATGAACTTGTCTTGAAGTTGTTTTCCATTTGGATTAGATCCTAATGTTTACACTTCTGATCATTGTCGTATTAAGTCCTTATGCTTGTCCTTGAGCGGAATCGGAGCCGGGATGGAAGTTGAACTTGGAACTAGCATTTAGTTTCTAGTTTGGTTTCTCTTCCGGTCCCAATTCCAGTTCCGACCCCACTAGTGTTGAAAATTATTTTATGTCCTTGGTGCTTCTATGGTTCCACTTTTGATAAAGGTTGAAGTTTGGTTAAGTTCAAATGTTGTTTCAAAGAGATAGAGGTAGGTATGGATTGATGTATTGATTTCTATGTGTTGATCATCTAACATAAGAGTTTATTGTAGAGTTTGAGAAATGTCTAGAGCACCAGATGAGGGTTCTCAAAGGAGCCAACTGGGTGAAACTTTAAGGTAAGGAGTTAGGCCTAAGATGATCAAAGTAGAGCAGCTCCCTTATACCTTAAGGTACAAGCATGGGGATGCCACTCTTACTGCCAGTAAAGTTGACTCAGAGTGCGCAAACATCATAGACACCAACCTAGGCCCTTTCAAATTTGGGGAATTGGTTGATGAAACCTTCAATGAGGATGCTAAACCAAGGGCCAAGAGGATTTCACAATCAGGATTGGCACATGTTGCTCTTTACCTTTTATCTATTCAATGTCCAGAACTAATTTTGGCAATCATTGGGGCTTACAATCTTGCTACTAGGTAGTGTAACGATTCTCAAGGGAATGTGATTATTGATTGAACATCCCAAATGTTTAGATTCATGTTTGATGCACCTAATCCATAGAGCCCTTGCAATTATATAAGAGGATCTAGTTGCCCAAGACCTCGCAGAGGTACAAGAAGGTGAGATAATTGTAGCAATTGGTGCTTCCACATCTGTTGTAGGAGAAGTATCTGCTCAACCCTTTGTTACACAACAACCAGGTCAAGAATCCCCAAAGGGAACTCTCCATAAGGAAGCTGAGCTACTAAAGGAAATGGAGTCGAGAATTAAGATACATGATATTGCTACTGATTCTGAAAAATTTTATAAGGAGGCTCATGTAGTATCATCTCTTGCTGTAACAGATAATGCAAGGACTGAGCATATTTTGAGAGAGGAGGACCAGTGGAAGCTCTTTGAAGATTCCAAAAGGGAAGTTGATGCCAAGGCACAAGCAGAGGCATTAGCTAAACAAGACGAAGATGCTAAAACAAAATTTGTGTTATTGGCCAAGCAACAAGAATTGGAGGCTCAAGTTAAGGCCGATGAATTGGCTCAGCAACAACAACAAAAGGAGCAAGAGCTCAAGATGCAGGAAGAAAGAGATAAATTGGTTTTACAGTAGAAAATTCATGATCTTGAGGAGGAGAAAGCTGCTCAAAGAAGGGAAAAGGAAGCTCTTGAGGCCAAATTCAAGGCACAAGAAGAGCCTCTTAAGAAGAGAGAATAACAATAACATTTGGGAAGAGAGAAAGAGGCTGCTAAGATTTTTGAATATGAGAAGAAGTACAAAGAGGCATGGGACTATGTTGAGGAGTTGAAAAGACAACGAGATCAGGTGTTAGAGGAAAGAAAGTTGGAAGAAGAACATCTAAGGAAAGAATTGGAAGCAAAGAAACTGCAAGAGCAGAATGATAAGGAAGAGGGGAAGAAGCTTGCACAAGAAGAGGCATAGAAAGAGCAACAAAATGTGAAATAGGTTCACACTCAGCCTTAAAATACTATATTGCAACCTCTATCCTCTATTACTGTTGCTTCCTCTTCAGCACAGATAGCTACTACTACTATAGCTCCCACTTGGTTAAAGCTTGACTTGCAAAGAAAGAAAATAGTTTGACCACAACTCTTAATTGGGAGGAGATGATGAAAGAAATTGAGAAGGATAGACCTAAAAAGAAGGCTAGGGTTCTTCACTCCACCAAGCTTACTGACATAGGGGAGATTATTGTTAAATGTACAATACCCATGGTGGATAAGAACCAGGATGATATGCAAATGACTGATTATCAATTGGGTGTATAGTAAATTTGGGAAGGCCTACAAGAAATCAGCAAATGAATTTGATTGATATTGTGGCTTCTTCTACTAATTCCAGGATGATTAAAGATAAACAATGAAAAGATGAGCTTAAGGCTCAATTGGATCAACAACATAAGTTTTTGAAGGATGTTTCAACTCCTATTTCTCTATAGGTTGTTGCCCCTGAATCCCCAATCCTATTAACAAAGAAGGAGGCAAATGATTTGGTTCAGATGAAGAGCAAGGTGGGAATGCTAGAGAGATGGTTGGACAAGCTCAATCAGGAAGTTGATGATGTTCTTGCTAATGGTTTTAAGATTCAGAAGGCAACTCTTGATTTGGCAGGGGATCTAGATCAATGTACCAAAGATCTAGATAAGCATGGTGAGGAATATAAAGAATATGTTAAAAAGCTTGAGGACATTGGTAAAGTACCTAAGTCAACTTTGTTTGAACATTCAATTCTTGAGGAGGATAATGAATATTTTGTTGAGAAAACAAAGTATAATAAGGTATAAATCCAAGGATATTCATGTGCATTGAGATGAAGTTCAAGAGATGAGTAAGGTTTTGAACCAATAGATTGATGAATTGGAGGAAATTGTAGCCATTCTAATCAATCTAGATACCTCAGTTAGGGAAGGCCTTTATTTAGATAAGATGAGGGAGAGATGGAGGGGTAGATTTGAAGACATAATGCAAAAAGGAGATGATGGGGAGGATCTATTATTAGATCGGTTTATGGATATCAAGGAAGAAGCAAAGGCTGCTAAAAGAGAATTGATCAAGTTGAAGGAGGTACAAAAGTTGGTTTCAGCCCAATTAAGGATGATCAAATTTGAAGATGATTGGTTGGATGGACCTAATTTGGGTACTCTTCAACATGTGTTTGAAAGCTATGATGAATATTTCCTTGAGTATGTAAAGTAGGAGTGAACTTATGGTTGAACACTTTCTTCGCTTTATGTAACATCTCATTCTCTCCTCTTGTCTAGGGCGTTAATGTGTTCTCAATTCCGGTTCTCTTCTTCAGTTTCACTTGTTTCTTTGGAAATCAAAATTTGTGAAATATTTTTTTCCAGCTTCCTAACTCAGAGTTCAACAGTTTAGTTCCATCATCGGTTCCTGTTCCTTAATATGTGGATTTGGATTCCAAATTGGGAGGAATTCGTGCAAGCTTGACCTATATGTATTATTTGGTTCCATTTTGTAAAGGTCAGCTAATTGAAGCAAGTTTAGCCACTTGATGATAGTAGACATGAATAGTCTTAGGTTTTCATAATTGTTAAGCAGATACTTTGAAATTTCAAGTGAATTTAGATACAGTTTTGTGAAAGTTTTATGCTATCAAGTTGGACTTATTTGATGATGTTAATGATATATAATCAATTTGTATGCTAGTGATTTTTTTGTTCATAAGTGTTTCTTATTTGATGAAATTCAATAGAGGGAACCGAATTTTAAGATTATCTCATTAAGTTATATGTGAATGAATTGCTATTATATATATTTGATCTATGTTTTGATAATGAGTGAATGGTTTGTTTCAAAGTTTATGAAGAAATTTTGGTGAATGGTTATGATGACTGAATAAGCACTGTGGATGTAGGCAATGGTATAGATTATTCTATGGATTTTTTCATGTCATGGTTGTGGATGAATGAAGAAACACTCATTGTTGGTATACATGTCTAGATGTTAAGTAGATTTTATTCATATTCTTTTGGTTTTAAAGCTTTGATCTATCTTTTTTTCTTTTTATTTTAACCCCCAAAATGTATAATAGTTTACTTCATGTAGTTTTGTTCCTTGTTACCAAGAAAGGCCCATTGTAAATTACAGTTACATTGACCACTGAGTGATATCAGCACAGTTGAGAACCAACTACTAGGACCTTGGGAGTTAGATGGCTACATGTTATCTTTCTTTTTCATTAGAAATAGAATAGCAATATTTTGTTTAATGTTGTTGTATTGTTCTGACCATCAACATATTTGGCGCTCGAAGGAGGGCCTGAGGAACAAGCTGGCTTGAATTGGGTCATTCTCACCAGATAGGTACGAGAGATTTCTTAGATCTTCTCAAAACCATGAACCACTTGTTGAAATCCAAACCCCTATCAGGTACAAACCTCAAGTCCATAGGGTTTTGATCCCACCATTGTCACCACCGCTTACCCCACCTAGCTTTCCATCAAACCCACCTATTCCACCACCTATCCAACCAGTCCCACCACCTCAACCCATGGCTTTCTTTTTCAATAATCCCTCACCATTGGGGACTATTGCTGGATGGATACATGATCTCCCCAAGAACCCAGAGAGGTTTTATCCTAAGTACATGCATTAAGAATCAAGGAGTGTCGAGGATCACATACAAAAATTTAAAGATGCATGTACTCGTGCTTAGGTGACCCATCATGATGTTGTGTGCAGATTGATCCCCTACCCGTTGGGAGACATGGCATACAATTGGTATCTAAATTTACCCCAAGGGTTGATTCTAAGTTGGACAGACTTGGAAAATGCCTTTATTAATCAATTTTGGGTCTATGTAGACCCTACTATTCTCTACCACCAATTTTCCACAATAAGGAAGGAGCATCATGAACCACTTTCCTTATTCAATATAAGGTTCCAAAGAATTTATTGAAGGTTCCAAGATCCTTACCTAGTCGCTGAGAACATTTCCATTTTGGCATACTTAAGGGTTGTGGATCCTTTGATTGGTCTATTCTTGAAGAGGACATATCAGCCATGCGAAATTGATTCTTTTGCTAAAATATATCACTTGGCCATCCAATTGCAACAATAGATAATTTTTCAATCCAAGAGTCTAGGAGGATATCCTCCTCCTATAGGATACCAAATGCCCAATCCACCCACTTTATTCAATACAGTCCTAGGGATGTCCTACTCCCAATACAAACCTATGTCTGAATTCCAAGCTTCACCCCCTTACCATTCTTCACCAATGGTCCCTAGGACTCCTCCCAACAAACTCAAAACTTTCAAAATCAAGCTAGAGGATCAAATTCAGTTAATCATCCCTCTGCAGTGAAGACTATAGAAAGTGAAAAGACTATGCAGCTAACTAATGAGATGCAAACTCTCAAAAAGACTTTATCTCATATGTCTAATGATATGGCTCAATTGAGATAGAACCCTCCTCAAAACTAAAATCAAAACTTCCAAAATCAGGGAGGCTACTCAAATCAAGGGGGTTACTCTAACCAAAATTACAACACTAATTAGAATCAGAAGAACTATCAAAATAAAAACTCCTCTAATAAGAATTATCAAAATCAGAATAGAGGATACAATCAAAGGTCTAATAACAATAGGCAGTGGAACACTAGGCCTAATAATGGGGGAGTCTCCCATAATTACCAGGCAGTTCCTGAGAAGCAGCACACTACAAATGTAGCAAACGTCAACTTCATGACTAATTGGTGTAGGCTACATGATACTACGGCCCATTCTGAGGTGAATTTGTTGGAGATGGAGAAGGTGGTTAAGATAGCTCAAGTTGATTCTCCATTACAAGGCACTTCCAACAAATCTAGTGGATCTACTGATACCGCCATGACTTATGAATTGTTTGAGGAAGAGTCTTCATTTCCTAGTCAGGAAGAGAACAATCTGGTGGAAGATGTGTATGATGCCCAGGCTTTCCAAACCAAGGGAGGTCATTTTCTCAGAAATAAAAATAAGGGGCCATTCACCACATCTGCTCCCCTTAATAACATGGTCCCGCCAAACCAGAATGTTGATAATAATCCAGCACCACCAAAGGGGCCATCATATTTTCATAATAAAGGTACTTCCCCTTTCTTTCCTAAGTATTAGGTAAAGAATGATTCAAAATTTGATTTCATTGCAGAAATGCAGAGGCAGAAAACTTCAATGTCATTCTTTGACATTATGAAGTGGTGTCCTACTCAAAAGGAAATTTTGTTGAAAGCCTTGGAGGAAGCAGACAAGTCAAAAGGGAAAGGAAAGATGACTCCCACTAATGAGATGAATGTAGCACTCTATAAAGGTAAGAATGGCACTCCACCTTTTCTTTTGAGTTTAAGAATTTTTGGAAAGAATCTACATAACTATCTATTAGATTCTAGGGTATCGGGAAATGTCATGCCTTTTTCAATTTGTAAGAAGTTAGGTCTAAGTCCACTCGAGACTAACAAGAAAGTTATTCAATTGGATAAAACGGAAGTAAATGTAGTAAGAGAGCTTAAAAATATCCATGTACAGATTGGATTTGATCCAAGAATCCAAACTTATTGGGATATCCATGTTGTAGATATCCCAAAAGCCTATGGTATTCTCTTGAGTAGAGACCTAATGAAAATTCTTGGGGGATATTTATCTTTGGATTTCTCACACATGTGGCTGCCCTGGAAAGGGATAGCTAGCTAGATCAAAATTGAAAGTGAGCCTAGGCTCAAACACATGATCACCAAGTATGATTCCCCTAATGAGGTAGCCTATTTCGAGACTGAGATAGGAGTTTGCAAGCAGTAGGAAATCATGACTTTCTCTATGTTTCAATCTGATGATCTATTGCCTCTAGAATCAACTGACCCAATGATTACAGTGAACCAACAAGTCTTAGTCAAAAATTTGCAAGAGGATAGGATGGTGCTGGGAAAAGAGGCTGACATGTGGAGTTTGTTGCTTCCTAATTGGTGTAGGGTCCATTACCAAAATCATTCTAAGTTAACTTGTCAACCCTATGTAGATATCTTAAAACATGTCTCCCAAGTAGAAGAAACTTGTGAATGTCAACCTCAAGCCTCCACCAATAAATTTACATTTGAAGCAAAGGATGCAACTATCCTTACAAGAGCCAGTCTTTCTCAAAAAGAATTATCTTCTCAATTTGAGAAGACTCGGGATCTATGCTCTGAACTACAAAGAGACACTGAGGAATCTTTGTCTTTTCCAATTACACCTACCCCAGGTACCCTTCCAATGCCCAAGGCATTGGTCAATAATGTGTAAAAACATGATCTGAAACAAGAGGAGGTTTAGGAATCAAGTTTTGAATAGATTTTGAATCCAGGAGAAACTTCTGATGAATCATGCCCCCAATTACACTTAAATCTTGATGAACAGTACTAGTCCAAGCCACCACGTGCTTCTAGCAAGAAAATACCTGTGGCCCTAAAGAAGAAAGAGATCCCAACTCTAGATCAATTATGGAGTCTAAAGTTTGATGGCTCTAAGTCTAAGTTAGGAAGTGGAGCAAGGATAGAATTAACTAACTCAAAGGGGAAGACTTAATTTGCTTCTTACAGGTTATAGTTTGGTTGTACAAACAATGTGGCCGAGTATGAAGCACTTGCTCGAGGTCTGATATTTTCCCATCAGAAAAAGGTCACATCTCTCATGGTCATGGGAGATTCTGAAGTAATTATCAAGCAGGTCTATAGCCAATATACTTGTCATAATAAAATATTGGTTGCCTACAGAAATAGAGTTTGGAATCTGATTGAGGACTTTCACGCTTTTGGAATCACTTTGATTCCTAGGGAACAAAATCATATTATAGATTCCTTGGCAGTCACTACTAGTACTCTAAAGCCTATGCACGACTCCAAGTTGAAAAGATGTTTAGTTCAACTAGTTTCAATCCCAACAGTCCCAGATAATGTCCAGAATTTTTAGGTCTTCGATGATGAGCAACACATACTCGCCTTCTTGGCAATTTTTGATGTCTTCAAAGGACATATCATAGATGAATTAGATAGAGATCAGGGAGAATGGGACCCTAAAGGTTGTGATACTAAAGGAATAATGAATTTGAAAAGAAACAACATTCCCAAGGGGACGATAGCTTTAGAAATAATATTTGACTCTGATCCTCGGGCTTGTGAGAGAGTTCCAACTCAAAGTGATGGAGGGAAGTACGAATCAATTAATTTTTTTGATTCAGGTCCCGAAAGAATGTTTTTATAGGCAAGACTTTCCTTGAGGAGATCAAAAATGAAATATTTAAGGTGTTAAAAGAAGACATTGTAGCAATTTTCTGGAGTTATGAATATTTAAAGACTTTTGATACCTCTATGATCATGCATACAATATATTTGAAGCTAGAACCAAAGCCCTTCCATCAAAAGTAGTGCCTGGTGAACACTTTGATCAAGCCATTAATACAAAAGTAAGTGAAAAATATTTTGTCAACAAGAATCATCTTCCTAGTATGACACTCCACTTGGGTTGCCAATTTAGTTCCAGTACGTAAGAAAAGTGGGGATATCAAACTGTGTGTTGACTTCAGGAACCTAAACAAAGCCTCCGAGAAGGATAACTATCCACTTCCTTCTCTGGATGAGGTATTACAAACTATCAAAGGATCCCAGATAATGCCATTTGGACTTATCAATGTTGGAGCTACATTCCAACGTGCAATGGACATAGCTTTCAAGGATCTGATAGGTAAGTTTATCATAATCTATGTAGATGACTTAACTATTTTCTCTAAAAACAAGAAGGACCATGTTGTTGATTTAGCAAAATTCCTTAAGAGATATTTCAGCTATGGAGTATCCCTAAATCCCAAGAAATGTGTCTTTGGAGTTTTTGAAGTGAAACTTTTAGGGCATGTGATATCAAAAAGGGGAATATCCATAGACCCTAATAGAGTTGAGGCTATCTCAAAACTAACCATGCTAGGCGGTAAAAAGGAGATGAGATCCTTCTTTAGAAGGATTAATTTTCTAAGAAAGTTTATAATAGGATTTGCAAAAATTGTGAAGCCACTAAATGAGATGATGAAGAAAGATTCAAAAATAGAATGGAGCAATGAGGCTAAATTTTATTTCTCGTAGATTAAAAAATCAATATCTGAGGTACCAGTCTTGACTAGCCCAGATTATCTAAAGCCCTTCTAAATCTATTCCTTTGCATCTAACCATTCATGTGCAACTATTCTAACACAATGAAGAGGAGAGGGAGATGAGAGGCCAATTGCTTTCATGAGTTTCCCATTCAAAAATGCAGAGGTTAGGTACCCACCTCTTGAGAAGCAGGCCTTTGCATTAGTCTGAGCAATAAAGAAATTTAGACATTACATTCTTAGAAGCCAGGTTGTTACCATAGTTCCTGACCCAGCTGTCAAATCTTTACTTATGCAGAGTGAGTTAGGGGAGAGAAGAGGAAAATGGATGGCTATTTTACAATACTTTGATCTAGAGACCCATCCAATGAAGCTTGTCTAAGGATAGGGTTTTTCAAAGGCTATGGCAGATGTTGATAGGAGTATCACTTGTCAGTAGTATACAGTGAAGTCATTCACCAAGGACCTGTGGTATACATATTTGATCTTCTTCCTTCTCAATAAAAAATGCCCAGAGGGGATGAATGCTACTAAGAGGAGGGAACTAAGGATGAAAATTTCTCATTACATGGTCAAAGGAGGATCCCTATAGGGACTTTACCTGTGATGTTTAGATCAACAAGAAGCCAAGCATGCTATTGTTGAATTTCACGGAAGACATGGCATAGGGAATGGATCAGGGGATTCATTGGCTCATCAAATTATCAAGTCAGGTTATTATTGGCCCTACATGTTCAGATATGCACATCAACATGGTGGAACATGTCACACTTTCCAGACCTCTGCGCCCAAGGAGTGTAATCCTGCAATGCCCTTGCAACTAGTTTATGAGGTAAGAACATTCGCCCAATGGGCTCTGGATTTTGTAGGGGTAATTAATCCTAACTCTTCTACATGACATAAGTTTATCTTAATAGCTATAGAATACTGTACGCATTGGACTGAGGCTCAACCATGCAAAGATAGCACCATAGAGGTGGTGATCATATTTTTTAATGACAACATTATTACCAGGTTTGGAGTACCCTTTGCCCTGGTATGTGATCTAATGGCCCCGATTTTTCATCTGCTAAATTTATACAATGGGCCTATGAGCATAAAATCATTTTGAAATATTCATCCAATTATTTCCCACAAGGAAATGGTGTATTAGAGTCTACCAATAAGAACCTATTGGAGGTAATAAAGAAATTGTTGGTAAACAATCCTAGAGACTGGCATACCTAGTTGAGATTTTCCTTATGGAAAAATAAAACCTGTATTAAGGTTGCTCTAGGAAATTCACCTTTTAAACTAGTCTATGGCTAAGACCCGGTTTTCCCCATACACTTGTAGATACCTGTTCTCAAGTTTATGCAGGAGTTTTATACAAAGGATGATCAGATTGAGGTAAGATTAAATAATCTTTTAAACATGGAAGAATGGAGAGATGTTGTTGTACAATAGTTCTTCAAACATCAGTTTGTTGTAAAACTTTGGTTTGAAAAAAGAGCTAAGATTAAGGCATTCAGGATATCAGATCTTGTGTTATTGTGGGATAAGGCTAAAGAGAAAAAGGGCAACCACCAGAAGTTTGATAGACTTTGGGTAGTTCTGTATCAAATAGCAGAGATCTTGGGTGAGAACGCTTTTTGCTTGACCACCTTATTGGGAGAACTTGTTCCATTTCCAGTCAATGGCTAGTTTCTCAAGCATTACTTTGGTTCGTAAAGGTTTGAGTTCTGAATTAATTGTATATATGTATTTTGTATAATTATCTATTCTTTGTTTTTGTTGGTTGTTTGCCTATTTGTTCTTTCTTTCTTTTGGTTTCTTTTTGTTGTTTTGTGTTTGTTTTTGTCTTCTCTTTTGGGACCCTCTTTTCTTTCAATCTTGAAATATAGGGTTTGTTATTCAAAGTATGTTGTAGGCACTAGGAGAGAAATTGATTTAGTCATTGCCAGGCATATCTATCGAGAGATTTTGTTCTAAAAATTATTTCTTCTGGTCATTTTAGCATGGGTTTGAAAGCTATTAGGAGTAAGGTATACTGTAGATAACCTCATGAACTATGATTGAAATCTGTCACAAAATAGATAAAACATCTGACTATAAAGTGCCTATTCATCTTAGGGTGATTATATCTCTGATTCAAGTAAAAGATTTGATGAACCCAAAGTTGTCATAGGGTTCACTGTAGTTCTCAACCCATATTCCAGACTAGTAATGTCTGAGTATTGAGAAACTTATTAAAATAATTTCCACAAGTGAAGCTTGTAAAAGAAAGAGAAAAGAAAAACTACTGAAAGAAAGGAAAAATCAATACTACATGGGTAATTCAAGTATCTCTATCAGGGCTATGGATGCTTGACTGGAAGTAGAGCAATTCTTTGAGAGAATTAGAGGTATCTCCATCGGGGCTATGGACATCTGACTAGCAGTGGAGCAATGCCCAGGATTTCATTGCACGATAGTTAAAGGACTCAACCTATGTAGCTTAGATCTTAGATATAGTTGTTTAGGTGTGGAGAAAGTTCTTATGAAGAAAGATGAACCATATAAGCACACACTCAAATTCAAAAGTAGTTTATGTTGATTTACATTTGAGATTCCAACTCAACTTTACTTAAATATTTTGATCATACTTAAGTTAACATGTTTCATAAATCAAAGGTTTTTGGGTGACTAAATTCTTTAGTATCTTAAAAATGGGTAAATTATTTTCCTAGCCGAGTTGCCCTTTTTTGTGCCTTGCATAACCACCCCATTTTATTTTGGAACAAAATGGGCCCCTTGTTTGTCTTTGGTTTTGGTTTGGGTCTTAGGAGTTGTTTTTTTTGCTCCTAATTCTTTTCTTTCTTTTGATTTGTCGAAAGCGGAGCCAGAACCAAATTTGGACTTTAAACTTTTCCAAAGTTCCTAGTTCGGATTTCGTTCCGACTCTGAGTCTGCCTTCTCTTCCATGTTTCCTTTCATTTTATGTCAGGTTGTCTAACACTCTTAGGTTTTTTTTCTCCCTTGGGTTGTTTACTATTTTCCTTGCGTCTTATTTTTCCTAGTCGGAAGCAGAACTAGAATTGGAACCTAACTTGGATTTTTCTAAATTTTGAGTTGTTGATCCTGTTTCGATTCTGACTCCTCCCATTTGCTTTGTGTTTGTATCCATTGGTGTTTGGGCCAGGTCCAGTTCTTATTCTAGTCCTGCTTCCCTTCTTTTTTGTTTGTTCTTGTTTCATTTCTTGTTTCTTGTTTAGGAGCAGAATTAGGATTGGAAACGAATTTTGAACTTTTCCATTGTTTCTAGTTCGGTTTCATTGTTTCTTTTCTTCGTCGTCGTCTTTGTTGTGGGACCAGAGCCAGGTTCAAAGCTGGGTAAGGAAATTGTGATAGTTTCTTTATACGAGTTCATTTTTGGGTTCGCGTCTTCCCTACTTTAGGTGTTCATTGGACATAACTATCTATTCACGTTGTTTGCTCCACCTCTAACCAACCATATTAATGGCATTAATTGTAGCCTCTTCACACATGTGAATTGATTTTAATTTGCTAATCATGTTTAACTGGCTCATTATATTTTTTATTCGAGATGTTTAAGCACGCAAAATATAGAACTTAGAGAGGATCGATTTGATTGCGGAAGTGGGTTGCAAAGCAAATCTTGGTCAGATAAATTTGGTCATTTCTTAAGAACATTTTAAGGTAGGTTTCTTTTCTCTTTTGTTTCTTGTTTTCCATTGTTTTGTCATGTGTTGTTGTGTTTTGGTGTGTTCGCAGAAGTCTTGTTTCTGTGAATTTGTTGCTCGTTTCTTGTTCATTTTCTTTTTGTTCTCTTTGCTTTTTCTTTTATGTTCTTTCATGTTCTATTTTTTTTGTTTGTTGTTGCTTTCGTGATGGGTGCGTTTTATCGTTCCCTTCTTCTTAATTAGGGTTTTGATTTGTGAGGGTTTCCTATGCTTGAATGATGGAGTTTGTTTTGAAAACCCTTTTTCTAGTTTCAATCCCATATCGACTCTATGTTTTCCATGTTGGGTTTTTGTAATGCCCTAATTTTCAGAGTTAGCATAACGAGCAAGCTAGGGTTTGCTTGACAACCTTTACAAAATAGTCTTTTCCTAGGGTTTAAATTGGTCTTTGTACAGTTGAGCTATTGGGGGGTTAAGCCCTTCTACTTATTATTTCCTCATAGGCCCATGTGACCCAGGTCTTTAAATTCATGTGGTTATGTCTTTTGAAATACCCTCTATTTCACATATTGAATGTCCTTGAGCAGACCCGGGAACGAACTCACCCTGAAGTTGTTTTCCATTTGGATTAGATCTTAAAATTTTTTCGCTTCCAATCATTGTGGTATTGAGTCCTTATGCTTGTCCTTGAGCGGAATCAAAGTCGAGATGGAAGTTCAACTTGGAACTAGCATTTAGTTTCTGGTTTGGTTTCTCTTTCAATCCCAGTTCTGGTTTTGTCCTAATTCTGAATCTGACCTCGCCAGTGTTGAAAACTATTTTATGTCCTTGGTACTTATATGGTTCCACTTCTGATAAAGGTTAAAGTTTGGTTAAGTTCAAACGTTGTTTCAAAGAGATAGAGGTAGGTATGGACTGATGTATTGATTTCTATGTGTTGATCATCTAACACAGGAATTTATTGTAGAGTTTGAGAAATTTCTGGAGCATCACATGAGGCTTCTCAAAGGATCCAACTGAGTGAAACTTCAAGGAAAGGAGTTAGGCCTAAGAAGATCAAAGTAGAGAAGCTCCTTTATACCTTAGGGTACAAGCATGGGGATGTCACTCTTACTACCAGTAAAGTTGACTCAAAGTGGGTAGACATCACAGACACCAACCTAGGCCCTTTCAACTTTGGGGAATTGGTTGATGAAACCTTTAATGAGGATGCTACACCAAGGGCCAAGAGGATTACACAATCAGGATTGGCGCATGTTGCTCTTTTCCCTTTATCTATTCAATGTCCAGAACTGATTTTGGCAGCCGCTGGGGCTTACAATCTTGCTACTAGGTAGTGTATGGATTCCCAAGGGAATGTGATTGTTGATTTAGCATCCCAAATGTTTACATTTATGGTTGATGCACCTACTCCACAGAGCCCTAGACAATCGAAAGAGGCTGAAGCACTAAAGTTCTACATTGATAATTTAAGGAAAACAATAGATCCCACATGAACAAGCATTGGATGAGGGTGGAGAATAAGTCTCTAACCAAACTTCCTAACCAGCATAAAAGGGAAGATTTTAACAAAGAGATTGGAGACATCATTATGTTGCTTGCTAGGGTGTTTGTGAAAAGAGAGTCTTCACAATTCAAGGATTGGATGTTCCCATTCATCCAAACTATTTTACATGGTAGACAATAATTTGACTAGCCGGTTATATTGTCAGAAAGCATTCACAATAAAATTTTGAGAGTGAGGGAAACCAAGAGTTGGGTATTTGCAGGATCATCATGGAAAAATCAGGCCCTTAAGTGGCAAAAAATTCAGAAAAATCAGAGCTAGGAAACTTCACATAAAAATTTGAATAATTTATCTATATTATTTCAAAAATATGTAAGAATAGAATTTGTAGAAAATTGAATGTAGTTTCTAAACTACTAGGTTTGTTTAAAAAAAAAAATCTATTTGGTGAAAATTTGAAATTTCAATGTAGTGGTACGCAAATTTCAAGGAAAAAATAAGAAGTAGGTGTCTGTCTAACCACCCTAACCACAATAACATGATAATATTTTTTTATAAAATTTTAGATATAAGTAGAGGACTCAAGCCCTGATGTGATGCATAATGTTTTGTAATTTTTTTCCAAGTAAATAATTAATTATGAATTTTTTATTATAACTTTTTAAAAAATATAAAAACATGTATGTCTAACCACCTTAACTTGGTCAAAACTTCATGAAATTCAATTTTTCTTTTTTAATCCTATAGTATGCGAGGCATAGAATGTGATGCATGTTCTGGATTCAAAAAATGTGATACCATTTGAAAGCTATAGATGTTTTTCAATTAGCCTGGCAATCAAAACTTTAGTCGTAATTTGAATATAAAATAAATAATAATTACTTATTAAATTCAAAGTAAAGCATAATTTATATTGCTAGAAAGCTAAGAATATCCTTTAAAAACCCTTTTCGTTTCATCAATTTTGGGTAAAAATATAGTCATCGGCCACATACCCATCATATTGCCACTTTTTGGCCCATCATGATCCTACACATACCCAGTTTCTTTATGACCTCTTATGTGGTTTATGCAACTGTCTGAATGGGGATCTTTCCAGGACTTAATACAGTTGGTATATTGGGAGAGGCCCAAGGAAAAAAGAAGGTATGGGAAAACTATAATCAGCTCACCTTGTAGGCATCAAATTCACACTATAAGAGAGTTAATGATACCTTTCTTTATGTCATCATTAACAGGTTTACTGGTGATGTTGGATACAAACTTAGCAGGGAGGAAATGGCCTTTATCAACTAGTGGGGACATTGGTTTATCTAGTACCCCACATTCACTTACTTCAGATGAGCAGGCTTTGATGGTCATCCACATTTGCTTCCTAGTTGTTGCGGCAATAGAATTGTTTTAATGGAGTTTATATATCAAGCTTTGGCAATTAATTTAAAATTTTGCACCAAACACAAGACGGGTTGCCACAAGTTTCCAATGAAGTTGGGTGAGTTTAGTTGCCCACACATTGTGGTAGCAAAGGCTATTTGTGATGAATTATTTTATCTAAAATTGGGCTTGTAGACTTCTAGGAAGCATTATGACCCTGGGCACAAGATGCAAGCTTTGCTTCCCAGTCTATTTGACAAGCATTTCAATCTGTTGGAGGAATTTTGGATGGATCTACAAGATGATTATGATTTTTGAAGGATAAATTATGAAAGATTTCCAAACCCACTCATGGTTGAGTATGGGATTAAGGAAGACATCCCAAAGAATTTATCTAATGATGGGGTAACTTTGGATCCCCAATATGAGGCTTAGAAAATAGGCACTAAAAGTATTGATCCAGTGGACTGGAATATGGAAGAGGCCATAGATATAAAGCAGATTGCCAGACCAGTCTTGGACAGAAGTGTGCACTGGGTCAGTTTGAGGGTTAACCAGCCTGAGGCTCAGCCATCCAAGAAGAGAAAGGTTGTTGGAACCACACAATATATGAGGACAAAGAGAAGGATGGCACCCAAGGACCCTTAAAATTTATGCCTTCTAATGTAAAAGAGGAGGTGGTTTCCCAAGACCTCCCAGAGGTATAAGAAGGTGAGACAATTGCAGAAGTTGGTGCTTCCACATCTGTTGCAGGAGAAGTATAGAATTTGCTCAACCCTTCATTACACAATAACCAGGTCAGGAATCCCAAAAGGGAACTCTCCATAAGGAAGCTAGGCTACTAAAGGAAATGGAGTCGGGAATTGAGATACATGATATTGCTATTAATTCTAAAAAATACTCAATCTAATAAGGAGGCTCATGTAGTATCATCTCTTGATGTAACAAATGATGCAAGGACCGAGCATACATTGAGAGAAGAGGACCAATGGAAGCTCTTTGAAGATGCCAGAAGGGAAACTGATGCCAAGGTACAAGTTGAGGCATTAGCTAAACAACAACAACAAGATGATAAAGAAGAAGTTGTGCTATTGGCCAAGCAACAAGAATTGGAGGCTCAAGTTAAGGCTGATGAATTGGCTCAACAGTAACAAAAAAAGGAGCAGGAGCTCAAGATGCAGGAAGAAAGAGATAAATTGGTTTTATAACAGAAAATTCATGATCTTGAGGAGGAGAAAGCTTCTCAAAGAAGGGAAAAGGAAGATCTTGAGGCCAAATTGAAGGCACAAGAAGAGCCTCTTAAGAAGAGAGAAGAACAAGAATGTTTGGGAAGAGAGAAAGAGGCTGTTAAGATTGTTGAATATGAGAAGTCCAAAGAGGCATGGGACTATGTTGAGGAGCTAAATAGGAAATGAGATTAGATGTTAGAGGAAATAAAGTTAGAAGAAGAATGTCTAAGGAAGGAATTGGAAGCAAAGAAACTACAAGAGAAGAAGGATAAGGAAGAGGCTAATAAGCTTTCACAAGAAGAGGAACAAAAAGAGCAATAGAATGTGCCAGAGGTTGAAGCTCAGCCTAAAAATACTATACTGCAACGTCTATCCTCTGCTACTATTGCTTCCTCTTCAACATAGATAGATACTACTCTTACAACTCTTACTTGGTTAAAGCTTGACTTGTAGAAAAATCAAATAGTTCAACCACAACTCTCAATTGGGAGGAGATGATTAAACAAATTGAAAAATATAGACCTAAAAATAAGGCTAGGGTTCTTCACTCCACCAAGCTTACTGATACAAGGGAGATTATTGTTGAATGTGCAATACCCATGGTGGATAAGAACTGGGATGATATGTGCAATACCCATGGTGGATAAGAACTAGGATGATATGCAGATGACTGATTATCAATTGGGCACGGTAAATTTGGGAAGGCCTACAAGAAATCAGCAAATGAATTTGATTGATATTGTGGCTTCTTCTACTAAGTCCAGGATGATAAAAGATAAACAACAGAAAGATGAGCTTAAGGCTCAATTGGATCAAATGCATAGGTTTTTGAAGGATGTTTCAACTCCTATTTCTCAATAGGTTGTTGCCCATGAATCCCCAATCCTATTAACAAAGAAGGAGGCAAATGATTTGGTTCAAATGAAGAGCAAGGTGGGAATGGTTGGACAAGCTCAATCAGGAGATTGATAATGTTCTTTCTAATGGTTTTAAGATTCACAAGGCAACTCTTGAGTTGGCAGGGGATCTAGATCAACGTACAAAGATCTAGATAAGAAGAATGATGAATATAAAGAACATGTTAAAAAGCTTGAGAACATTGGTAAAGTACCTAAGTCAACTTTGTTTGTACATTCAATTCTTGAAGAGGAAAATGCAGATTTTGTTGAGAAAACTATGAGTATAATAAGGTATAAATCCAAGGCTATTCATGTGCATCAAGATGAAGTTCAAGACATGAGTAAGGATTTGAATCAATAGATTGATGAATTGGAGGCAATTGTAGCCATTCTAATCAATCTATATACCTCAGTTAGGGAAGGCCTTTCTTTAGATAAGATGAGGGAGAGATGGAGGGGTAGATTTGAAGACATAATGCAAAAAGGAGATGATGGGAAGGATCTATTATTAGATCGGTTTATGGATATCAAGGAAGAAGCAAAGGTTGCTAAAAGAGAACTGATCAAGTTGAAGGAGGTGGAGAAGTTGGTTTGAACTGACTTAAGGTGGATCAAATTTGAAGATGATTGGTTGGATGGACCTGATTCGGGTACTCTTAAACAAGTGCTTGACAACTATGATGAATATGTCCTTGAACATGTAAAGTAGGGGTGAACTTATGGTTGAACACTTTCTTTGCTTGATGTAACATCTCCTTCTCTCCTCCTATCCAAGGAGTTAATGTGGGCTCAATTTCGGTTCTCTTCTTCAGTTTCACCTTTTTCTTTGGAAATCAGAATTTGTGCAATATTTTGCTCCAACTTCCTAACTCGAAGTTCAACAATTTAGTTCCATCAGTAGTTCCTGTTCCTTAATCTGTGGATCTGGATTCCAAATTGGAAGGAATTTGTTCATGCTTGACCTATATGTATTATTTGGTTCCATTTTGTAAAGGTCTACTAATTGAAGCATGTTTAGCAACCTGATGATGGGAGCGAAGAATAGTCTTAGGTTTTCATAATTGTTAAGCAGATACTCTAAAATTTCAAGTGAATTTAGGTACAATTTCTTTACAGTTTTATGAATTTTTTATGTTATCAAGTTGGACTTATTTGATGATGTTAAGTATATATAATTAATCTATATGCTAGTTATTTTTTTGTGCCTAAGTGTTTCTTATTTGATGAAAGTCAATAGAGAGAACCAGATTTTAAGATTATCTCATTAAGTTATCTGTGAATGAATTGCTATTATATCTATTTGATCTATGTTTTGATAATGAGTGAATGGTTTGTTTCAAAGTTTATGAAGAAATTATGGTGAATGGTTATGATCACTGAATTAGCACTATGGATGTAGGCAATGGTATAGATTATTCTATGGATTGTTTCATGTCATGGTTGTGGATGAATGAAGAAACACTCATTATTGGTATGCATGTCTAGATGTTAAGTATATTTTATTCATATTCTTCTTGTTTTAATAAAGCTCTGATCTATCTTTTTTTCTTTTTATTTTAACCCCAAAAATGTAGAATAGTTGACTTCATGTAGTTTTGTTCCTTGTTACTAGCAAAGGCCCCTTGTAAATTATAGTCACATTGAACTCTGAGTGATATCAGCACAGTTGACAACCAACTACCAGGACCTTGGGAGTTAGATGGCTACATGTTATCTTTCTTTTTTAGGAGAAATAGAACAGCAATATTTTGTTTAATGTTGTGTTGTTCTGACCATCAACAAGTCCCTCTCAAGGTTTTTGGCTTAGAATCCTCTCTCTGTTGTTTGATATCTATTTCAGCCCCATGAACTTTAAAATTTCACCAGTTGGACCAAGATACCCTTACTAGCGTCTTAGTCCCTTTTGACTTTGAATTTCTAGTTTTTAGGGTTTGAAATTGCTTTTATGTGCTTCTATTGGTTGTTTTTAGCTTTTTGTTTCAATCTACATAATTGTTTCTATTCTAATTTCTTTATTTTGAAGTGAAATTTCAAGCATAGGATATTGTGTTCATTACACTTTCTTTGGTTTATCCCTTGTATGAATTGTAGTACTTGGTTTCCTACTACTAATACTTTGGTTAGATGAAGTGCGAGACTCATGGCATCCCATAATAAAACACTCATTATGGATCTTGGGTTATCAAGCTCTCTTACTTTTGGTGTTGGAATTAGTTCACTAGGTATGGACCATACCTTTCATACCTCTTTTTCTATGCCTACCTTACCTACAAGTGCTATGACAAGTGTTCAAACAATGGTTGATCAATTCCCTCAAGAAAACATAATGAAAATGCATTAAGGCCTAGCTCATTTACAAGAAGCGTGAGTACTGAAAACATTTCCAAAACTGTTATACCTACCATAGATAGTATTCACCACATGATGGAAAGTGATGAAGGATTGGAAGTTGTGCATAACATAGATCACATCTTTCAAAAACATCTTCCTTCCACCACTAATGGTGCTCAAGCTTCAAACAATGTGAAAAGTCAAGGAGGAAATCAAAATCCTCCCCTCTCAACCATAACATCCATTCCAACCTATACTAATCCTCAGGTGACCACAATGATGCAACCAACTAGTAATATCCTTCCTACCTCGAACATTTTCGCTAGTGCTCCTTATACCTATGTAGCATCTAATCTTATATCTCCTCCCATAATCAATCCATTCACTGGTCCTTCCAACACATACACACCCCTACCATATTCACCTCCATTGCAAACCACAAGCAATGATCCTATTATTAACCACCTTTTACAAAGCCTTTCATCCATGATTCAACATCAATTTTCCACCATAAATCAAAATCAAAATGGTCCACCTTCATACTATGTCAAAAGTAACCCACTATCTTCAGAGATATTGAGAACTCTGGTGCCACAAGGTATAAAGATCGCTAGATTTGAGAAATATGGAGGAAAGGGAGATCCTTCTAATCATGTTAATGCCTTTACCGCTTTTTGTAGTGACTTTATCCTTGAGGACAAACTTTTGTCTAAACTTTTTCCCCAATCCTTGAAAGACATTTCCTTGGACTAGTTTTCTGCATTACTGAATAACTCAATTCATTCATTCAATGAACTTTTTGAGGCCTTTATTAACCATTTCCAAGTGCATGTGGTTCCTAAAATGACATAAGTTGATTATATGAGATGTAAGAAAAATGAGGGTGAAAAAGTCACTGACTTTATTTCATGCTACCAATCGTTGTATTCCCAAGTCATTGTGAAAATTCTTGATTCCCACCTTCAAAAGATGTTCATAGAAAATCTACAAAGTAAGATAAGAGAAAAGCTCACCATGATGAAATTCCCTTCCTTCATGCATTTATGCACTAACCTTTGAGATTATCATAATTCCATAGGTAGTAGTGAGCTAAAGACCACCTTTACCCATCTTGAAAAGTCTGAAGCTTCAAACAAAAATACCTACCAGCCTTTCAGAAGACAATAAAAATTTTCTTTAACTAAATACCACCTCTCAATCTACCTAACTAGTTGATACCCAAGTAGCTTCTATAGAGAATATTAATCCTTATATCTTTGGGGATCCAGAAAGATAATTTACACCCTTACCCGACACACTTCACAACATTATGACCCAGCTATTAAACAAAAAAATGCTTACCCTACCTCTTGTTCGACCCCTTGACCCTAGCAAGCTTTTACCTCTGAGCTTTAGACACAATTCCTATTGTGCTTATCACCAACAAAAAGGAAATGATATAGAACATTGCAAGCATCTTAAACATCTTGTGAAAGACCTCATTGAATCCAATCATATCCAAATTGGAGGTGTGAATGACAAAGGTAATAAGTCTATAGCTCCTCCCAACTAAAACTTGCAAATCTTTACCAATCCCATGCCCAACCATAATATTTCATTTTTTAAGGCTACTGAAACTAAGTTTGATGTGATGAATGTTGACACGGATGATGAGAAAATGAGCAATAATGATCAAAGTCCTATGTATGATGATGACCAAAGTCCTATTAATACAATGATAGGAGTGATTAGAATCAAGCCTCGTAAACAGCAAACCATAATTCCCACTAACATTACTTTCTCTTTAGAAGAAACAATCAAACATGTACCTGATGGTCCTCTTTAGATAGCCAGAAAAATCAATAACAATCCCACTTCTGGGATTTTAATTGATCCCATTTGTGGAGAGAATGTGATCACAAAAGAACTCTTATATGTGCATGAACTTACTCAAGATAGATATGATAAACTGAAAGCATCGATTAAAATGCAAGATGGTTTTGCTCATGCTACAATAGGCTCACTCACACTCCCTTTACAAGTAGAACCGAAGAAATTAAATGTATCATTCTCTATCATATCCAATTCGGAACAATTTTGTGTGAAGTTGGGCTACAAATGGCTTAGCTCCATGAATGCAATTCCATCTGTTGTCCATAAGCACTTAAAGTTTCTAGTCAACAATGAAATATTCACTATAAACCATAGTGGCTTTAGACCTCCATCTTATCGTGGAAATTTTTCCTTAGATTATTTTTGGCCTAAGCCCATGGAACCTATAAGACCCCATGAATACTTCCTTTTCCTATCCTACCAAAATTTCAAAGACAAATACATAGCTAGATTATCCCTTGAGAATTTTCCTCTACCCATGATTGAACCTCCACCCCTTGAAGAAAACAATAGTGAGCCTAAAGCCCTTCCAAAAAACAAAGACCCATCCATGAAAAATCCCTTGCCTATATCCTAGAAAAGGCCTAGATAAAACCAAACAAGTCCTAATCCGCCTCCTAAACAAATTTATAAAACCAAAGAGAAAGTGGTTGAACAACCCTCCATGGTTTCTTTCATTCTTCCCTCACAAGAAGAAAAGGAACCTATGGTTCACAAACCCACTCCTACACAAACACAACTTGAAAAATATAATAAAAGAAACATAAATGTTATAGAGTGTAGGCATAGATGTTCTGCTACTGCTTGAAAGATGAATGAAAAGAACAACATTGAAAATTAAAATCTGAACTTGACAGAAGTAATAAACGATGACCCTCCTCTCTTACCAGAACAAATAGAATTTATGTCTCCAACACAACGAGGACCAAAACCCTCTATGGATATTATTATTTTTCCTCCTGTTGTAGTTAACTTGGATGATGATGAGGAAATTGCTAAAACTGATGAGCAAGTGCATCATGAGTTGAATTTTCTATTTTCCTCTTCTATGAGCTTAAAAGATAACAACCATGATGATCCTCCTAAACGAGTGATGCCCCCATGTTGAACCTGGTGATTCTCCTAGTACAACACTTGATGTTGTCCCTCTCACTAGTGATTTGCATTTCACATATACTAAACAAGATTGGGATGCGGATGACCTACTGGATGATTGACTCACCTATTCTTTACTAGTTTTTTATCTTTTCTTTTTCTTTTGCTTTCCTTTTTGCTTTCTTTCTGGTTTTGATTGCATGTGTGTAATGTGATCCCCCGTGATGTTATGTTTGATTTTTCTATCTTTGTGTGTATTCCTCTATTTGTACCTTCATTCTTACTTATGTCGCATATTTTTTCCTTTTCATTAATCTTTTATCTTTGCTTTTCCTTTTCATTTTTGTCTTTTTTTTTCCTTTCGGGGATGACGCAAGGTATTGAGACACCCTATGTCTCTTCCATGTTGACCCAAAAGGTTTTTCTTTATTTTCTCTCTCTTTGTGTAATTCTTCCATTTCTATGTGTATTTGGGGAATGATGACAATTCTGAGCTCTCTAATATCATTACAACAAAGACAGATACTAACCCTAAATCCATAGATCCCTTATGTTTTTCTAGGGGGAAACCCTCTTTTCCTTTTTTATATTTTGGATACTTTAAAGTAATTGCTCACAACATTGTGTTAGCAATTTCTTTAAAGTGGGGGCATACATTTGCTTCATTTTGGAATTATTTCATTTGTTTTTTTTCATGTTCCTTGATGTGGTTTCCTTATTTCATGAATGTGATGTGTTTTTCTATTTGTGGTGACATTGGGAGTAATGTCCTTCAAAATTTTGATTTGTCTAAGAATATTACATTCCTCTTAGTGTTGATGCGATGCATTGCATTCCCTAAGTTGTGAATATTTTATCCTTCGATTTGTCCTCTCTTGGAGACATTAGGAACAATTTCCCCTAAGAATAAGACCTCACACGAACTAAGAAAAATCCCTTTGAACATCCATCTTTCTTGTTACATTTTCCTTTTTGTACCTTATTAAAGTCATGGAGGTATGACTTTGATATTGTCCCCTGGGGCTCACCTAGTGAACAACTAGCTTCACTAGCCCTTGTGAGCATGCATTTTTGTACCTTATTAAATTCATGGAAGTATGGCTTTGATATGGTTCCTTGGTGTTCACCTAGTGAACACCTAGCTTCACTAGCTCTTGTGAACACACATTTTATTTTTGTCCTTATCATAGCATGGGGGTATGACTTTGATATGGACTTCTTGTGGCTCACCCAGTGGACACCTAGCCTCACTAGCCCTTAAGAGCATGTGTTTTATTTTCATAGTGGATAGTGTGTTCCACTTGTAAATCTTTTGGACAAACAACCTCGACCTGGTCTACTGCATTGGACGGCTAGTCAAAACTTGATTCATTGCATTTTTCCTTTTCCTTTTTTCTTTTCCTTTGTTTGTCTTTGATGGTGTATGTTTTATTTTTGGTTATGGCTTCATATATCATATGCAAGTGTGTTCCTTTGTGCCTATGTTTCGTTGTCATAGGATCTTGATCTTGGGGGATTGGCCACCTCTTGGTTATTATC
Source organism: Sequoia sempervirens (assembly GCA_007258455.2). NCBI lineage: Eukaryota > Viridiplantae > Streptophyta > Pinopsida > Cupressales > Cupressaceae > Sequoia > Sequoia sempervirens. The sequence continues at coordinate 332,215,034 of VDFB02000008.1, forward strand.
ATCCTATCTTACTAGCATTTGTACATTTGAACCCCTCTTGATTGTGAGGTTGGCTTATTTAGTGTGAGTTATAAGCAAGTTCATCCTCTCACTAAAGTGGGGGCTAAATGTAGTGTAGTAAAATGCATACCCTTGCATTTTCAAATTTCTTTGGGCCCGCCTTGGTTTATTTATTCCTATTTATGTCTTAATTGGTCCTATTTTTTATCTAGAATCCCTATAAATTATATCTTTTTCTAGCTAATATTGACATTCTCCAATGGATAAATTATAATTTAATGATTTTGTCTAAGTGTCTCTTATTTATGGGTTGGGACTAAAAAACCACCTAGGGCATATTTGTCCCCTAAAGGTCTTGGGGCCCTGATTTTGAGGCATCTTAAATGGGCCCCCTTTTGGTATTTGTGCCCCAAGTTTCATGCCTTGGGACTAAGATGCCACCTAGGGCATCTTAGTCCCCCTTGAGGTATTTTTGAGATTTAATTTCAAATTCTAGCAAGATTTAACCTCCTTTAATTAATGAATTCATATGTCATCTTTGTGTGATGTAATTTCGAGATATTAAGCATAGATAAGTATAAATACAAGGTCCCTTCTCTCATTTTCTCATGACAAGCAATCTAAGCATCCAAGCATTCAAGTATTCAAGCATTCAAGAGAATTGTATCAAGCATTTGGAGACATCATCAAGATTCAAGCAGCATATCAAAGATATTCTTGCATCATGTGTGATGTAAGGTTTTGATTCAAGCAAGTAATTCAATTCCACATCTATCAAGTCTTCCTTCAATTCAAGATCCATATCCATTGCAGCCATTCACACAAGTTTGTGGAATTTATAACAAGGTTTGGGTGAGTTGTAGCATTGCATATTGTTCATTCATCATTTCCCTTCATTATTCTATTTCATTTCAAGGTTTAATTGCCAACAAGGGGTTTGACAAAGGAAAGCCCCCATTCACTAACAATTCAACAAGTTTTTCCCCTCTTGCATGTTGGTGATTGTAGATTCATATTAAAGACTTGAAGATCATTTGAAGTGCAAAGTTGCAAAGTTGCATTGCAAAGTTGTCATCTTCACGAAAAATCAACTACAAGCTAAATTTGAAAGGTTCAAAACCTGAGATCAAAGAAGAAGGAAGTGCAAAAATCAAGCCTCAGGATCACATTCAAAGATTTTAGAATTTCCAAATGGGACTAAGACAACAATAAAGGCATCTTAGTCCTCTTGAGGGTATTTTTTAGAAATTCTTCCAGATCTCATTTCGACATCTAAAGATTCCTCATCTTCCCCAAAAAATAGCAGCAGGACTAAGACAACAGTAAGGGCATCTTAGTCCTCCACAACATATTTTTACAGCTTCTTTTTATTTCTAGAATCCTCATTGCATTTCCAGACATCCCAGGTACATACATCCCAACTTCCTGTTGTATTATTTCATCATTTGCATCCTTCATTTAGCTTGCATTACAAGATTTTGTGAGTTGAATCTTTTTTTACCCTTTCCAAGCATTTGCTTTGTGGTGAACCCCTAAAAGCTTAAATAACCCCCTCCTAGGTCTTCCTTGTTGAGAATTGACTCACCTTGTGAGGTTGATAGTCAATCCAATTACGACTCCTAGGACATTATTGATTGATAATTTAGGAGAAAAGTGATAGCATTTACCACCTTTTGCCCATTATTCAGTTAAATTTCCATATTTCGATGCATGAACCTTTTCCTATATAAACAATAAACAATAATCAAACGTCAAACCACACCATCTTTAACTCAATGTAAATTTAAGTTTGACTATGATATAATTATTTATCTCATTGCTCCCTTTTTCATCTCTTCATGATATGAAAATGGTAGTGAGATGAATAATGACAATATTAGGGAGTAGCATACATGTAGGAGAAGGAAAAAAAAGAAATAAATCTTCCAAATGGAAGTATTATACTTGAGATAAAGATTAAAGCTATGTGTTATTACCTTTTTCTTTTATTTCAATTACTTTAAGTTAAAAAATTGAACCTTTATCTTGGTTTATTTGAATTTTTAGAATGGATATTAGTGAAATTAATTTTCTTGAAAATAAGTTGATTGTGAAAGATATAATGATATACTTTTAAATTGAACATATTTTTAATTTTAGAATTTTGTAGAGATATTGGAATTGGTATTGAAAATAAACTAGCTAATACTGGAAAATATGGTAAATGGAGAAAGAAGAGACAATAATTGCTATATGTATGGCACTTACACTATTAAAAAAAATTAAGAGACCATCATAAGAAAAAAATGTAACACACACATAGAAGATACTTAAATATATATATATGAAAATTTGAGTGATATGGATTATTACTTATTGTAAAATTGTAGAATATAAAAATTATAGGTTTCATAAAAATTATACCTAATTTGAGAAAATGAATGAAAATTAAAATAATATTTCCACACTTAATAACTATTTATTAATAAAATGAAGTTTCCACAGTCTATGGTAATAATGTGCTAAGATTTCTTCTCTATAACTACATCTCATCTTGATGATGGATCATGGAGTATTATTTGAAACAATGATGTAGAAAATTGCACATAGTTTCAATCCAAAAATCTTATCACTTTAACTCTATTTATAATAAATATTTAAAGAAATTTAATATTTTAAATCATATTTGTCATTATCAACTATTTTTCACAAGCTTAGATTAAGGTGAAAAACTTAAAGCTATAAAGTATAAATAGTTGTTTGTAAGACTTGTATAGGAAGAGTAAAAGTATATGAAAAATAAAATGAAATTTTGTTAATGTTAATAGTTGAGCTCTGGTGACTTTAGGTAGGAAAAATATAAAAAATATATAAAATTGTTAGAAAACAAGGTAATAATTGTAGTGTCTTAAATAGCATACCCTTGCAATTTCACACTATGTTCCATGCCCACATTGGTGTTGATTCCCAAGTAGTTCTTTTCTAAGCTGACTTTAGCCCGTGCATCAAACTTTTTCTATCTCAAGATGATCACACCTTCTTCTTAGGGTCACTTCTTTATGTCATTTTTGTGTTTCCCTTATTTTCTTCTTGTAACCTGAAATGATAGGAAAATAGTGGATGTGCAAACTAGGAAGACCTAGAAATGAGGGACCTATGCCAAAAAGCACAAAAGGGGTGTCCACCTAATCACAAACCCACCTTTTCCTATTTCATTAGGAAGAAGGATAGTGCCACAAGATATTAGAATTGACCTACAACCTTAAGGTGAGTCAACTCCAAGTTTTGGGACACTATGTGATCTCTTCTTCCTTATGATAGAAAAGTGTAAAATATGACTAAAATGCACTTTGGGGAGATAAACTAAAAATACTTAAGGAGCTCAATTGTGCAATATAAGACTTGAAATGAAAATTTAAAGCATAATACTAACATAAAATAAAAAAATTAGGTAGATCTAGGGGTTACAAGATGATGTCTATCAACCCAAAAAAATCTTATCCTGAAAACTATAAAAGGATGCTTTAGCCAAATCTAGACACCCTAATAGATGACTGAAAGAGACTTTTGGAAGATGAATAAAAGTGCATTAATGATCTAATAAATAAGATCTAACATGTGGAATGCAAAGTATTATGATAATATACTATCAAAAATAATCATCAACTAGCAGATCTAAGAAGGTTAAGATGGTTTATACCAAACTCCAAAAGTGTCATATAAGGTGTCCTCTTCTAGAAAATGTGTCCTTGTATCTTTTTTTAAATATTCTTTTTTCAGTCCTTCGATGTTGGATCTAAGGCTCTAATTTCCTCAAGTTTTATTGTTAGAAGGTTGAAAATGAATTCTATAGATGAGTTTCCATGTCTTGACAACTTTGGTGACAACTTTGACAACTTTGTAAAATTGCACTTTTTGATCCAATTTCAATCCTTCTTCACCTACAAACCTGCACATAGAAAGAGAGGAGAGAATTGTTTGATTTTGGTGTATAAGGGTTTTCCTTGGTCAATCCCTAGTTTGGTAATTAAACCTTGATAATTAAATGAAATAATAAATGGAAGGAATGATGAATGAACACTAGCTCAAGTTGTAACTCACCAAACCTTTTAATGGATTCCCTTTGAGGACTGGAGTCTAACACAAGACTCCAAGGATTAGATCTTGCATGAAATGGCTTGATTGATGATGGATCTTAATGATTGAATACTTTATTGAAACTTAAAACCTACACAACAAGTTAGCTCTAAAAACATTCATGAATGTAAATATTTTTGACATGATGATCTTGATCTTGATTGCTGCAATAATTGACTAAAAATTTGGCTCTTGAATGCTCTTGAAAATAATATTTTCTCTTCGGATTGATCTCTTGAAATCTTAGATTTCTTAGTATTTTAGGTTGATATTTAAAAATACCTTGTATTTATAGTTAACTTTCTAATTTCCCAACAATTAAACATCAAAGGCTGATAATTACAATTTGAACCAATGAGGTCTTGCAAAATATTTTTAAGATGCTTACAATGTTTTGTATCATGTCTATTATTTCAGTGATAATCAAAAAAGGAATTTTATCTATAGTTTGGAGGTAAAGGTTTAGTAGGATCAGGAGCTCTAACACAAGGTAAGGAAAGTAAGTTATTATTTAAGAGCTACAACATGATGGAGTGAATGGTATTAGGTAGAGGGGTAAATTTTCTACTCCTCTCCCCAAATTTATATGGATTTTTCATTCTTATAGCATCCAATTGGGTGTCAACATGTTGATTTGGTAAGGAGAATTGAGTTGTATAAAGTCCTTATTTGTTTTCTTGAATGATTGGTAGTTGGTTTGAGGCAAGGATTCATATTTTTCAAGATAGTTAGAGGGATTTTTCACTTCACGACTACTAACCAAATTTTGGTAATCACAAAGGGCTATAAAAAAGTGTGTGGAGGAGGGAAATTTCAACATCCCAATCTTATCTTGAACCTTATGTTGCAAAGTCTCAATGAACATTTGTTGGAGATCGGGATCAAGAATCTTAATGTTGATTTGTGAGTAAAGAAATTGATTACAGGTGACAAAGTCAGTGACCTTTTCATCATGTCCTTTTTCTTACATTTTATTTAGTATGATAAGATCATCTTAGAACCCATGTGCACTTGGAAATGATTGAGATAGGCATCAACAAGTTCATTGTATGAACGTATTGAATTATTCGGTAAGGAACAAAACCACTCCAAAGTAGTATCTTTCAAGGATCTAGGGAAGAGTATAGACAAGAGGGTAAAAGCAAAAAGTTAGGTCCATGAAGAGGGGAAGTTTTTGGGAAAAAAAATCTCACAGAAAATGCGTACGTGTTATTAAAAAAATGCATGTGTTATGCTTCAGGTATCTGAGCCAAAAAGACACATATGCATTAAAAACGCATACGCATTATATAGCACATACGCATTTTATAACACGTATGAGTCATTTATTTAAAAAATTAAATACCTTTTAGAAATGCATATGCGTTTTAAAACGTGTTTCTAAAAAGTATTTAATTTTTTAAATAATCAAGCAAATAAAGAATGTGTATGTGTTTTGTAATGTGTACACGTTTTTAAAATTTTGAATCCCCAAGCACCATGCTACCTCGGTTTTAGGCTCGAGAAAGGCTTGGCAACCCAACCCTTAGCCTTTGACCTGTAATTAAAAAACCAAGGAAGGTTCAAGAGAAATGTCCAACTTTGTCAATATGGTTGATGGACTTTTGGTTTTAATCAATCTATGAAATTAAAACCCAATAGAGAATATGATGTCTAGTTTCCAAATATATAATATTTTTATATCAAAATTTCTAAGAAAACTAGTCCATAAATTTGAAATATCAAACTTTTTTTGCTTTGTAATAATTTTTTTTGGGTTAATTTTCTTGTAAAAAAATTATATTGCATCAATCTTCAAAAAAATTATCTACACAATGAAAAAAATTGATTAAAAAAATGTTTAGTTTAGGTCCAATTATGCTTTTTGTACATGTTGATTTTTAAAAACAATAATTAAGGCCAATAAAAGTTCAATAAAAAACAAAATTCAGAAAAAAAATTACAAAAAAATATCCTCATCAATATTCATGTTGTTAGCTATCTTCCCCGAAAGGAATTAGCAAAATACTTTCATTTGGGTCAAAAAGTGGTGTACGTACACGCGCATTGTATGGTAAAAAAACTCTTTTAAAAATTAATTTTTATACATCCCTATCAACATTCAATTTCTATCATTTGGGTATTTGAATAAATTACATATTTGGAAACTAGATTCAAAATTATAAATTTCATATTACTGACTTTTTTTAAAATTCATTGTGTAAGTGCCTCAAACTTTTAGTCCAAGTGTGACAAATTCTAAAAAACAACAAAAACACTTCCACTTTTTGAGCTTTTTTGTGGAACCAACTTCTTGCATTAGCCCAAGATTTTATCCTAAAAAATGAAGTCACTACATAAGGTTGTGTATGTAGAAACATGACTAACAAGATATCCTTTCCCACCATATTTCTCAAATCTAGGAATCTCTATGCCATGTGGCATTTGTGTTGTCAATATCTCCAAGGATAATGGATTTCTTTCTACATATTGTGAGTGTTGGCCATTTTGATTTTGGTTCAATTTAGCAATTTGTTGTTGGAGGGATGAAGTAATTTGCAAGATTTTTTTAAGGACGATATCGTTGTTTGTGTTGTGAGATGGACCTGTGTATATGTGTTCAAAGGGCAAATGAATTATAAATTTGTGAGAGGAGATGGATTAGGAGATATGACATTTAAATGCACAAAGCTAAAGGGATTCCCAATGGAAACACCTAAGGTAGTATTGGCATTGCTAGTAGGTTGTATGGTTGTAGTAATAGTTGGATTAGTGTATGTCGAAATAGAGGTCATAGTTGTGGAAGGTGGAGTTGGATTTCCACCTTGAATTTGAGTATACCCTAAAGTTTGAGCACAACTAGTCATTGTAGGGACATGTTTATCAATTATATGAGATAGGATACACATAACTTCTATTCCTAGTCCATTATCAATCATTCTCCTCATGTTATCTATGAAAATCATCACAGTACCAACAATGTATTCATAACTCACAAAGTTTTGTAGTTTTTCTAATTCTTCATCCATTTTTCTTAGGTTCTCTTGAGCGACATTAGTAACCATTGATTCAACATTAGTAACATTAGTCGTTGGTAAAAAGTTCATAGGAAATGAAGTTTCAAGGGTATGGTCTATAGTGGGTTGACTAGTGTCAACACTACCAGTGAAAGAGTTGGAAAACCCAAGATCCACAGTGAGTGATGTATCGTGGGATGGGGTGATCCCATAATACTGGTTTACAATTTTTGGCGAAACTAGACACTGAACTGATTTTTTCCAACTAAATCTTCACTTTTGGGCATTTATAGCGGCTAAACGTGAGGAATTTGAAGATGATGCAAACTAGTGATTTGTGACATTTTGTCTATAGATTCTTAAAAAAAAAATTCAAATTGTTTGGAATCATATTGCACTTCTTTTTCTATCTCCTTTGAAAACTAGTTTTTCCAGTAAACACCATTTTTAAGGAGTGACACCCACTGTATAACACAACTTTTTGGATGAAGGATAAACTTCTATTTTTTTTGAATTTAGATTTGTAACTATTATATCTAGTGTTTCCAATTAGTTTTATAGTGTTTTATTGAATATTTTTTCCTTAATCAAGTTTTGAAGTCAAACCAATTACAATTCAGGCATAGCGGACCATATAACACAACTTTTTTTGTATGTATCGAAATTCAAAAAAAAAATTGGATGAAGGACTTCAATATTTGGTGCACTCATATTTTTCAAAAAAAAATTTATAATCTTCTATTTTTCCACATATATAGAACATAGAGGGGTATGTGCAGGATCATCATGGAAAAAACAGGCCCTTAAGTGGCAAAAAATTCAGAAAAAATAGAGTTAGACAACTTGACGTAAAAATTTGAATATGGGTGAAGCCACATAAGTGGTTTACACTTTTGAAGAGGAAGGAAATTTGAGAAAAAATGACCCCATGGCAAAAAAATTGGTTTTAGGGGTTCGCATGAACCTACATATTCGACCGAACCATAAAGGGGTTCGAGCGAACCCATTAACTATTGGGCCCACATTTCTCGCCCAAAAAATAAAGGAAAAGTGCATATTAGTGGGGGTTCGAATGAACCCTGGTTCGCTAGAACCCCTAGGGGTTCGCTAGAATCCCCCTGGTTCTAGCGAACCCCCTTTTTCCCTAATTTTTTAATTTGTTCACACAAAAAACCTAAAACTTTACGCTTTCAAGCTCTGGTTGGGGATGAAAATGGGGGAATATTTAGAAACCAAACTTGGAATCGAGTAGCCTTCAGAACGAGCTATCCAATGAATATAATTTTAGTATGCTTTGGTTTTATTATCTATCTATTTTTTAAGTTTTATTAAATATAGGTTCTTCATCGAAAACAAAAATCTCTGTTCTGTACAAGTGGAAAAATAGAAGATTATAAAAAAAAAATTTAAAAATATGTGTGCACCAGATATTGAAGTCCATGATCCAACAAAAAAAAAATAGAAGAATTTCGATACATACAGTAAAAGTTATGCGTTATACGGTCGCGCTATGTTTGAATTGTCATTTGATTGACTTCGAAATTTGATTAAAGAAAAAATATTCAATAAAAAACTATCTAACCAAGTGGAAGCACTAGATATCGGAGTTAGAAATCTAAATTTGAAAGAATTAGAATTTTATCCTCCATGGAAAAAAAATATCAGTGTCCAGTTAGGCCAAAAAGTGTAAACCACTATTGTGGGATCACCCATATGTTATCTATATTATTTCAAAAATATGTAAGAATAGAATCTGTAGCAAATTGAATGTACTTTCTAAACTACTAGATTTCTTTAAAAAAAAAAAAATCTATTTGGTGAAAATTTGAAATTTCAATGTAGTGGTACTTAAATTTCGTGGAAAAAATAAGTAGGTGTTTGTCCTGACCACCCTAACTACAATAAAATGATAATATTTTTTTATAAGATTTTAGATATAAGTAGAGGACTCATGCCCCATGTGATGCATATTTTTTTGTAATTTTTTTTCCAAGTAAATAATTAATTATGATTTTCTTATTACAACTTTTAAAAAATATAAAAACTCATATGTGACCACCTTAACTTGGTCAAAACTTCATGAAATTTAATTTTTTTTTTAATCCTATAGTATGCTTAAGCATAGAATGTGACACATGTTTTGATTCAAAAATGTGATATCATTTAAAGCTATTGATGTTTTCAATCAACCTATCAATTAGGACTTTAGACGTAATTTGAATAGAAAATGAATAATAATTACTTATTAAATTCAAAGTAAAGCATAGTTTATATCGTGGAATGCTAAGTATCTCTTTAAAACCCTTTCGCTTCATCAATTTTGGGTAAAATCATTAGCCACATACCCATCATATTGACACTTTTTGGCCCATCATGATCCTGCACATACCCAGAGCTTGATTTTCGTGAAAAACCTACATTCACAAGAAATAAAAAAAATATAATAATAAAATTAAATTTATTTAAAATTATACTTTTCGGGAAGCTTATAATAAGGACTACATACTTTATAAAATAAATTTTAAATGAATTCATTTTATCCCCCAAAAGGTAAATCAAAAGTGGTTTTTTATCAGCATTTTGATAGGTGTAAAGGAGACTCTGTTATAGGTATGGTTTAAAACTAGCAGGATTCTATCCAAGGGGGTTTGATCTAAGATAGTTTGATCAAACCCTCTTCAATTGGAATGCTTTAAATGGAACTTTTAAAAGATTAAATCATTATATTTTCTAAAAATATGTGATTTCAGCAAAAATCAGAATCTCCCAAAAATTGTAAACCAGCTTTGTGGGATCACCCCGATGACATGAGTCTCAAATTATGTCTCATAATAATATTGGAAATAGGACACTAGATTGTGAAGCTCATGCAAGTTTCACCAAATCTAAGGTGCACCCAAAATGGAGAATAGGAAAAATGCAATCAAACAACCAAGAATATAAAAGTGCAATGCAAGTATGTAAAAAGAGATAACAATTTCTAGATTTTAAACAAGATTATTTTATGATTATACTATGCAAATATCTGAAAATGATGTCTTGTAATTTCAAAAATTTATGTTTGAAATGCACTTGAATTGATCAATTAACCTTATTGCAGAAAACAAAAATTTCTGAAAACTGAAACAAATACCTAAATACAAAAATACAAAATGCAAATAAAGGGTTTTGAGTGCCTAGAAATTAAGAAAAAATCCTGATCAGGGACTTATTCACCCATGGGTAAACAGTTCTTGTGTCAAGGTTTTGAAAAATTAAATTATAGATTTTTCAGTTGATGTTTATGTTTTCATATTCTAGTTGCAAGCAGGTAGTTATAGTTTCAAATTTCTATAAAAAAAAAAAATTAAATCCAAGTGTGAAATGATGCTAAATGACAAGCAAAAAGACCTAATTTGAGATGCAATTTTTGAATCAATTTTTTGATTTAAGTGACTGATCATGCAATGTTATGTAAATACTATTCAAAATGAATGAGTTTTTTTTTTGGATTTTAAAGGATGCAAGATGCAAACCTAAAACCCTAAATGAGATGAAAATTAATGCAATGCAATGAAAAGTAATGTAAATCCTAGATCTAGGGTTTAAATATAATCCAATTTTCAAAATTTTGTTGTAGAAAGTCAGGTTCACTAGAATGAAATAAAGAAAAGTAGGGTTTTGTGTGGGTGTTTTTGGTAAATTTGAAATGGGGGTATGATGGACCTATTTCTCACTATTTCATTAGGAAATGAGATCCACACAGAATTTAATTACAACCCTTAGGTGAGTCAAGTCAATGAAGGAATCTATTGAGTTCCTTATGATTGAGGATGAGGGTATCAGCCTAAACAACACTTTTGGGAGAAATACTAAAAATAGTAAATCCACTCAATTATGCTCATTCAAACTTGAAATGGAAATTTAAAGGTCAATAGTAATAGAAACATCAATTTTTTTGTAGATTTGAGAAGGGTTAGGCACTATGTATTAGTCACCAAAAGGCAGATTCAAGAGGCAAACTCGAACTCATTTTCCCATGGGTCAATGGGTCTTTGCTCAGGTTTTTCAAACAACTTTCGAGAACCTCTGATGTCAATCTATTGCTTTTATTTGATTCAAGTTTTAGTGTCATAAAATCAAAAATCAAATCTATAGGTGAGTTTCTGTGAATTGACGATAACTTTGACAACTTTTGCAACTTTGACAACTTTGTAATTTTGAAAAAATTTCCAATCTTGCTCTCGAAGAGATCTTCGATTCCTTTTCAACCTAAGATCTATAACACAAACACAAGAGGGAAAAATTGTTTGATTTTGGTGAATGGGGAAAGTTGATTTTTCCTTTTGTTTCGTCCAAATTGGACTTATGAGACCAAATCTATGAGGTTTTGAAGCTGAAGAGTGGTTGCCATATCTAGAAGGTAGCTACATTTTTGGAGCATTTTGGGTTAAATCTAACCCTGCCATTGTGTCCAAAATGGCCAGAAAACCTAAAATCAACTATAAAATCATTGAAATTAGAGCAATTGTTCGATGAGGCAAAAAAAATTGCCTAGGGGGTCGTACAACCCCCCAAGCGTCACAATTACGTCGGTATGATTTTTTAAAAAATAAATAAAAATTTTCCAATTGAAAAATTTTGATAATTTTTTAGAAAAAATAAAATTTGGGTTCAACATTTATTTGTGAAAAAATTTGTATTAAAAAATAGAAAAACAAGAGTCGGATTTGTTTTTTATGGATTTTATCAGCCCCCTGTACCTGCATTCAAAGAGTAATTTGTACTTTGGGCACTTAAAATGTGCCACATGACAAGTAGCCATGGGCGGACCTTGCAGTCAAAATCCACGGCCATGGTTAGAACATTATGACAGAGTTCACAAAATCGGCCACTGTCTTTATATAATCTCTGGGCATTCAATTACAAAATCCAGCATCGTCACAAAACTCTGGTAGTTCGAAAGTCAAAGAGAATATTCCAGCCACGTACAAGATTCCACTAACAAAGTGCAAGGAATCTACCAGTAGCAAGAAGAATATTCTAGTATTTAAAATATTTTGTTGGCCTGTGCAAGTGGACAATATTCTCTAAGAATATTTCAGTGAAAAGAATATTCCAAATTAGGCCGAACGTGAAGTGCATTTGGACGTCAATTTCAACTAGTCGCAGCACGCAATGACCATCAAACTGTCAATTTTAAGCTCATGAAGGGTGACATCATCATTTTCTATAAAAAAATTCCCCCTCTCCAATTACATTTTCAGTTTTGCAATACAACTTCAAAGGCTCATAACTCACTCATTTTGGCTCCTTTTTTCAAGAATTTTTTTTATTTGGTATAATTTTTCATGTTCTTCATAGTGGTGCAATCATTTTTTGGTTTTGGTGCCTGGTGTTTCCAGAAATTACAGATTCTCATAGGTGTTGTTGCTTCGTCCTGATTTTGAGAACTTCAGGAGCTCATATCTTGCTCCAATAGTAACATTTTTTGGTGTAGTTTTTTTGAAAGTGCATAATTTTTTGTGTACTCTTCAGTGGTATGATCAAATTGATCTCATTTTGTACCAAAAATTGTACTTGATTTTGTAGCCTATTATAGCATATGTAAGCACTAAGATCAAGTCTAGCTTATTGTTTTTGGCATCTAGCAACTGTAAATGCACTAAATATAAAGTGCCAAATTAGATATTGCTTAAGGGGTTTCTTGTTTGAGTGATTTGGGGGGTATCTTTGTGCATTCTTTTGATTTGTTTACTTGTGCTCTACATTTTCATGGATCATTCTACATAAGGTTGCTTTGCTCACATCATATAATTATTCAACATGGCATCAAAATTCATGGAGTATTCTAATGTCTGAAGGTCACTCTCTATATGTTGAAAATAAGGTACCTGAACCTACAGATGTAGATAAAAAGATAAAATGGATGATTGAACATACCAAAGCGCTTGGATGTCTTTGTAGACTAGTTTCTCAAGATTTGTTGTTCTAAATTGAATCATGTAAGAATTCTCATGAATCTTGGGACAAATTGAAAAAATTATATGGTACTATAGATGAATTAAGAGGTTGTCAAATTGATAATGAACCGATGAGCCTTGATCCTAAGGACTTTGACAACATCCAAGACTACATAACTAAGGTTAATGATCTAAGAGACTAATATAAAGCATGTGGAATTGATAAGGACATTCAGTTGGCCTACAATACAATGAGCAAACTTGGTCCTGATTATGCTTCTTTTATTTCTAGGTTTCATACTCATAGATTGACTATGGGGTCTGCATATACTACACCTTCATTTGCATCATTTTCTGAGATGTTGATACATGAGCAACAAAAGCTTATCTCAATGGGTCTCATCAAGAATTCTAAATCTCAGGCATTATTGGTTAGTTAGGGGCAAGAATCAGAATCAAATAAGAAAAAGAAGAAAGCAAAGAATAATCCACTTTTAGATCAAGCAAAGAAAAAATCCTCTTCTAAAGGGGAATCATATAAGAAGGAGAGGCCTTTTTGTGCATATTACAAGAAGGATGGACAAGAAGAACACTATTGTTATAAGAATGATATTGATGAGTTAAAAAAACTTCAAGATTCAGATTGATTTTCCTTCTAGAATGTCTAAATCTTCTTCTCCTTCTTCAAAATAGTCCAAAAAGGACAAAGGTCAAGCTTCTACAGCAAGATATAAAGGGAAAGCTCTTTGTGCTTTTTCAAGTCTAGGATTAGGGAGATGACTTCTAGATTCAAGAGAATCTCATCATATAGCATGGAAAATAATACATACACGAGTGTAATTGGAAAGGGGTCTATTAGTTTTGAAGATAACAGTTTTCAGGATGTTTTGTGTGTTCCCCATTTGATGAACAATCTTCTTTCCATATATCAGATTACACATGGTGGAGATGGGAGAACTATGGAGTTCACACCTAATTCAATCATCATTCAAGACTTAGAGAGTAGAGAGATCATTGCTACTAGGGTGGTTGATCATTCATCTTGGTTGTATATCTTTGCATATTTTTCTAATGGTGACATTGTTCCTTTGACTGTTGATCACACTTCAAGTATGAACCATGATTCAGAGGAGACATTTGGCTTCTTGAAATTGGGAGTTCTCATATAAGATATAGTTTTTGATTCATGCATTTCATCTCCTCCATCTACTATTGCAGTTGACACAGTTTTCGTTCCTTGTGATTCATTGTAATAGGATACTCAGTCTTTTAGATTTGGCTACTTGTGATGGCTTCTTGACAGGTATTTCAGACTTTTTTATGGAGTCTCATATTGAAGAATTTGGGGACATCATTGATGAAATTCATCTTCTCTTTGATGGAGAAGATCCTTATTTAGTTGTTGCAAGGGAACACCTTAACCCTCTTGTTCAATCTCTGCATGATCATTCTTTGTAGTTTGATGTGATTGTAGATCCTTTTGGACAAAATTTGGAGGAGGCTACTTTTTCTTCAAAGGGATATCATTTTCTTTGGATCATGTTCTACATTGACCTCTACTAGGTTCTGGATTATCCTCTTTAGCAGTGTGGCCTAGAACACCTATTTGGAGTGTATCAGCTTTCAACATTGACATGGAGACACTTGAGCATACTTCAGAGACATCATCATACATCATCCATTTTCCTAACATCCTACATACACCCATGGTTTTGTTTCTTCCTAAAGGGAGGAACATTTTTCAATGAGATTGGATCAACTTAGCGTTGAATATCAAGCTTCTACCATCATTGCAGGAGACTCAACATAGAGGGGGGGATGCCTTGTCTCTCTTCTACTTCTCTCTTAGGGGGGGTTTTTTTCCTCACATGGGGTTTTGGCCTTCTCATGCATCATTAAGATAATTTATTTTGTATTTCATCTCTCTTTTGGGGAGGATTTTTGTCCCACTGGGTTTTCTCCTTTTCTTCATTTGTGAGAGATTGCATTGCATTGTACATGGGTACCTAACATGGCCTACTAGTCGAGACACATATTTTTGTCATTTGCATAATAATCTACTTATTTACATGTTAAATTTACTTATGTTCTAAGAAGAAATCTTTATAGAAGGTGTTAGTTGTCATTAGTTGTTATCTTATCTTTTTACTTATAACACATGTGAACCTAGGTAAGTGTGATTAGTTATGTCATGTCATATGATTAAGATACTTGTCATAATCCTATGACATCTTGTATCTCACCTTGGTTATATAACCAAGGGGTTTCTACTACATTTTTCATATCTATTGAATCATAATTGATAAGAATACAGTTTATTCTGATCATCTGCATATTTTCTCTCTTTGTGCTTTCCATTTGGTCTCAAGATCTTGGAAGCCATAGCCAATTCTAACACAACTCACAAAACCCTTGAATAAACCTTTGGAAATATGCAATATTGATCTTGATCTTGTATGAATGGCTTCAATGAATGTGGATCTTGATGCTTAATTGATGCTTTGAATGCTTGACTTGATCTTTGAAACCTACATCACAATATTAGCTCCAAAAAATTGTATGATGCTTGAAACTTTGAGATGATGCTTGAGATTTTGATTGTTGTGATAAATCATTCCTATTGAATGCCTTTGATCATAATATTTTCCCTTGTAAACTTGAATTATGCTTTCATGAATTTCCTATGTGTTGAAATGATAAAAAGACCTTATATTTATAGATATGTATCCTTAATTTTCCAAAAATTAAACATTACAAGCCAACATGAAAGTTTGAATTTAGAGAAATTAAAATACCACCAAAAACATAATTTAAATTTAGGTTCAAAGGCATAGGGTGGACCGATTCGCCCATGGGTGAATGAGTCTCAGGTCCTTATTCCTGAAACACACATTGCTCAAGGTAAAGTGTTATGTGATCTAGCATTAACTAAATTGTTGGGTTTCCCCTTCAGAAAATGTAATTTATTAGGCTTATAAATGTAAAATAGGGCTTATTAAGGAATAATTAAGTTCAATTTAATTGAGGGGACCCAAACAAAGTGTTAAAATGTTACAAAGTACATTTTTCTATACTACATTGTTCTCACTTTGGAGTACATGCCTACAAAGGATCAAATTGCGAACATATTCATGAAGCCTTTGGTGTCACCTCATTACCTCCAATTGTGATCGATGCTTGGGGTAAAGGAAGTTGTCCTTGGGGGATCTTCATGAGGTCTCATTCTTTCATGTTTTCATACACGCTATCATCTCTCTTTAGGATAGGAGTTTTTTCCCATGAGGTTTTCTTGTTTTCTCTAGTTATGAGAGATTTCTTTGATTTTACATGGGTATCTCATCGAGCCTTGTTGCCACTTGACCCATTCATACTTAATTTTATTTTTATGCATTGGAATTTTATAGTTTTTAGCTATTCTCTAGGTTACACTTAAGGGGGTTGTTAAAGTAATCATACATTAGCTAATAATTAATTATTAGGCTAATTTATTTATTCTCATGCACTTAAGAAAGACTTAGGAGTTCTTTTTTTTGTTAATTAGAGAGCTATTATTAAATCATTATGTCTCATCACACTGACAACTTGTCATGATTTAATCCCTTTATCATTTAGAGTTACTCTTATAAAGCTCTCTCTCTCTCTCTCTCTTTGTATTATTTCATTTTATAAGTTTTTCTTGTTGAGAATATCTGCAAATCATTATTGGCAACTCTATTGCATGGAAGGTATTTTTTTTCATTGTTCGATTATGCATCTAGCGTTATTCATAATTCTAATAGATTCTTAGATCCTATCTAAGAAAGCTAACTTTTTCAAAAGAAAACTCTTCAAAGAAATTGAAATTGACAACTACCCCACCAATCTCAACCACAATGATGGTTGGAATCTAAGTATGTCATGGAAACCTATTATTTCCTATCTCAAAAAGTATACCTCCCATTCTTCCTAATGGTTATTAAATCTCATCATCTTTGACTACTACTCCTTCCTTTCCTAGTTGTCCATGTAATCATTAGGTGCCTATCCCTCTTCTTGTTTTTCCCCTAATATCGTCTTAGTTTTTAATCACCTTGGTTCTCCCTCCTCATTTATTCATGTACTCTCATATTTTTCCATTTCAAATCCATTTTTTCCTTGCTCTTTTTCTACTGTAGATATTCCTTTCATTTACTTCTCTAGTGGTATTCTTTCGTCATTAGCATTTCTAATATTTTTTATGTTTTTTCTTTTTCTTTCTCTTGTTAGCCTTTTGCGTTCTATTTATATTATCTAGATTTTACAATTTTCTTATTTATATTTTTCTCATTTTAATGATGAATCATATAATATGATCTAAAGTATCATTTGTTTTAAATTAACACAATTTAACTTTTTTTAAATAATAAAAAAAATTATAAAATTTAAACGTATCATATTTCTGATTAATTTAAGACTAAAAATGTGACAACATTCACTATAAATTAATTAGAAATATGATACGTTTACATTTTATAATATTTTTTATTATTTTAAAAAAGTTAAATTGTGGTAATTTAAAAAATATGATACTTTGGATCACATTATATGATTCATCATTAAAATGAGAAAAATCTAAATAAGAAAATTGTAAAATCCAGATAATATAAATAGAAAAGGAGACTAGATGGAGTGCTCGAGCGGGAAGTCTTCTGGCAGAGGGATTTTGAAATCCTCTAGTGAGGATGCAGAGGATGGTGAAGATCTCGATGATGGTGGTGGGGGGCTGGCAGACAATCTTGTTGGTGACCTTTTGTTGGATCTGGCTTGGGCGGCTACAGTGTTGGTGGTTAGGGTTAGCAGTGAGCTCTCTACTGATGGTGGGGGTGTCATTGAGGTTGTGTTTGATGCTAGAGTTGGCATGGGTGAGGGCTCTACCTTTCCTCGTGTGTTTCTGGGGCTACTTTATGCTCGTTTTGATGGTGTTGTTGGGGTCCTACTAAGCGAGGTTTTTTCTCGTTGGGAGGTCTCTCTTCCTTCCTTTCATGTGGTGTGGGATGCCTTGGTTTTTGAGGTGTCTAATGTTTCTTGCTCATTCTTTGATGTGGCCTATTTGGGGTTTTCATTGCTTTTGCTATAGTTGGTGAGTTCCTCTGTTGGCTTGGTGGCTCTGATGGTTGCTCTACCTTTGGATTGGCCTTTTTCTAGCCCTGACCGATGTGTTAGAGTGGCTTGAGTTCTCTTATTGTTGGTCCATTCGATGGCTTCTCTCATCTTGAGTCCCCCTTGCTCCTTGGTGCTCTCTTGGTTGTGGGTGGCTTTGGTTCTCCCGTCTCGCTTCTATGAGTTGCTGCTCTCTTTGGCTTTGGGTTTTTGTAGTTTGAGGACATTGGTCCCTATTCTGCAGCTTCTATTGGTAGTTATGTTGTTCTTCTAGTTGGGTTATGGGCCCTCTATTGGTGCTCAGCTTGAGTACTCTCAATCATCTACGTTGCTCTTATTGTTTTGCTTTAAAACCCAGTTGTTTGAGGTGTTCATCTGGCTTGGGGTGAACCCTTCTTGGCTCCTAAATGGAGCTTCTGTGGTCTTCCTCTCGGTTAGGCTTGGCTGCAGATCTCCTTTTTTCTAGTTTGGGTTGAGACCTTTGGAGCTGATTTTTTTGTTGGCTCTGGTGTGTTTGTGGTGGGCTGATTGGTTCTTTAAGTCTAGTTTCTGGATTCTATCTCTTTTGATACCTAAGGTTGTTGTGAGTGCTCTTTCTACTGGAGTGGTTTCTTTTAGCTGGACTCTTCAGTTGGTGGCTTCTCTTGAGGTGAAGTTTTCTCTTGTTGAGGTAGATCCCGCTCCTATTGAGGTGGAGTTATATGTTGTTGGTCTAGTGGAAGGTCCTCTTCTCCATTGTCTGTTCTTGTTGAGGTGGTGCTAGTTCCTTTTGAAGTGGTGCCAGTATGTGTAGGGGTGGGGTTGTGTTTGGTGGTTGGAGTTCTCGCATCTTCCTTCCCTATAGAGGGGGGCCCTATCCTATGGAGGTGGACTGTGGGTTGGTGTTTCAGTTTGGATGGAGTTGCAAGATTGTTGTTTTGGATTTAAGGTCCCTGCCAAAACCTTATTGCAAAGGGTTCATGGACCCTTCAAAACCTATTTATGGTTCATGGTTCCTGGCTAATCATGGTTGTTTGGTGTCTGGCAGATTCAGGTAGTTTATAGTTGTTGTGGGGTTAAATCCCATATGATTTCCTAGCTCTAAAGGGTTTTGGTCTCTTCAAAGCTGTTTTCTTGCAGTCTGTTTTGTATTGGATATCCCTTGGTAGATTGTTGATGTTGGGCTGTTGATTGTCTATGTTCCTATCTTTTGAAGTTTTCTTTGTTTGTTTGGGGTTTCTGGTCCCCTCAAAACCTGTTTGTAAGGAATTTATGGTCCCCGCAAAACCTCTTGATCACTAATCAAAAACATTCACTATATTATAATTAAAAACTAAGCATAAATTAATTTATTTAGAAAATCAAATAACTCATATTTTAACAACACATGACAACATTCCATAGTCTTGGACTCAAGAACTTGGAGATAGATTAATTAGGAACTGACTTAAATATTATGCTTGGATATCTAGATCTAAACCTATCGTTAATCAGATTAAAATCTGTTTCAAACCTGTTTGAATTTCAGAACTAACTTTGCAATCTCTATGGTGAAAAATGCTCTAGGTAGAATTTGGATGTGGAATCCTTCCGTACCAAGGTTTCATAGCTGGTCAATGATATTTGACTGCATGAATTAAGGCATAAGATTGCACTCCTCTTAACAACGGCTTACGCTGGTAACACGTGGTGAGTTTGAGGACCAAAGTTGCCACACGACTCTAACGAAAAGGCAGCCATCCACGTCTCGAAAGATGTTAAGTAATTCAGAACGAAGCACGGTGAGTGCAGAGTGATGCAAACAAATCTTTAGGGTGAAAAATGCTCTAGCTAGAATTTGGATGTGGAATCCTTCCGTACTAAGGTGTCACATTTGGTCAATGATATTTGACTGCATGAATTAAGGCATAAGATTGCACTCTTCTTAACAACGGCTTACCAGGGTGGTAACACGTGGTGAGTTTGAAGACCAAAAAGCCAGCCATCCACGTCTCGAAAGATGTTAAGTAATTCAGAACGAAGCACGGTGAATTCAGGGTGATGCAACCAAACACTCCTCAACATCTTACATACCTACTCATTACCAGCCCTAACAAATATGTGCAATACAAGGGAAGTGAGGTGTGGAAACCAGACAAAAATAAACGTTTTACATTCGCGCAATTATCAACGTTCATCTAAATTTTATTTAGGGCATGGGCTCTTTTTTCTGCGTTGATGGAATTGGAAAATACGATTCACCAAAGTTTTTGTATGTAGCTCAGAAAATTATACCTTAATTAAGAGTTTTGTTGGTTCAATAGAGAATGCCCTAACATAAAAATTATACCTTAATGAAGTCTTTATTGGTTCTTCCTTTTTATGTAATTTTTTCTTCAAAATCTTTTCCTTACTTTCAAATTCCTCTACAATCAATGGTAGTTATTTATGCTTACTTTTTTTAGTTTTGTTTCATAATTTAATGGTTGATTTTGAAGGAACCTTAGTATTTGAGATTTTGTCTACTAAAATTTTGAAAAATATTCTTTAGATTCTTTAATGCATCAATAGATTCATTTTTTCAAATTATTTTTACTTTCAGCGTTGTATTTGGGTTGGCCAATCTGTCTATTCTCTAGGATTTTATCATCTTCCACTTCTTCTTACCTTTTTTTCAACCATCCACCACGTGAATTCATTTCATTCAAGGTGGTCTTCCTACACATCTACATTTCTAAGTTAATCCATGAGAATCCTATTCATTAATTCTAGGAATTCCAACTTCATTCACCTCAATTGTCTACCCATGCCAAACACATTTACCAATTTATAGTCCTTGTTATCCTAATAGAAGCCACAATTAATTTGATTTAGTTAACTTAACATACTTTGTTGATTTGACATATTAATATATCACTAAATATTAGATGCTTACCACATTGGCTAGAATACCCTCATTTCTACAAATTCACCACAAGGAAAATTGACCACAAGCAATTCACCCTAAGGAAAATTCACCACCAGCAATTCACCAGAATTTTTTTTGCGAAAGAATAATTTTCACCCTAACAGAAATACAGACCTCAACTATTCTTTTGCAAAAAACATTCAAAGTTTTGGAAATATATATTAAAAATGTTAATGCGATGGATGAATTTTCCCCCACGATAAATTTGTCATGACGATGAATTTTCCAAAGGTGAATTTTCCTATACCTATTATTGATGCAGGATGTTGAATAGGTGTTTACAGGACACTGTATATATGTAGAGGACGTTCTTTAGTAGCGTTTTAATTTAGACGTGGCATATTCATGTAGTGTCCTGTGGTCTGTTAGATTTTTACACGACACTTGTAACTTAAGGTTATGATTCCATAAAATGTTTTAAGCTCTACTTGAATTAAATTCTAAGTGGAAGCTTAATATGATAAACTAGAGCAAATTAACGACATTACCAGTATTTCTAGATCTTTAGAAAAAGTCTCTACCCATTTCTTTCGGGCATTACATTTTAAATCATCTTATTATACAATATGTGGGTAAGTAGGATTTGGTGAAGTATCTTACCTTAACGTCTGCAATCTCTAACTCATTCTAATTCTAGGTGGGAATAGTCTGTATTTAAAATAGTTACGCTCCAACAAATATTCATAGATTAGCTAAAGAAAGCGGACCTCGATTGCCTCAATACATAGATCAACAGCCACTGTCAGATATCTCCCGCAGACGAATGATAATATTTCCCTTGAATTTCTCTTTAACTAACCAGGTAGAAACATGAAAAAGTCCAAGGAATACCGTGCACGAATAACTGTGGCCTACTTCTAATGGCGTCTGTGACTGTTTATCAACATTAATGTTCGTTTACTTAGTCTATTCCAAACCTCACCAACCTCAAGTTCAATTTCTTTACATATTGGCTTGCAGATCTACATGAACATTAAACTGTTCAACTGTCAAATAATTATTAATAATTTTATACTCCATTTCCACATAATGTTGATAAACAATTATTTGTCTTGTTGGGAAAAACTGAACCATTCAATATTTAAAAAGAACAGAGCCTCATAGTTTACATCATGCATTCGAATTGGATTGCCATACTTCTCATTTAGAACAAGCTTATGGGAAATATAGTTTTTTAACTGTCTTAGAGTAGAGGATAAGGAATTTTGAAGTCTTATACAGTATTCTTCTTGTCTTTCTGTTGGATGAAAATAAAGAGATCACGCTGTGTTAAAATTAATAGAAAGTTTCCAACGTTTAGAACAAGCTTCCTCTTCCTCGTCTTTTTAGAGTCAATGGTGGTGACTTGAGGAGACGTACTCGGATTCTTTTCCACTGTTGCCCCGTTTTACGCATTAAGAAAACTTTACTGTCATTCATGACAGAATACAGTAGGTGGTAACTTGTTATTTCCTTTCAAAGGAGATCAATCTTCTTTAGTTACGTGTGTAAAAAGCGGTCAAAAACCGATTATTTTGTTTGTTATATATATATATAACTTTATATATAACTTAGTCAAGTGGTTATTGGTAAGTGTCAATTTTGAAATTTACTTGAATTGAGAAAATATATTATAAAATATAATTTAGAATAAATTTGTTTGTACGTTAAAATTAAAGTTGAAGAGAGGAATCTTAATATTAAAAGTTAGATTAAATTGTGTTGGTGATTCTTGAGAATTTGCAAATTCTATGTTGCATTATCTCTTCAATGATCATAATTACATATCTTTCATTATTTTAATGAATAACATCTTATAGAGAGCCATATTTTTATGTGAAGAAATATTAAAATCTATCATGGATTGCATAATGCATGATAGATTTTTAAATATAAAATGTTCTTTTGATTTTTTGTCATTATTGGCAAGTCTACATATATGTTAGTCTCTTACAATAAAGTTTGTTAAATCCATGCAAGGTTAACGAGACCGTACCTATAATTGGCCAAAAGAAAATTTCAAAAAAAAGGTTAATAATTGATTTTTAATTAGTATTTCAAGGATCAAATTTTAAGTATGACTTGTTATTTCAACATTATGAGGGATGGGTTGAGATTGCATCCTATACAATTTTGGCGTTATCTCTCAACCCAATATGTATTAATGCAAAGTACATACATTTTCCTCATTAAGGAAATTACCAATAGCTAGGTCACATGGGCTAGGAGCTTAGGTTGCCTTGTATAATTTTATTTAAAAACCTACCTTCACGATTTTTTTAATAAATTTTTCTATACTAATTAAATTTTTAATATTTTATAGATGTTGTAAATAAGGTTACAAGTTGGACGTAATGGATTAGGCCATTTTTTGAACCACTCACCAAAAATAAGGTAAAATCACTCAAAGTTTTTCTTTTTTAATATTCAAACAAGCATAATTTTCACATAAAAACTCATATTTTTATGATTTTTTAAAACTTATTAGAATTTCATGAGAAATCTAATGGTGAAGTTTGCTTTTTAGTTTGATGTCTTCTATTTTATGTTTTTGACTAATCATTTAATACAATATCCTCCATGGTCAAAGTATATAACTAAAAGTCCATCATTTTCACCAACCAAAGAAAAAAAGGAACAAAAAACCATAAGAATTTTAACTCATTGATTTTACAAGATGGCTTTGACAAGATGATTTTCATAGGCTATTTTATCCCTTTCTTTATTTTCTTATTTTGTATCTTTTTTAAAATATTTATTTGAAGGATTAAAATAAACTTAAACACATCAATTTGTCTAATCCAAGAATTAGTATCTTTTAGTCCCAAAGAAGTTTGCTCATATTCTCTTCTATCACATGCATATGTGATCTTGAGAACAAAAAAACCACTTCTTTCTTTATGGCAGTGGGGGTGGTAGGGGGGCTACCTTGGATTCCATCACCATGAACTCAACTCAAGTATTCTAATGAAGTATAAGAAGTGGGAGGTGAATTAAAAGACATACCTCTTGGAAGTTGTGATTTTTTCTTTCAAACTAAGCCCCCAATAACTTTATACCTTGGGAAAGTGAAGGAGAATAGTGGGTTACCCTCTTCTCCTAGCTAATTGACATATTTGCACTTTCAAAATCATAGATTAGGCCTCATGTTCCCTTGTGATATATGGAGGATTCCTTTAGAATTCATATATAACTTAGATGAAACCTTTCATCCACCCTCTTTTGGTGCATTGGATAAATAATCATCCAAGAAGTTACTCGTAATGTATTTTTGAGTTGTAGAGGTAGAGATTATTTTAGAAAGGGATTAAGCCTCAAAGTAAAGGTTAATAGGTGGTACATGGCCTTGCATTCCATAGCTATGGATGCCCTTGTTATATGGTGTTCTAGTGAGCCCACAAGAAGTGTCAATCCCACTTGATTAATTTTACAATTGTTCTTGTGTCTTTTGTGTTTTTCAGTGTTAGATTAGAACCTTCCCACTTTAATCCAATAGGGGAGCTTATCCTTTCAGCCATAACTTTTTTTTCTTTTTTCTTAGTTTATGTTTTCAAAAACTAAAAAAACATAAAATCCAAAAACCAACCAAAAATATAGAGTCAATGAGTTTATGCCACCCATTACTATGTTGCAAGTAAAGAAGAACTTGGAAAAAAATATAAACCTATTTGCAACTTGTTTGCATAGTTAAGACGAGAATCTACATCTACCTTAGACTTGAGAAAGAAGACATGATGGATCAACCTAAATATTCTTTTACGTTTTTTGAGTTTATCAAAGATTAGCTTACTCAAATATATCTAAATCGCCTTATAGGATTTGATAAAGAAAAATTCCCAAAAAAAATTATAGATGAGGGAACCACACTCTCCCCATACTTGGACCATTCCATACTATGCAACCTCATGAGGAATAAAATTTTAGTTACCTCCACCTTTCAAAGAAACTTGTATGATATCCACCAACACATAACCAATGTTTCCTCTAACATCAACCAACCCAAACCTAAAATATTCACCATGAAATAACCCATAGTTACATCCACCTTCAAAAACCCATTACATGAAATCTTAAAACAAGTAACCACCTACCCTCTTAGTAGTTATCCTGGACTAGGAGAATTTTTTCCATTTTGCCTAGTGCAACATCATATAATCCCATTATTTTTAACAAGACTATGAATCTATTTACATTACAACAAAACACATCATATATAACCCCACTCACCTTAATCAATAAAAATATTCCTCAACCATAGACATCATTTCCATCTATGATATAATTAATCCAATTGTTACCACCTTTGTCTTTACCAAAACCATCCCTTTCTCAACTGCCAATAATCCTATATTAAACTTCATCAAAATAACTTTAAATAACTTATATATCCATACATTTTAACCTACTTACCATTAACCACATTTTCCAAAAAAAAAATTATCCACCACCTGTAAATTCATCCCAATGCATCCCTCAACAACCTCGCTTCAACAAAAATAATACATGTCATCTATATTCTAACCCATATCTCAACAACCATATTTCAAATAATAACAACTAAAATATGTATCACCTACATTCCAACCTGTGGATGCTAAATATGCAAAATGTTAGACTTTGACAAGCATTTTCATTGAAGTCAAGTAAAAGATAACAAATCTAGTATCCCTATGAAATATTATATCATGTTAGATATGCTAAATAAGATATTAAAACAACAAGAAGAGCTAAATAAGCATATATAAACAACATGAATCAAAATTTATCTCATAGTGGATTGGTGCTTCCGTGAAAAGAATCCCTTTCCCAATCCTTGCTAAGCTCCTGGATGATAAAACGATGCAAGATGATGACCAAGATAAAATGCTAACTTGGATGAGTTGTGGAGGATTAATACAATAGAGAAACTCTCTATTTATAGAATAGAATGATAGAAGGATGTCAAACATGGAGGATGTGGGACTAAGGATCCACCAATGACAAGATGCCACTTGTCAACATGTGAGAGGTTGAGAAATGAGCACATTTTGGTCAATGTGCCAAAGAGGGGGGGTTTGAAATTTGAATTTGATGACAAGATGAGTTAAATGTTAAGTTTGACCTTTGCAAGAGACATGTAAGAGCTCATAAATGCCTTGTTGGATGTACATGCCAATTTGGGGGAAGATTTCAAACTTGGAGAATATTCCTCAAAGATGCCATGTTGAGAGAAAATGGAGAATTTAATAAACCAATAAATTGATTTATTTGTGCAAGTGGGAAAAGCTAGAGGATGTGATGGGTGATTAGGATTTAATCATGGTTTGATTAATTTAAGTGAAGATTAGGTGATTTGACCATTTTGACTTAGATTTAAGGATTAAAATAAATCAAAATGACAGGATATGATTTAGACTTAATTAAATAAAGATTTTGATTTATTTAATTAAAGAAGATGGTGATAGCTTTAAAACAAATAAAGATATATTTATTTAATTTAAATGCAAGATGACGTAGGACTAAATAAGATGATTTATTAAATCAAATGAGGTAATGATAAAGTGAATTTATTTAATTAAAAGATGAAATGATTTAATCAAATAAAGTGAATGAAATGTTAGATTTAATTAAATAAAGGTTATTCAATTAAAATGGTGAATTGAAAGGCATGCATATTTTATGTGTTTACACAACCCATTTACCAACAACCAAAATCACATGTTCCAAATCCAACTCTTATGAATACCTTCACCCATGAGTGGCAAGAGATGAAGGAAACCCTTAAGGGGATGGAAAGATAAAAACTTGAAGAACTGTGTCCCTACCCTATTAACAAGTCAATAACATTATTCCATATCCCTTAGAATTTTTAAATTCCAAAAATAGAAAGATATAAAGGAAAAAGACACCCACATGACCATGTAAAATGTTTTTCATGACATGTCAAAGATTTTATTATAATGACAAATATCTCATGATAATTTATCCTAAAAGGTTTGGAGTAAAATCTCTTCAATGGTTTTTACACCTACCAGATTGGTCCATTACTCCTTTTTCACAATTAGTTGAAAATTTCTTAAACCATTTACCATATAACATAGAATAAGAACTTTTAATTCTTGACATTTCCAATGCCAATCAATGAAATGGTGAGAAGATTACTTCCTTTCTCCAATAATGGAGAAGTTTTGATAGTCGCTTCCCATGGGTTATACTAGAAAAAAACTCATTAATATTTTTTTTCAAAAACCATATCCCAAAAATGGATTTTCATTCACAAGTCCATTGTGTTAAAAACTTTGATGAAATTATTGACAAATTATTCACCATAGAGAAAGCCCTTATTTCTAAGGGATTGGTCAAATTCTATAACAAGGATAAAGAAAATATTGTCCAAACTAATGATACATCAATATTTTGGTCTGAAAAAAAAAATGTTGTAACTGATAGGGTCATTGATTCCAACATTGTCCAAATCAAGAACCAACAACCTAAAAATTGTTGCAAGTATGAGCATGTTTGGTGGTGTTTTCATTAATATTGTCATTAATGTCAAAATTGTTCAGTATGTTACAGATTATGCATGTATAGTTGAGATGTTGTGAGTACATGGAGCTATCTTTATGATGTTACAGATGTGCTGAAATGATGGGTTTTCAAGTGCTTTTGAGAAAATTAATAAAGAGAGAAGTCAGAGTTATGAATGTGTTTAGAATGTGCTCTGGTATGTGCTTCGTATTTGTCCTATGTTGATCCAATGCTTGTGCGGATTTGAAGGTTTGTTGATAAGTGATATGTTGGTGATATCTCCTAATTTGTAGCTTTTGGGTTGTTGGAATGTGAGAGTTGTGTTCACCAATGTGGCAGAATTAGTTTTTGTGGATTGGGAGAAATGTTTTTACTCCATAGTCCTTCGTTGTTTTGTTTCAAATCTTGCAGATTTGGAATATGTCTTATAATGGTTTTCTCTATGTTTTGGCAAACACTCTTGTGGTTTGGTGATCTGAAAGTTGAGTATCAAATTTGTTGTATGTGTTTGCATAGTCTGGATGGACTGACGAAAGGTTTTTGGTGTTCAAAAGTTATTACACTTGCGACAGATGTATTTGAAGGAACCTGAGATGTGTTCCCATGCATGTTGAAGCGTGTTGCATCATCCATGTGTCATCTTCTTGCTAGAAAGCATGCACATCAATGTTCATTTGTGTTTTCATTAGGTTTGTTCGACCTAGCGTTTACACTTCATATGAAAAATGAAATTTAATTAAGGAAGCCTATGGTTGATCTGAGACATTATTCTTTTGGTCTTGGTTAAGTGTTTTATTGGTCCACTCTCATTCCTTTACACTACAGGAATGTAGAGTTGTTGACCTAATTTGAATTTATCAAATGAAGCTCATGTGGCCAACCTTGGAGAAAGTTTCTAAGGTTGAAGATGGTATAAATGTAAGTTGAATTATGAAGGGTTGGATGATGCAATGTAACAATGTAAGCCACAAATCAAAAAGAGAAGAAGTGTGTGAAAGTGAGTTGAGGTAGCAGTACTTCATTTTGTTAGATTCA
>VDFB02000008.1:332243752-332309280 GCA_007258455.2 Sequoia sempervirens
TTTTATCCCCCAAAAGGTAAATCAAAAGTGGTTTTTTATCAGCATTTTGATAGGTGTAAAGGAGACTCTGTTATAGGTATGGTTTAAAACTAGCAGGATTCTATCCAAGGGGGTTTGATCTAAGATAGTTTGATCAAACCCTCTTCAATTGGAATGCTTTAAATGGAACTTTTAAAAGATTAAATCATTATATTTTCTAAAAATATGTGATTTCAGCAAAAATCAGAATCTCCCAAAAATTGTAAACCAGCTTTGTGGGATCACCCCGATGACATGAGTCTCAAATTATGTCTCATAATAATATTGGAAATAGGACACTAGATTGTGAAGCTCATGCAAGTTTCACCAAATCTAAGGTGCACCCAAAATGGAGAATAGGAAAAATGCAATCAAACAACCAAGAATATAAAAGTGCAATGCAAGTATGTAAAAAGAGATAACAATTTCTAGATTTTAAACAAGATTATTTTATGATTATACTATGCAAATATCTGAAAATGATGTCTTGTAATTTCAAAAATTTATGTTTGAAATGCACTTGAATTGATCAATTAACCTTATTGCAGAAAACAAAAATTTCTGAAAACTGAAACAAATACCTAAATACAAAAATACAAAATGCAAATAAAGGGTTTTGAGTGCCTAGAAATTAAGAAAAAATCCTGATCAGGGACTTATTCACCCATGGGTAAACAGTTCTTGTGTCAAGGTTTTGAAAAATTAAATTATAGATTTTTCAGTTGATGTTTATGTTTTCATATTCTAGTTGCAAGCAGGTAGTTATAGTTTCAAATTTCTATAAAAAAAAAAAATTAAATCCAAGTGTGAAATGATGCTAAATGACAAGCAAAAAGACCTAATTTGAGATGCAATTTTTGAATCAATTTTTTGATTTAAGTGACTGATCATGCAATGTTATGTAAATACTATTCAAAATGAATGAGTTTTTTTTTTTGATTTTAAAGGATGCAAGATGCAAACCTAAAACCCTAAATGAGATGAAAATTAATGCAATGCAATGAAAAGTAATGTAAATCCTAGATCTAGGGTTTAAATATAATCCAATTTTCAAAATTTTGTTGTAGAAAGTCAGGTTCACTAGAATGAAATAAAGAAAAGTAGGGTTTTGTGTGGGTGTTTTTGGTAAATTTGAAATGGGGGTATGATGGACCTATTTCTCACTATTTCATTAGGAAATGAGATCCACACAGAATTTAATTACAACCCTTAGGTGAGTCAAGTCAATGAAGGAATCTATTGAGTTCCTTATGATTGAGGATGAGGGTATCAGCCTAAACAACACTTTTGGGAGAAATACTAAAAATAGTAAATCCACTCAATTATGCTCATTCAAACTTGAAATGGAAATTTAAAGGTCAATAGTAATAGAAACATCAATTTTTTTGTAGATTTGAGAAGGGTTAGGCACTATGTATTAGTCACCAAAAGGCAGATTCAAGAGGCAAACTCGAACTCATTTTCCCATGGGTCAATGGGTCTTTGCTCAGGTTTTTCAAACAACTTTCGAGAACCTCTGATGTCAATCTATTGCTTTTATTTGATTCAAGTTTTAGTGTCATAAAATCAAAAATCAAATCTATAGGTGAGTTTCTGTGAATTGACGATAACTTTGACAACTTTTGCAACTTTGACAACTTTGTAATTTTGAAAAAATTTCCAATCTTGCTCTCGAAGAGATCTTCGATTCCTTTTCAACCTAAGATCTATAACACAAACACAAGAGGGAAAAATTGTTTGATTTTGGTGAATGGGGAAAGTTGATTTTTCCTTTTGTTTCGTCCAAATTGGACTTATGAGACCAAATCTATGAGGTTTTGAAGCTGAAGAGTGGTTGCCATATCTAGAAGGTAGCTACATTTTTGGAGCATTTTGGGTTAAATCTAACCCTGCCATTGTGTCCAAAATGGCCAGAAAACCTAAAATCAACTATAAAATCATTGAAATTAGAGCAATTGTTCGATGAGGCAAAAAAAATTGCCTAGGGGGTCGTACAACCCCCCAAGCGTCACAATTACGTCGGTATGATTTTTTAAAAAATAAATAAAAATTTTCCAATTGAAAAATTTTGATAATTTTTTAGAAAAAATAAAATTTGGGTTCAACATTTATTTGTGAAAAAATTTGTATTAAAAAATAGAAAAACAAGAGTCGGATTTGTTTTTTATGGATTTTATCAGCCCCCTGTACCTGCATTCAAAGAGTAATTTGTACTTTGGGCACTTAAAATGTGCCACATGACAAGTAGCCATGGGCGGACCTTGCAGTCAAAATCCACGGCCATGGTTAGAACATTATGACAGAGTTCACAAAATCGGCCACTGTCTTTATATAATCTCTGGGCATTCAATTACAAAATCCAGCATCGTCACAAAACTCTGGTAGTTCGAAAGTCAAAGAGAATATTCCAGCCACGTACAAGATTCCACTAACAAAGTGCAAGGAATCTACCAGTAGCAAGAAGAATATTCTAGTATTTAAAATATTTTGTTGGCCTGTGCAAGTGGACAATATTCTCTAAGAATATTTCAGTGAAAAGAATATTCCAAATTAGGCCGAACGTGAAGTGCATTTGGACGTCAATTTCAACTAGTCGCAGCACGCAATGACCATCAAACTGTCAATTTTAAGCTCATGAAGGGTGACATCATCATTTTCTATAAAAAAATTCCCCCTCTCCAATTACATTTTCAGTTTTGCAATACAACTTCAAAGGCTCATAACTCACTCATTTTGGCTCCTTTTTTCAAGAATTTTTTTTATTTGGTATAATTTTTCATGTTCTTCATAGTGGTGCAATCATTTTTTGGTTTTGGTGCCTGGTGTTTCCAGAAATTACAGATTCTCATAGGTGTTGTTGCTTCGTCCTGATTTTGAGAACTTCAGGAGCTCATATCTTGCTCCAATAGTAACATTTTTTGGTGTAGTTTTTTTGAAAGTGCATAATTTTTTGTGTACTCTTCAGTGGTATGATCAAATTGATCTCATTTTGTACCAAAAATTGTACTTGATTTTGTAGCCTATTATAGCATATGTAAGCACTAAGATCAAGTCTAGCTTATTGTTTTTGGCATCTAGCAACTGTAAATGCACTAAATATAAAGTGCCAAATTAGATATTGCTTAAGGGGTTTCTTGTTTGAGTGATTTGGGGGGTATCTTTGTGCATTCTTTTGATTTGTTTACTTGTGCTCTACATTTTCATGGATCATTCTACATAAGGTTGCTTTGCTCACATCATATAATTATTCAACATGGCATCAAAATTCATGGAGTATTCTAATGTCTGAAGGTCACTCTCTATATGTTGAAAATAAGGTACCTGAACCTACAGATGTAGATAAAAAGATAAAATGGATGATTGAACATACCAAAGCGCTTGGATGTCTTTGTAGACTAGTTTCTCAAGATTTGTTGTTCTAAATTGAATCATGTAAGAATTCTCATGAATCTTGGGACAAATTGAAAAAATTATATGGTACTATAGATGAATTAAGAGGTTGTCAAATTGATAATGAACCGATGAGCCTTGATCCTAAGGACTTTGACAACATCCAAGACTACATAACTAAGGTTAATGATCTAAGAGACTAATATAAAGCATGTGGAATTGATAAGGACATTCAGTTGGCCTACAATACAATGAGCAAACTTGGTCCTGATTATGCTTCTTTTATTTCTAGGTTTCATACTCATAGATTGACTATGGGGTCTGCATATACTACACCTTCATTTGCATCATTTTCTGAGATGTTGATACATGAGCAACAAAAGCTTATCTCAATGGGTCTCATCAAGAATTCTAAATCTCAGGCATTATTGGTTAGTTAGGGGCAAGAATCAGAATCAAATAAGAAAAAGAAGAAAGCAAAGAATAATCCACTTTTAGATCAAGCAAAGAAAAAATCCTCTTCTAAAGGGGAATCATATAAGAAGGAGAGGCCTTTTTGTGCATATTACAAGAAGGATGGACAAGAAGAACACTATTGTTATAAGAATGATATTGATGAGTTAAAAAAACTTCAAGATTCAGATTGATTTTCCTTCTAGAATGTCTAAATCTTCTTCTCCTTCTTCAAAATAGTCCAAAAAGGACAAAGGTCAAGCTTCTACAGCAAGATATAAAGGGAAAGCTCTTTGTGCTTTTTCAAGTCTAGGATTAGGGAGATGACTTCTAGATTCAAGAGAATCTCATCATATAGCATGGAAAATAATACATACACGAGTGTAATTGGAAAGGGGTCTATTAGTTTTGAAGATAACAGTTTTCAGGATGTTTTGTGTGTTCCCCATTTGATGAACAATCTTCTTTCCATATATCAGATTACACATGGTGGAGATGGGAGAACTATGGAGTTCACACCTAATTCAATCATCATTCAAGACTTAGAGAGTAGAGAGATCATTGCTACTAGGGTGGTTGATCATTCATCTTGGTTGTATATCTTTGCATATTTTTCTAATGGTGACATTGTTCCTTTGACTGTTGATCACACTTCAAGTATGAACCATGATTCAGAGGAGACATTTGGCTTCTTGAAATTGGGAGTTCTCATATAAGATATAGTTTTTGATTCATGCATTTCATCTCCTCCATCTACTATTGCAGTTGACACAGTTTTCGTTCCTTGTGATTCATTGTAATAGGATACTCAGTCTTTTAGATTTGGCTACTTGTGATGGCTTCTTGACAGGTATTTCAGACTTTTTTATGGAGTCTCATATTGAAGAATTTGGGGACATCATTGATGAAATTCATCTTCTCTTTGATGGAGAAGATCCTTATTTAGTTGTTGCAAGGGAACACCTTAACCCTCTTGTTCAATCTCTGCATGATCATTCTTTGTAGTTTGATGTGATTGTAGATCCTTTTGGACAAAATTTGGAGGAGGCTACTTTTTCTTCAAAGGGATATCATTTTCTTTGGATCATGTTCTACATTGACCTCTACTAGGTTCTGGATTATCCTCTTTAGCAGTGTGGCCTAGAACACCTATTTGGAGTGTATCAGCTTTCAACATTGACATGGAGACACTTGAGCATACTTCAGAGACATCATCATACATCATCCATTTTCCTAACATCCTACATACACCCATGGTTTTGTTTCTTCCTAAAGGGAGGAACATTTTTCAATGAGATTGGATCAACTTAGCGTTGAATATCAAGCTTCTACCATCATTGCAGGAGACTCAACATAGAGGGGGGGATGCCTTGTCTCTCTTCTACTTCTCTCTTAGGGGGGGTTTTTTTCCTCACATGGGGTTTTGGCCTTCTCATGCATCATTAAGATAATTTATTTTGTATTTCATCTCTCTTTTGGGGAGGATTTTTGTCCCACTGGGTTTTCTCCTTTTCTTCATTTGTGAGAGATTGCATTGCATTGTACATGGGTACCTAACATGGCCTACTAGTCGAGACACATATTTTTGTCATTTGCATAATAATCTACTTATTTACATGTTAAATTTACTTATGTTCTAAGAAGAAATCTTTATAGAAGGTGTTAGTTGTCATTAGTTGTTATCTTATCTTTTTACTTATAACACATGTGAACCTAGGTAAGTGTGATTAGTTATGTCATGTCATATGATTAAGATACTTGTCATAATCCTATGACATCTTGTATCTCACCTTGGTTATATAA
Source organism: Sequoia sempervirens (assembly GCA_007258455.2). Taxonomy (NCBI): domain Eukaryota; kingdom Viridiplantae; phylum Streptophyta; class Pinopsida; order Cupressales; family Cupressaceae; genus Sequoia; species Sequoia sempervirens. Next base: position 332,249,417 of record VDFB02000008.1, read on the forward strand.
CCAAGGGGTTTCTACTACATTTTTCATATCTATTGAATCATAATTGATAAGAATACAGTTTATTCTGATCATCTGCATATTTTCTCTCTTTGTGCTTTCCATTTGGTCTCAAGATCTTGGAAGCCATAGCCAATTCTAACACAACTCACAAAACCCTTGAATAAACCTTTGGAAATATGCAATATTGATCTTGATCTTGTATGAATGGCTTCAATGAATGTGGATCTTGATGCTTAATTGATGCTTTGAATGCTTGACTTGATCTTTGAAACCTACATCACAATATTAGCTCCAAAAAATTGTATGATGCTTGAAACTTTGAGATGATGCTTGAGATTTTGATTGTTGTGATAAATCATTCCTATTGAATGCCTTTGATCATAATATTTTCCCTTGTAAACTTGAATTATGCTTTCATGAATTTCCTATGTGTTGAAATGATAAAAAGACCTTATATTTATAGATATGTATCCTTAATTTTCCAAAAATTAAACATTACAAGCCAACATGAAAGTTTGAATTTAGAGAAATTAAAATACCACCAAAAACATAATTTAAATTTAGGTTCAAAGGCATAGGGTGGACCGATTCGCCCATGGGTGAATGAGTCTCAGGTCCTTATTCCTGAAACACACATTGCTCAAGGTAAAGTGTTATGTGATCTAGCATTAACTAAATTGTTGGGTTTCCCCTTCAGAAAATGTAATTTATTAGGCTTATAAATGTAAAATAGGGCTTATTAAGGAATAATTAAGTTCAATTTAATTGAGGGGACCCAAACAAAGTGTTAAAATGTTACAAAGTACATTTTTCTATACTACATTGTTCTCACTTTGGAGTACATGCCTACAAAGGATCAAATTGCGAACATATTCATGAAGCCTTTGGTGTCACCTCATTACCTCCAATTGTGATCGATGCTTGGGGTAAAGGAAGTTGTCCTTGGGGGATCTTCATGAGGTCTCATTCTTTCATGTTTTCATACACGCTATCATCTCTCTTTAGGATAGGAGTTTTTTCCCATGAGGTTTTCTTGTTTTCTCTAGTTATGAGAGATTTCTTTGATTTTACATGGGTATCTCATCGAGCCTTGTTGCCACTTGACCCATTCATACTTAATTTTATTTTTATGCATTGGAATTTTATAGTTTTTAGCTATTCTCTAGGTTACACTTAAGGGGGTTGTTAAAGTAATCATACATTAGCTAATAATTAATTATTAGGCTAATTTATTTATTCTCATGCACTTAAGAAAGACTTAGGAGTTCTTTTTTTTGTTAATTAGAGAGCTATTATTAAATCATTATGTCTCATCACACTGACAACTTGTCATGATTTAATCCCTTTATCATTTAGAGTTACTCTTATAAAGCTCTCTCTCTCTCTCTCTCTTTGTATTATTTCATTTTATAAGTTTTTCTTGTTGAGAATATCTGCAAATCATTATTGGCAACTCTATTGCATGGAAGGTATTTTTTTTCATTGTTCGATTATGCATCTAGCGTTATTCATAATTCTAATAGATTCTTAGATCCTATCTAAGAAAGCTAACTTTTTCAAAAGAAAACTCTTCAAAGAAATTGAAATTGACAACTACCCCACCAATCTCAACCACAATGATGGTTGGAATCTAAGTATGTCATGGAAACCTATTATTTCCTATCTCAAAAAGTATACCTCCCATTCTTCCTAATGGTTATTAAATCTCATCATCTTTGACTACTACTCCTTCCTTTCCTAGTTGTCCATGTAATCATTAGGTGCCTATCCCTCTTCTTGTTTTTCCCCTAATATCGTCTTAGTTTTTAATCACCTTGGTTCTCCCTCCTCATTTATTCATGTACTCTCATATTTTTCCATTTCAAATCCATTTTTTCCTTGCTCTTTTTCTACTGTAGATATTCCTTTCATTTACTTCTCTAGTGGTATTCTTTCGTCATTAGCATTTCTAATATTTTTTATGTTTTTTCTTTTTCTTTCTCTTGTTAGCCTTTTGCGTTCTATTTATATTATCTAGATTTTACAATTTTCTTATTTATATTTTTCTCATTTTAATGATGAATCATATAATATGATCTAAAGTATCATTTGTTTTAAATTAACACAATTTAACTTTTTTTAAATAATAAAAAAAATTATAAAATTTAAACGTATCATATTTCTGATTAATTTAAGACTAAAAATGTGACAACATTCACTATAAATTAATTAGAAATATGATACGTTTACATTTTATAATATTTTTTATTATTTTAAAAAAGTTAAATTGTGGTAATTTAAAAAATATGATACTTTGGATCACATTATATGATTCATCATTAAAATGAGAAAAATCTAAATAAGAAAATTGTAAAATCCAGATAATATAAATAGAAAAGGAGACTAGATGGAGTGCTCGAGCGGGAAGTCTTCTGGCAGAGGGATTTTGAAATCCTCTAGTGAGGATGCAGAGGATGGTGAAGATCTCGATGATGGTGGTGGGGGGCTGGCAGACAATCTTGTTGGTGACCTTTTGTTGGATCTGGCTTGGGCGGCTACAGTGTTGGTGGTTAGGGTTAGCAGTGAGCTCTCTACTGATGGTGGGGGTGTCATTGAGGTTGTGTTTGATGCTAGAGTTGGCATGGGTGAGGGCTCTACCTTTCCTCGTGTGTTTCTGGGGCTACTTTATGCTCGTTTTGATGGTGTTGTTGGGGTCCTACTAAGCGAGGTTTTTTCTCGTTGGGAGGTCTCTCTTCCTTCCTTTCATGTGGTGTGGGATGCCTTGGTTTTTGAGGTGTCTAATGTTTCTTGCTCATTCTTTGATGTGGCCTATTTGGGGTTTTCATTGCTTTTGCTATAGTTGGTGAGTTCCTCTGTTGGCTTGGTGGCTCTGATGGTTGCTCTACCTTTGGATTGGCCTTTTTCTAGCCCTGACCGATGTGTTAGAGTGGCTTGAGTTCTCTTATTGTTGGTCCATTCGATGGCTTCTCTCATCTTGAGTCCCCCTTGCTCCTTGGTGCTCTCTTGGTTGTGGGTGGCTTTGGTTCTCCCGTCTCGCTTCTATGAGTTGCTGCTCTCTTTGGCTTTGGGTTTTTGTAGTTTGAGGACATTGGTCCCTATTCTGCAGCTTCTATTGGTAGTTATGTTGTTCTTCTAGTTGGGTTATGGGCCCTCTATTGGTGCTCAGCTTGAGTACTCTCAATCATCTACGTTGCTCTTATTGTTTTGCTTTAAAACCCAGTTGTTTGAGGTGTTCATCTGGCTTGGGGTGAACCCTTCTTGGCTCCTAAATGGAGCTTCTGTGGTCTTCCTCTCGGTTAGGCTTGGCTGCAGATCTCCTTTTTTCTAGTTTGGGTTGAGACCTTTGGAGCTGATTTTTTTGTTGGCTCTGGTGTGTTTGTGGTGGGCTGATTGGTTCTTTAAGTCTAGTTTCTGGATTCTATCTCTTTTGATACCTAAGGTTGTTGTGAGTGCTCTTTCTACTGGAGTGGTTTCTTTTAGCTGGACTCTTCAGTTGGTGGCTTCTCTTGAGGTGAAGTTTTCTCTTGTTGAGGTAGATCCCGCTCCTATTGAGGTGGAGTTATATGTTGTTGGTCTAGTGGAAGGTCCTCTTCTCCATTGTCTGTTCTTGTTGAGGTGGTGCTAGTTCCTTTTGAAGTGGTGCCAGTATGTGTAGGGGTGGGGTTGTGTTTGGTGGTTGGAGTTCTCGCATCTTCCTTCCCTATAGAGGGGGGCCCTATCCTATGGAGGTGGACTGTGGGTTGGTGTTTCAGTTTGGATGGAGTTGCAAGATTGTTGTTTTGGATTTAAGGTCCCTGCCAAAACCTTATTGCAAAGGGTTCATGGACCCTTCAAAACCTATTTATGGTTCATGGTTCCTGGCTAATCATGGTTGTTTGGTGTCTGGCAGATTCAGGTAGTTTATAGTTGTTGTGGGGTTAAATCCCATATGATTTCCTAGCTCTAAAGGGTTTTGGTCTCTTCAAAGCTGTTTTCTTGCAGTCTGTTTTGTATTGGATATCCCTTGGTAGATTGTTGATGTTGGGCTGTTGATTGTCTATGTTCCTATCTTTTGAAGTTTTCTTTGTTTGTTTGGGGTTTCTGGTCCCCTCAAAACCTGTTTGTAAGGAATTTATGGTCCCCGCAAAACCTCTTGATCACTAATCAAAAACATTCACTATATTATAATTAAAAACTAAGCATAAATTAATTTATTTAGAAAATCAAATAACTCATATTTTAACAACACATGACAACATTCCATAGTCTTGGACTCAAGAACTTGGAGATAGATTAATTAGGAACTGACTTAAATATTATGCTTGGATATCTAGATCTAAACCTATCGTTAATCAGATTAAAATCTGTTTCAAACCTGTTTGAATTTCAGAACTAACTTTGCAATCTCTATGGTGAAAAATGCTCTAGGTAGAATTTGGATGTGGAATCCTTCCGTACCAAGGTTTCATAGCTGGTCAATGATATTTGACTGCATGAATTAAGGCATAAGATTGCACTCCTCTTAACAACGGCTTACGCTGGTAACACGTGGTGAGTTTGAGGACCAAAGTTGCCACACGACTCTAACGAAAAGGCAGCCATCCACGTCTCGAAAGATGTTAAGTAATTCAGAACGAAGCACGGTGAGTGCAGAGTGATGCAAACAAATCTTTAGGGTGAAAAATGCTCTAGCTAGAATTTGGATGTGGAATCCTTCCGTACTAAGGTGTCACATTTGGTCAATGATATTTGACTGCATGAATTAAGGCATAAGATTGCACTCTTCTTAACAACGGCTTACCAGGGTGGTAACACGTGGTGAGTTTGAAGACCAAAAAGCCAGCCATCCACGTCTCGAAAGATGTTAAGTAATTCAGAACGAAGCACGGTGAATTCAGGGTGATGCAACCAAACACTCCTCAACATCTTACATACCTACTCATTACCAGCCCTAACAAATATGTGCAATACAAGGGAAGTGAGGTGTGGAAACCAGACAAAAATAAACGTTTTACATTCGCGCAATTATCAACGTTCATCTAAATTTTATTTAGGGCATGGGCTCTTTTTTCTGCGTTGATGGAATTGGAAAATACGATTCACCAAAGTTTTTGTATGTAGCTCAGAAAAGGATTTAATTATCCATCTCGATCAATGGACTCTCTTAATGAATAATCAACTGGTGATGAAATTGACTTGCCAATATAAATCGTTTACCTGGTTTAATTGAAAAACAATTCGATTTGGCGAATGAATTAGCCAGGCCGCAATTTACCCACACGGTCTGGTGCATATGTGGTACAAGTTAGTTAATTCATGGAGTTTTTATCACCACCTTAAGAATACAAACAAAAAAACTGTTGCATGGTCACACTAATTATATACATAGGTTCAATAGAGAATGCCCTAACATAAAAATTATACCTTAATGAAGTCTTTATTTATGTAATTTTTTTCTTCAAAATCTTTTCCTTACTTTCAAATTCCTCTACAATCAACTAAATAGCATCATCCCCCTTTCTTAGTAGTTATCTATGGTATTTATGCTTACTTTTTTTAGTTTTCGTTTTATAATTTAATGGTTGATTTTGAAGGAACCTTAGTATTTGAGATTTTTGTCTACTAAAATTTTGAAAAATATTCTTTAGATTCTTTAATGCATCAATAGATTCATTTTTTCAAATTATTTTTACTTTCAGCATTGTATTTGGGTTGGCCAATCTGTCTATTCTCTAGGATTTTATCAGCTTCCACTTCTTCTCACCTTTTTTTCAACCATCCACCACATGAATTCATTTCATTCAAGGTGGTCTTCCTACACATCTACATTTCTAAGTTAATCCATGAGAATCCTATTCATTAATTCTAGGAATTCCAACTTCATTCACCTCAATTGTCTACCCGTGCCAAACACATTTACCAATTTATAGTCCTTGTTATCCTAATAGAAGCAACAATTAATTTGATTTAATTAACTTAACATCCTTTCTAGGTGTGACATATTAATACCATCAGTAAATAGTAGATGCTTACCACATTGGCTAGAATACCCTCATTTCTACTTTATTTAGCCTTATCCTAACTAAGATCATTTAACATATAATTAGATAGATTTATGAATGCATTGATCATAACAAGATAATATGAATAAACCCCCACACACCACATTAATCATCATTAGCATATACATTTAAGACAAAATGATTAAATTTCGATTAGCATTCACCTTTACCTATAAAAATAAATTTAACATAAACAATATTTTTCAAATTCCACAATTGATAATCATGAAGTTCCTTAAATATTGTAAGGATTTTAAGGGAAAATATGAGTGACAAAAATATAAACTCAAGCATTACTTCCTTCTATGAGTATAAGAATATTTACACTCATTTGTGAATTCTTTTATTGTTGTTTTTTTTTTTAATTATATTATTCATAAATATAAGTTTTCTTTTGTTTATTGTGGTTATCATATGGATTAAATTGTCTTACTGTTGGAGGCTGAATATGTGTGATTATAGTATGGTTATATATAATTCATTTTAAACTTATAGTTGATGGATTATCTTTTGGTATATAATCCTTTTTATTTGATTATATTTGTTATGTTGTTACGAATTGGATAGTGGATATTGAATTTGTGCAATGGTAGGTGTGTGCCTAGGATCTATTTCAATATCAAATCTTTATAGAATTTACATGTTTTAGTGGTTTTGTATGATATTGATTTTTAAAAAAAACCTTAATTTATGTCGTTGCAAGAACCTTTTTATTGATAGAGAACTTTGAAATATGTTACTATAAAAACTTGTTTTGAGTTGCTACATTACATTAGAATATGCTACTATATGATCATGTATTAAGCTATTTCATGACCATTGCATAAATTGCTATGAGACATTGATTGCACCTTGCTTTGTTTTACCATGTGCACTTTATGGAGTGTATGATACCCTATCATTTGTGCATGATTTTTGTATATTGGGTGGCACTTGGGAATGTTTTAGGTCAGGGATTATGAGAACTTGAAGGATTGATTAAACTAATAGATTGGGAGGAGAGCATTGCATCATGCTTGACTCATTTAGATGGGTTGTTGAGTAGTAGGATAGAGTTGGTTTTATAGTGAATATAATAAATATTATATTTGAGATAGATATAATATGTATTATAAATGTATTAGTTTAATATTATTGTATGAAAATATTGTGATTCTAAAAATGAAATATAACAATTGACTTGTTAAAGTAATTTTTTTTTTTTTAACTTTGATACCTATTTTGTTGTGTATAGATATACTTGAACATTGTCATTTTGATGATATTGTGCTAAGGATATTTTTTTTAAAATTATGTAGCTCAAGTAAGTATTTGAACTAATTGTGTGTTATGTAGTTGCTATATAAATTTTGTACACATGCAACTGTTAGAGGACAAAGTATATATATAATAGGGCTCCGTGAAAATTCACTCCAGCAATTCACGGCAAGAAAATTCACCTCCATGACAAATTCACCACAAGGAAAATTGACCACAAGCAATTCACCCTAAGGAAAATTCACCACCAGCAATTCACCAGAATTTTTTTTGCGAAAGAATAATTTTCACCCTAACAGAAATACAGACCTCAACTATTCTTTTGCAAAAAACATTCAAAGTTTTGGAAATATATATTAAAAATGTTAATGCGATGGATGAATTTTCCCCCACGATAAATTTGTCATGACGATGAATTTTCCAAAGGTGAATTTTCCTATACCTATTATTGATGCAGGATGTTGAATAGGTGTTTACAGGACACTGTATATATGTAGAGGACGTTCTTTAGTAGCGTTTTAATTTAGACGTGGCATATTCATGTAGTGTCCTGTGGTCTGTTAGATTTTTACACGACACTTGTAACTTAAGGTTATGATTCCATAAAATGTTTTAAGCTCTACTTGAATTAAATTCTAAGTGGAAGCTTAATATGATAAACTAGAGCAAATTAACGACATTACCAGTATTTCTAGATCTTTAGAAAAAGTCTCTACCCATTTCTTTCGGGCATTACATTTTAAATCATCTTATTATACAATATGTGGGTAAGTAGGATTTGGTGAAGTATCTTACCTTAACGTCTGCAATCTCTAACTCATTCTAATTCTAGGTGGGAATAGTCTGTATTTAAAATAGTTACGCTCCAACAAATATTCATAGATTAGCTAAAGAAAGCGGACCTCGATTGCCTCAATACATAGATCAACAGCCACTGTCAGATATCTCCCGCAGACGAATGATAATATTTCCCTTGAATTTCTCTTTAACTAACCAGGTAGAAACATGAAAAAGTCCAAGGAATACCGTGCACGAATAACTGTGGCCTACTTCTAATGGCGTCTGTGACTGTTTATCAACATTAATGTTCGTTTACTTAGTCTATTCCAAACCTCACCAACCTCAAGTTCAATTTCTTTACATATTGGCTTGCAGATCTACATGAACATTAAACTGTTCAACTGTCAAATAATTATTAATAATTTTATACTCCATTTCCACATAATGTTGATAAACAATTATTTGTCTTGTTGGGAAAAACTGAACCATTCAATATTTAAAAAGAACAGAGCCTCATAGTTTACATCATGCATTCGAATTGGATTGCCATACTTCTCATTTAGAACAAGCTTATGGGAAATATAGTTTTTTAACTGTCTTAGAGTAGAGGATAAGGAATTTTGAAGTCTTATACAGTATTCTTCTTGTCTTTCTGTTGGATGAAAATAAAGAGATCACGCTGTGTTAAAATTAATAGAAAGTTTCCAACGTTTAGAACAAGCTTCCTCTTCCTCGTCTTTTTAGAGTCAATGGTGGTGACTTGAGGAGACGTACTCGGATTCTTTTCCACTGTTGCCCCGTTTTACGCATTAAGAAAACTTTACTGTCATTCATGACAGAATACAGTAGGTGGTAACTTGTTATTTCCTTTCAAAGGAGATCAATCTTCTTTAGTTACGTGTGTAAAAAGCGGTCAAAAACCGATTATTTTGTTTGTTATATATATATATAACTTTATATATAACTTAGTCAAGTGGTTATTGGTAAGTGTCAATTTTGAAATTTACTTGAATTGAGAAAATATATTATAAAATATAATTTAGAATAAATTTGTTTGTACGTTAAAATTAAAGTTGAAGAGAGGAATCTTAATATTAAAAGTTAGATTAAATTGTGTTGGTGATTCTTGAGAATTTGCAAATTCTATGTTGCATTATCTCTTCAATGATCATAATTACATATCTTTCATTATTTTAATGAATAACATCTTATAGAGAGCCATATTTTTATGTGAAGAAATATTAAAATCTATCATGGATTGCATAATGCATGATAGATTTTTAAATATAAAATGTTCTTTTGATTTTTTGTCATTATTGGCAAGTCTACATATATGTTAGTCTCTTACAATAAAGTTTGTTAAATCCATGCAAGGTTAACGAGACCGTACCTATAATTGGCCAAAAGAAAATTTCAAAAAAAAGGTTAATAATTGATTTTTAATTAGTATTTCAAGGATCAAATTTTAAGTATGACTTGTTATTTCAACATTATGAGGGATGGGTTGAGATTGCATCCTATACAATTTTGGCGTTATCTCTCAACCCAATATGTATTAATGCAAAGTACATACATTTTCCTCATTAAGGAAATTACCAATAGCTAGGTCACATGGGCTAGGAGCTTAGGTTGCCTTGTATAATTTTATTTAAAAACCTACCTTCACGATTTTTTTAATAAATTTTTCTATACTAATTAAATTTTTAATATTTTATAGATGTTGTAAATAAGGTTACAAGTTGGACGTAATGGATTAGGCCATTTTTTGAACCACTCACCAAAAATAAGGTAAAATCACTCAAAGTTTTTCTTTTTTAATATTCAAACAAGCATAATTTTCACATAAAAACTCATATTTTTATGATTTTTTAAAACTTATTAGAATTTCATGAGAAATCTAATGGTGAAGTTTGCTTTTTAGTTTGATGTCTTCTATTTTATGTTTTTGACTAATCATTTAATACAATATCCTCCATGGTCAAAGTATATAACTAAAAGTCCATCATTTTCACCAACCAAAGAAAAAAAGGAACAAAAAACCATAAGAATTTTAACTCATTGATTTTACAAGATGGCTTTGACAAGATGATTTTCATAGGCTATTTTATCCCTTTCTTTATTTTCTTATTTTGTATCTTTTTTAAAATATTTATTTGAAGGATTAAAATAAACTTAAACACATCAATTTGTCTAATCCAAGAATTAGTATCTTTTAGTCCCAAAGAAGTTTGCTCATATTCTCTTCTATCACATGCATATGTGATCTTGAGAACAAAAAAACCACTTCTTTCTTTATGGCAGTGGGGGTGGTAGGGGGGCTACCTTGGATTCCATCACCATGAACTCAACTCAAGTATTCTAATGAAGTATAAGAAGTGGGAGGTGAATTAAAAGACATACCTCTTGGAAGTTGTGATTTTTTCTTTCAAACTAAGCCCCCAATAACTTTATACCTTGGGAAAGTGAAGGAGAATAGTGGGTTACCCTCTTCTCCTAGCTAATTGACATATTTGCACTTTCAAAATCATAGATTAGGCCTCATGTTCCCTTGTGATATATGGAGGATTCCTTTAGAATTCATATATAACTTAGATGAAACCTTTCATCCACCCTCTTTTGGTGCATTGGATAAATAATCATCCAAGAAGTTACTCGTAATGTATTTTTGAGTTGTAGAGGTAGAGATTATTTTAGAAAGGGATTAAGCCTCAAAGTAAAGGTTAATAGGTGGTACATGGCCTTGCATTCCATAGCTATGGATGCCCTTGTTATATGGTGTTCTAGTGAGCCCACAAGAAGTGTCAATCCCACTTGATTAATTTTACAATTGTTCTTGTGTCTTTTGTGTTTTTCAGTGTTAGATTAGAACCTTCCCACTTTAATCCAATAGGGGAGCTTATCCTTTCAGCCATAACTTTTTTTTCTTTTTTCTTAGTTTATGTTTTCAAAAACTAAAAAAACATAAAATCCAAAAACCAACCAAAAATATAGAGTCAATGAGTTTATGCCACCCATTACTATGTTGCAAGTAAAGAAGAACTTGGAAAAAAATATAAACCTATTTGCAACTTGTTTGCATAGTTAAGACGAGAATCTACATCTACCTTAGACTTGAGAAAGAAGACATGATGGATCAACCTAAATATTCTTTTACGTTTTTTGAGTTTATCAAAGATTAGCTTACTCAAATATATCTAAATCGCCTTATAGGATTTGATAAAGAAAAATTCCCAAAAAAAATTATAGATGAGGGAACCACACTCTCCCCATACTTGGACCATTCCATACTATGCAACCTCATGAGGAATAAAATTTTAGTTACCTCCACCTTTCAAAGAAACTTGTATGATATCCACCAACACATAACCAATGTTTCCTCTAACATCAACCAACCCAAACCTAAAATATTCACCATGAAATAACCCATAGTTACATCCACCTTCAAAAACCCATTACATAAAATCTTAAAACAAGTAACCACCTACCCTCTTAGTAGTTATCCCGAACTAGGAGAAATTTTTCCATTTTTCCTAGTTCAACATCATATAATCCCATTATTTCTAACAAGACTATGACTCTATTTACATTACAACAAAACACATCATTTATAACCCCACTCACCTTAATCAATAAAAATATTCCTCAACCATAGACATCATTTCCATCTATGATATAATTAATCCAACTGTTACCACCTTTGTCTTTACCCAAACCATCCCTTTCTCAACTGCCAATAATCCTATATTAAACTTCATCAAAATAACTTTAAATAACTTATCTCTCAATACATTTTAACTTACTTACCATTAACCACATTTTCCAAAAAATAAATTATCCACCACCTGTAAATTCATCCCAATGCATCCCTCAACAACCATCGCTTCAACAAAAATAATACATGTCATCTATATTCTAACCCATATCTCAACAACCATATTTCAAATAATAACAACTAAAATATGCACCACCTACATTCCAACCTGTGGATGCTAAATCTGCAAAATTTTAGACTTTGACAAGAATTTTCATTGAAATCAAGTAAAACATAACAAATCCAGTATCCCTATGAAATATTATATCATGTTAGATATTCTTAATAAGATATTAAAACAACAAGGAGAGCTAAATAAGCATATAAACAACATGAATCAAACTTTATCTCATAGTGGATTGGTGCTTTTGTGAAAAGAATCCCTTTCCCAATCCTTGCTAAGCTCCTAGATGATAAAAAGATGCAAGATGATGACCAAGATGAAATGCTAACTTGGATGAGTTGTGGAGGATTAATACAATAGAGAAAATCTCTATTCATAGAATAGAATGATAGAAGGATGTCAAACATGGAGGATGTGGGACTAAAGATCCACCAATGACAAGATGCCACTTGTCAACATGTGAGAGGTTGAGGAATGAGCACATTTTGGTCAATGTGCCAAAGAGGGGGAGATTTGAAATTTGAATTTGATGACAAGATGAGTTAAATGTTACGTTTGACCTTTGCAAGAGACATTTAAGAGCTCATAAATTCCTTGTTGGATGTACATGTCAATTTGGGGGAAGATTTCAAACTTGGAGAATATTCCTCAAAGATGCCATGTTGAGAGAAAATGGAGAATTTAATAAATCAATAAATTGATTTATTTGTGCAAGTGGGAAAAGCTAGAGGATGCGATGGGTTATTAGGATTTAATCATGGTTTGATTAATTTAAGTGAAGATTAGGTTATTTTGACCATTTTGACTTAGATTTGAGGATTAAAATAAATCAAAATGAGAGGAAATGATTTAGAGTTAATTAAATAAAGATTTTGATTTATTTAATTAAAGAAGATGGTGATAGCTTTAAATCAAATAAAGATAGATTTATTTAATCAAATATGAAATGATTTAATCAAATAAAGTGAATGAAATGTTAGATTTAATTAAATAAGGGTTATTCAATTAAAATGGTGAATTGAAATGCATGCATATTTTACGTGTCTACACAACCCATATACCAACAACCACAATCACATGTGCCAAATACAACTCTTATGAATACCTTCACCCATGAGTGGCAAGAGATGAAGGAAACCCTTAAGGGGATGGAAAGATAAAAAATTGAAGAACTGTGTCCCTACCCTATTAACAAGTCAATAACATTATTCCATATCCCTTAGAATTTTTAAATTCCAAAACTAGAAAGATATAAAGGAAAAAGACACCCACATGACCATGTAAAATGTTTTTCATGACATGCCAAATATTTTCTTATAATGAAAAATATCTCATGATAATTTATCCTAAAAGCTTTGGAGGAAAATCTCTTCAATGGTTTTTGCACCTACCAGATAGGTCCATTACTCCTTTTTCACAATTAGTTGAAAAAATCTTAAACCATTTACCATATAACATAGAATAAGAACTTTTAATTCTTGACATTTCTAATGCCAATCAATGAAATGGTGAGAGGATTGCTTCCTTTCTCCAATAATGGAGAAGTTTTGATAGTCGCTTCCCATGGGTTATAATAGAAAAAAACTCATCAATATTTTTTATCAGAAACCATATCCCAAAAATGGATTTTCATTTACAAGTCGATTGTGTCAAAACCTTTGATGAAATTATTGACAAATTATTCACCATAGAGAAAGCCCTTATTGCTAAGGGATTGGTCAAATTCTATAACAAGGATAAAGAAAATACTATCCAAACTAATGATGCATCAATATTTTGGTCCAAAAACAAAAATGTTGTCACTAATAGGGTCATTGATTCCAACATTGTCCAAATCAAGAACCAACAACCTAAAACTTATTGCAAGTATGAGCATGTTTGGTGGTGTTTTCATTAATATTGTCATTAATGTCAACATTGTTTAGTATGTTGCAGATTGTGCATGTATAGTTGAGATGTTGTGAGTACATGGAGCTATCTTTATGATGTTGCAGATGTCCTAAAATGATGGGTTTTCAAGTGCTTTTGAAAAAAATTAATAAAGAGAGAATTCAGAGTTATGAATGTGTTCAGAATGTACTCTGGTACGTGCTTCGCATTTCTCCTATGTTGATCCTATGCTTGTGCAGATCTGAAGGTTTGTTGATAAGTGATATGTTGGTGATATCTCCTGATTTGTAGCTTTTGGGTTGTTGGAATGTGAAAGTTGTGTTCACCAATGTGGCAGAATTAGTTTTTGCGGACTGGGAGAAATGTTTTTACTCCACAATCCTCCATTGTTTTGTTTCAAATCTTGCAGATTTGGAATATGCCTTATAATGGTTTTCTCTATGTTTTGGCAAAGACTCTTGTGGTTTAGTGATCTGAAAGTTGAGTATCAATTTTTTTGTATGTGTTTGCACAGTCTAGATGGACTGATGGAAGGTGTTTGGTGTTCGGAGGTTATTACACTTGTGGTGGGTGTATTTGAAGGAACCTAAGATGTGTTTTCATGCATGTTGAAGCGTGTTGCATCATCCACGTGTCATCTTCTTGCTGGAAAGCATGCACATCAATGTTCATTTGTGTTTTCATTAGGTTTTTCCGACCTGGCATTTACACTTCATATGAAAAATGAAATTTAATTAAGAAAGCCTATGGTTGATCTAAGGCATTATTCTTTTCATCTTGGTTAAGTGTTTTATTGGTCCACTCTCATTCCTTTCCACTACAGGAATGTTGAGCTGTTGACCTAATTTGAATTTATGAAATGAAGCTCATGTGGCCAACCTTGGAGAAAGTTTCTAAGGTTGAAGATGGTATAAATACATGTTGAATTATGAAGGATTGGATGATGCAATGTAACGAAGTAATCCAAAAATAAAAAAGAGCAGAAGTGTGTGAAAGTGAGTTGAGGTAGCAATACTTCATTGTCTTAGATTCATGAAGGAAGTGAGTTGAAGGTTTCTGCAATCTTCTGATCAAGGTTGTGGATGTGTGCAAATTATTGTGGTGGATCTTTTGTTTTCTTTTGTATCTGTAGGAAGCACCCTCCCTGTTGGACAATGATTCCTTTTTGTAGGCAGTGAGCCTTTGTATCTGGATAGGGAGTCCTCTTCTGGGTAGTGAGCCTTTGTATCCAGTTTTACAATCTCTTTATATTGTGAGTTAATCCTCACTATGGTTTTTCCCTCATTGGGTTTTCCACATAAAAACTTGGTGTTCATTGTGTTGATTTTACTTTATATTTTTTGCATTTCATGTTCATACGTAATAACATAACAGTGTGGTTGTGAAGTTAATAAGTGTTGAGGTTTGAGTTTAATTTTAGAGACAACTGATTCAGCCCCCCTATCAATTGTGATGTTCCTTTTTAGCAATTGGTATCAAAGTTGTGGTTCCTCAATGTAGAGCTTAACCACTTAAGGAAGATCTAATGGTGCATAAGTTGGTGATCCTTATTTTTGATGGAGTTGATTATAGTGACTAGAAAGTATAGATGAGAGGATACATTATCTCTCTTGGTTATAAGACCTAGAAGGCTATTGAGAAGAAGTATGTTGCTCTGGCGAGTGGCCCTACTACTGTAGATGAGGTTTCTACTTATGAAGAGAATGAGAAAGCGAGGTATGCTATTTTCAGTGCTTTATCTAAAATTGAGCGAACTAAGGTTCTTCCTTTAGGCACTACTCATGAAGTTTGGAAGAAGTTGGAAGAACTGTATGAAGGAAATGAAAGAGTAAAATTGACAAAGAAGTTGGTGGCAAAGTGTAGATATGAGAATCTAAAAATGGAAGAAGGTGAAGATTTTACAAGCTATTTCCAGCGAGTTGAACTTACAACAAATGAAGCTAGGAATCAAGGGGGAAATCTAACTGATGAAGATATAATTGAGAAGATCCTAATAACCCTCCCTTATTTTTACAGTGATAAGATCTCAAAGATTAAAGAAATGTATGATCCTAAGAAATACACTAAAGAATAGTTGTTTGGCACCAAGTGACAACATTTGAGATGAGAAAGTTAAAGAAATAAGAAAAGACAGAAACAACATTTAAAGCAACAAAGACTAATGATGATCCATATATCGATCTTTTTGATGAGTTGGAAGCAAATTTCACTAGGAAGTTGAAGAAAGGTGCTGGTAAGTGGGTATGTTCAGGATCATGATGGGCCAAAAAGTGGAAATATGAAGGGTATGTGGCTGATGACTATTTTTTTACCCAATTTTGATGAAACAAAAAGGGTTTTTAAAGGAGATCCTCAGCTTTCCACTTATATAAATTATACTTTACTTTGAATTTAATAAGTAATTATTATTCATTTTCTATTCAAATTACAACTAAAGTCCTAATTGATAGGCTGACTGAAAAAATCTATAACTTTCAAACGACATCACATTTTTTAATCCAAAACATGTGTCACATTCTATGCTTCACATAATATAGGATTAAAAAAAGAAAAATTGAATTTCATGAAGTTTTGATCAAGTTAAGGTGGTCAAACATACGAGTTTTTATATTTTTAAAAAAGTTGTAATAAAAAAATCATAATTAATTATTTACATGGAAAAAAATTACAAAAAAATATGCATCACATTGGGGCATGAGTCCTCTACTTATATCTAAAAGATTATAAAAAAATATTATCATTTTATTGTGGTTAGGGTGGTTAGATAGACACCTACTTCTTATTTTTTCCATGAAATTTAAGTAGCATTGCATTGAAATTTCAAGTTTTCACCAAATAGATTTATTTTTTTAAACAAACCTAGTAGTTTAGAAACTAAATTCAATTTTCCATAGATTCTATTCTTACATATTTTTGAAATAATATAGATAACTTATTCAAATTTTTACGTCAAGTTACCTAACTCTAATTTTTCTAAATTTTTTGCCACTTAAGGGCCTGTTTTTTCCATGATGATCTTGCACATACCCAAGTATAAAGTTATGTTGCCCTTTAAATGTTTCAGTTGTGGTAATATTGGTCATTATGCTTCAGGATGTCTAAATAGAGTTATACATAAGAAGAACAAGGATCACAAGGATAAGGATAGAAAGGATAAGAAATAGAAGAAACTATATTATGTTAAAGAAGAAGTTGGAATCTCTAATGATGAATATGATTATGAGGCTGATGATAGTGAATGTCTAGTTTTAGCTATGGAGAATAAATCTATTTCTACTAACCCTAGAAAATGTACAAAAAGGAATGCTCTGGAGAACAAAAAGAATGAGATGGAAGGTACTTTAGTTATTGCATTTCATGCTAGACAGATTGAAGACTACTGGGTGATTGATAGTGGATGCTCTAATCACATGACTAGAGATAAAAGTAATTTTACTAAACATGAAAATTATGATGATGGTTTGGTCATGTTTGGTGATGATTCAAGAGCGAAGATTGTTGGAAAAGGTTATATTAGTTTTGATGAAATTCATAGCACTGATAATGCATATTATGTAAAGGGTTTGAGGCATAACCTTTTGAGTGTTAGACATATGTGTAGCAATGGTTTTAAGCTTGTGTTTCAGAATAATACCTGTGAAATCATAAAACAATTTAGAGATATGGTTGTTGTTGGAAGGATAACTCATGGAAACATCTATCAGCTTAAGGGCGTTGATGGTCAATGTCTTGTATCTCAAGTCAATGAAAGTTGGTTATGGCATCAGAAGATGGGACATGTAAACTTTGATAATCTGGTTAGGATAAGTTCAAGAGATGTAGTCTGAGGTATTCCTAGAATCACAAAGCCTACTAATACTATTTGCAGAAGTTGTCAATTGGGGAAATAGACAAGATACAATTTTAAGGGAAAAGAGAACTCTACTACCAAAATGTTCGAATTAATTCATACTGACCTCTGTGGTCTGACTAGAACTAGAAGTTTAAATGGTGATAGGTATTTCATGCTCCTTATTGATGATTATACTCAAATGACATGGGTTGTTTTTCTTAGAGAAAAGACTCAGGCTCTGGATAGATTTAAAATGTTCAAAGCAAGAGTGGAAAATCAGGTGAACCTGAGAATCAAATGTTTGAGATCTGATAGAGGTGGAGAATTCACTTCTAGTGAATTTAATACATTTTGTGAGTAGCATGGTATAAAAATAAAATTCTCTACTCTAAGAATGCCTCAGCAAAATGGGGTAGTTAAGAGGAAAAACTAGACGATACAAGAAGCTACAAGAACCATGATGAAAGAATCAAATGTACTAGATGTGTACTGGAGAGAGGCAATACGCATTGATGTTTATGTTCTTAATAGAGTTCAGATTAGAGGCAACAACAAAAAGACTTAGGTTTTGAGTTATGGACTGGTAAGACTCCTACCGTGAAGTACTTTAAGGTATTTGGAAGCAGATGTTACATTAAAAGAGATGATGAAAATCTTGGAAAGTTTGATGTTAGATGTGATGAAGGAATTTTTCTTGGATACTCAACTACTAGCAAAGCATATAGATGCTTCAATAAAAGATTAAGGAAGATTGTTGAAAGTGCTAACATGAAAGTTGATGAGGACATGCACAGACCTATTAAGATAAGTGAAGTTGAACTTGATGATCCTATCTATGGACAAGTACCTGAAGAGAATAAGGAAAAGGAAGAAGAAAAAGAACAAGAACAAGAACAAGTTGAAGAAGAAGAAGAAATCCCAGAACCCGTTATTAAGACTCCTAAGTATGTGTAGAAGAATCATCTAGAGGAAAAAATAATTGGAGATAAGAGTGAAGGTGTGAAGACAAGAAGTAAAGTAGCAGCTGAGGTGAATCTGTGTTTACTTTCCAAAATAGAACCTAAATCTATGAGTGAAGCATGTGAAGATGAGAGTTGGGTTAGTGCTATGAAAGAAGAGTTGTAGCAAATAGAAAAGAATCAGACATGGGAATTAGTCCCTAGACCTATGAATAAGAATGTAATTTGTTCAAAATGGGTGTTCCAGAATAAATTGAATGAAAATGGTGAAGCTATAAGAAATAAGGCAAGACTTGTATGCAAGGGATACTCACAAGTTGAAGGCATAAACTTTGAAGAAACATTTGCCCCTGTGGCTAGAATGGAAGCTATTAGGATGTTTTTGGAATTTTTTGCCCACAAGGATTTCAATGTATATCAAATGGATGTTAAATCATCATTTCTAAATGGTGAATTGGAGGAAGAGGTGTACATGGAACAACCTGAAGGATTTTAGTTATCTGACAAACTAGATATGGTTTGTAAGTTAAAGAAGGCATTGTATGGACTAAAGCAAGCTCCCAGAGCTTTGTATGTGAGATTGGATAGATACCTGACAAAGCAAGGTTTTAGCAAAGGCTCTGTTGATAGAAATCTTTACTTCAAAGTGCAAGGTAGAAAATTTTTGATAGTGGTAGTAAATTTTGATGATATCATCTTTGGTAGAAATGAAAGCGTGTGCAAAAGATTTGTAGAAGAAATGCAAAAAGAATTTGAAATGTCCATGATTGGTGAGTTAAATTTCTTTCTTGGTCTTCAAGTAAATCAACCTAATAAGGGGATATTCATTTCACAATCTAAGTATGTAAAAGAACTGTTAAATAATTTTGGAATGAATGACTCCAAACTAGTTAGTACTCCTATGGTAACTAGATGTAAGTTGAGCAAAGATGATGAATTTGTTAAGACTGATCAAAGCAAATACAAATCTATGATTGGTGAACTGTTGTATCTTACTACTACATAACTAGATACTATGCATGTAGTATGCTTAGTTTCTAGATTTCAAGCAGATCCTAAAGAGGCACATATTACAGCTATAAAGAGAATATTTAGATATCTTAAAGGTACACCGAATTATGGCTTATGGTATCCTAAGGGTATTGATTTCACCTTGAGCACTTATACTGATACAGATTGGGTTGGTTGTGTGGATGACAATTAGAGTACCAGTGGAGGTACTTTCTTTCTTGGCAGAAGATTGGTTTCTTGGTTGAGTAAGAAACAAGACTCAATTTATTTATCCACTATAGAGGTAGAATATATTGTTGTAGCATCCTACTACACATAGGTTTTGTGGATGAAGAAAACTCTGAAAGACATTTGAGTGACATGTGATGATCCTATTCCTATCTTATGTGAAAAAACAAGTGTTATAAACATTTCAAAGAATCAGGTGATGCATTCAAGAATAAAACACATATCTATCAAATATCATTTTCTGAGAGAAAAAGTGTTGGAGAATGAAGTCAGGCTAGAGTATGTGACAACAAAGGAACAAATTGCAGATATATTTACTAAGGCTCTTCTGAATGATACTTTTGAGTATCTTAGGGAGAGGTTGGGCCCATCAGTGGCCCTCAAAATTAGGTGCACATGAAGGTGCATCAGTCCATTGAATTAACAGATTCTTTATTAATCTGGACTAATAAATGGGTTTACTCCACAGGGGGAGTAGATAATTTTTTCATTGTTGCAGTATGAGTTAAATGGGTGTACTCCTAAGGAGGAGTAATTAGAGTTTTTAATCTTTTCCATTGATGTCAAAAGGGGAGAAAAAGCCATTTGAAAAATAGTAAAAGTAAGAAAAGGTGTTCTCCCAAAATATTTTGTAGGTTGTTTTCTTTGATGGTTTTTCACATCATGTGTTTCCATCAATGACAAAGGGGGAGATTGTTGCAAGTATGAGCATGTTTGGTGGTTTTGTCATTAATGTTATCATTAATGTCAACACTATTCAGTATGTTGTAGATTGTGCATGTATAGTTGAGATGTTGTGAGTACATCGAGCTATCTTTATGATGTTGCATATGTGCTGAAATGATGGGTTTTCAAGTGCTTTTGAAAAAATTAATAAAGAGAGAAGTTAGAATTATTAATGTGTTCAAAATTTGCTCTGGTATGTGCTCTGCATTTCTCTTTTGTTGATCCTATGCTAGTACGGATCTGAAGGTTTGCAAATAAGTGATATTTCGGTGATATCTCCTGATTTGTAGCTTATAAGTTGTTAGAATGTGAAAGTTGTGTTCATCGATGTGGTAGAATTAGTTTATGTTGACTAGGAGAAATTTTTCTACTCCACAATCCTTTGTTGCTCTATTTCAGATCTTGTGGATCTGGAATATGTCTTATAATGGTTTCCTCTGGGTTCTAGCAAAGACTCTTGTGGTTTGGTGATCCAGAAGTTGAGCATCAGAGTTGTATGTGTTTGCACAGTCCGGATGGACTATTGGAATGTGTTTGATGTTCAAAGGTTGTCACACTTGTTGTGGATGTATTTGAAGGAACCTAAGATTTTTTCTCATGCATATTAAAGCATGTTGTGTCATCCCCATGTCATCTTCTTGCTGAAAATCGTACACATCAATGTTCATTTGTGTTTTCATTGGGTTTGGTCGACCTAGTGTTTACACTTCATATGAAAAAAAAATTTAATTAAGGAAGTTTATGGTTGATCAGAGACATTATTCTTTTGGTCTTGGTTAAATTTTTTATTGGTCCACTCTCATTCCTTTCCACTATGGGAATGTTGAGTTGTCAACCTAATTTGAATTTATGAAATGAAGCTCATGTGGCCAACCTTGGAGAAAGTTTCTAAGGTTGAAGATGGTATAAATGAAAGTCAAATTGTGAAGGATTGGATAATGAAAAGTAACAAAGTAAGATACAAATCAAAAGAGCAGAAGTGTGTGAAAGTGAGTTGAGGCTGTAGTACACTTCATTGTGTTAGATTCCTGAAGCCAATGAGCTAAAGATTTCTGCAATCTTCTTATCAAGGTTGTGGATGTGTGCAAATTGTTGTGGTGGATTTTTTGTTTTCTTTTGTATCTGTAGATAGTGAACCTCCTTGTTGGATAGTGAGTCCTTTTTGTAGGAAGTGAGCCCTTGTATGTGGACAGTGAGTCCTCTTTTGGGTAGTGAGCCTTTGTATCCAATTTTGCAATCTCTTTATATTTTGAGTTAATCCTCACCATGGTTTTTCCCTCATTGGGTTTTCCATGTAAATTTTTGGTTTTCATTGTGTTGATTTTACTTTCTGTTATCGATAGTTCATGTTTGTACTTAATAGTTCAGAACAGTGTGGTTGTGTTCAAGTTAATAAGTGTTAAAGTTTTGAGTTTAATTTTAGTGACAACTGATTCACCCCCCTCTTAGTTGTCCTACGCCTTTTTAAAAAAATCAAATGAGTCCTCATGTACAAAATTTCCTACAACAAACCCTTATTTCTATACCACAAGGATAACCAAGATGCCCTATAAATCAAATATTCAAATATACTACTTTAAGGAAATATATAAAAAAAATGTTTCAAAAACTCATCAAAGCAAAATGATCAAATATCCATATACTCAACCCTTTGAAAAAAGCAAGATAAACACACATACTATAGGGAAAATTAATATTGTAAATACCATCATGTTAAAGGTCACACTCTTTCCAAATGCATGCAACTTAAAAACTATGTCCAAGATCTTATTGATTGTGGTGAAATTATAGTGGAAGGTTCCTCATCCTCTTCATCTAATTATAAATTAAATATCTATCAAGATGCATTTTCTAAGTATAACAAAAATCAACCCTTAGTGTAGATCTAATCAACTTTCATTACAAAATAATTGAAGAAACAATGTCAATACCACACCCTCCTCATATGACCTAATAGTTGGTCATATTGAAGAATTCTATCCACAAGAAAACACTATCACAATCAAAATTCTTAATTGTTCCCTGACAACTACGTGTAGTTGGGTTACCATTAGACACCCTCGTCCTCTCAACAAGATACCTAATATGAATTCCTTGATCATCTTTGGAAGACTCCAACGAAGATTTACATCTTTGACCTTCTTATATCATCATCTATTTGCACCATTGAAAAATGGCCCCTTGTAATTTTCATGGTCTTTTAGGCCTTTCTTCGCAATGTTTGGTCTATTTTTCTTTGATTTATTGATGTAATATGGCCTTAATATGCACATTTAGGTCCTTCAAATTCAAATAATGACGTCTTTTGAAGGTGTTGTAAAGTGTTGTAAAAAATTTCTACACTTTTCTAGACTCTATTCATTGCAATTCACCTAAAAATCACCTTTTCATCACTTATCAAGTCCTATTTTGAAGTGTTGTAAAGTCTTGTAAAAATATTTCATGCTTTTCTAGGCATAATCTCACTATCTACACCTTTCTTATGCTTTATTTGACCCCTATATGCACTCATAAGGCTTAATTAAGTGTATTTTTAAATGTAAACCTAATAAATAACATTAAATGTGACTTAATTCCCAACACCCACTTTCAAGTCCAAGGTGGGACCCATTCGCCATGGGTGGTGAATGAGTCCCTCTTCGCTCCAAATTCAAAATATTTCAAATTTTCTTTCTGGTTTTTATTCAAAATTACTTGATGTCGGCCTATGATGAGGTATCATTGGGTTACTAAGGCACAAGTGTGTATAAATAAGTATTTTTCTCCTCATTTTACATCTCCTACAATCTTCTAACTCATTCAAGCATTCAATTGGCATTTGAGCACTTTGCATCATTGAATCAAGCATCAATCAAGCATTCAAGAGCTTCCATTAACATATCTTCATATTTTCTTCAATAAGGGTTTGGTAAGTTGATAACATTTGCATGTTATTTGTTTATCATTCTCCTTCATTTCATTATTTCATTAAGGGTTTGATTACCAAAGTGGGATTTGACCAAGGCAAATCCCTATATCCTAACCCTTAACCATTTTTCCCCTTTTGCATGTGTGTTTGCAGACTTGTGTATGCATATTTGACAAGAATTTAGGTGTTGAAAAGTGCAAAAGAATTCAAGAAAGTGTTTCAAGTCAACAACATCTGATTTCAAGCTTGGAGAAGACATTTTATCCATTTTCTGTAGATTTGACTTTGAGAACCTGACAAGCAGACAACCTAGATCTAGTGCTACAGAATTGTCCCTTAATTTCTCAGAATTTTGGGAGTGGAATGATTCACCATCAGTGGTGAATGAGTCCCACCTTAAGGCTGGAAATCTATATTTTTTCAGATTTCGGATCATGACACTCAGAAACCAATTTCTCATAGTTTCCATCAGAAGTAGGATTGATTCACCATCAGTGGTGAATGAGTCCCACTAGTGATTTTATGTTATTTCAAACAACATTTAGAAGATTCTAGATTCTCCAATCTCTACCCAGGTGTACTTTGATTCAACCCTTTTCTTTCTTGTTTTGCATTTGTTCATTCATAGTTCATTTTTTGCAGACATCACTATGTTTTCCAACATTGCATAAATCATAGGTTTTGCATACATAACCAATCAATTAGTTCATACAACTGCACTTAGATCATTCCATTTAGTTCAAATAACATCATACATTGCATAATTTGAGTGAACCTAGCTAGATCTTTTGGCCCTACTTTCTCCTTTTAGGTGAAAAACCTTAGAAGTGCTAGAAAGATCTAGGGTGCCAAAAATCTATGGTTCATTTTGGTGAACCTACATTTTGAACGCTTTACATTTCTGATTTCAATTGTATCTTGCATCCTAGACTCCATTTGCATCAACATTCAATTAGGGTATTGTTTTGTTTTTGCATCCTAGGGTTTCTTAACTTGCATTAGTGAAAGACTCATTTAGATTTCATTTTCGCATTACATATCATTGAAAACACTGAAAATATACATCTCCATTCTTAATTGGCATCTAATAATCATTAGAATCACATTAAATTTTATGAAAAACACAAAAAAATATCTCATATTGGGACTCATTCACCACCTTGGGCGAATCAGTCCACCTACACATTTCAGATTGCATTTTTAGGCATTTTTAGGCATTTTTCTGTGTTTCTGTTCTCTATAGTTACTTCCCTATTTTAGTTAGCACAATTTTTGTTCTTTGCATTTTGCACTCCTAGATTACCTTGCATCTACATTCACCCCATATTTTGTGTTACGTGTATGAGTGTTTGGTGCCCCATTGATAATACTTTAGTGAGACGAAGTTCTAGACTCATGGCTTCCCGTGATAGCACTTTCATTGTGGACCTTGGGATCTCAAGAGCTCCTACTCCTAGTATGGATAATGGTGCATTAGGCATGGACAATACCACTTCTATGCCTTCACCGTTCCATCCAATGAATGTTGACACACAAAGAAATTTCAGCCCACAAGAAAAGGTCATTAATATTCATGAGGATTTTGCACACTTACAACAAGATTTGTCCCTTGAAAACATTTCCACCACTACCATACCAACCATAGAAAACCTTCATCATTTGATTGAAAGTAATGATGACTTAGTACAAGTTATGAAAAAAATCGTTGAGATTTATAATAAACATGCCTCTTCCAATTCCCAATCAGAAAACATAGTAGCAAGCCAAGGAGGACCTCACATTCCTCCCCCTTCAACCATAGCAACCATACCAACTTATACCACTCCTCATGTTACAACAACTATGCAATAGGTTAGTCATGTGGCTCTTTCTTTCACAATTCCAACTGCATTTCTAGTTCTATTATGGCATCGCAAGTCCCCTCTACCACGTTCACCCCTCTTAGTGTTCATTTCACTTCCCTCAACATTACATATACTCCATCATCATTTTCCCTTCCACCTCAAACCACTTACCCTGATCCCATCATTACACAACTCCTTAATACCATTTCATCCATGCAACAAAAAATTTCCACCATTATCCAAGGTTAAACCACTCCACCCACATATCATGTTCATAGTAGCCCCTTATCCTTAGAAATCTTACATACCCAGATGCCACAAGGAATTGAAATGACTAGGTTTAATAAATAAGGAAGTAAAGGAGACCCTATTAACCATGTCAATGCTTATACAACTTTATGTAGTGATTTTGTCCTTGATGATAAACTCTTAGCTAAATGTTTTCCTAGGACCCTAAAAGATACTCCATTAGAGTGGTTTTCAAACCTACCTAATCATTACATCTGATCATTTAATGAGATTGTAGATGCCTTCATAAGTCACTTCCAAGTTCATATGACTCCTAAAAAGACAATGGCTAACCTAATGCGTTGTAGACAACATGCCGATGAAAAAGTAACTGACTTCATTTCAAGTCATAAGTGATTGTATGCTCAAGTTGATGTCAAAATTCCTGATTCATATTTGCAGAAGATGTTTATCGAAAACTTACACAAAAACCTTTAGGATAAGTTAACTATGATGAAATTCTCTTTGTTCATACACTTATGCACAACCCTATGTGAATATCATAACTTAGTTTCAAGTCGTGATTCAAAATCCACTTCTAACCGAGCTGAGAAGTCTTAGCAAAATAATCAAAACAACACACAAAACTTTCACAAACCAAATAGAGGCTTTTACAGTTCAATCTGCCTCCTCAACCGCAAACCCAACCTGTTCCAAGTCAAGTGGCAGCTATTAAAGCAGTGGTGCTCTATACCTATGGGATCGGAAGAGACAATTTACTCCCTTACTTGATACCCTCCATAATACAATGAACCAATTGCTCCAACAATAAATGATCGCCTTGCCTACTGTCAAACTGCTTGATACCACCAAACCTTTACCACCCACCTTTAAACCAAATGCTTATTGCCATTTTCATTGCCAAAATGGCCATGACACTGAACAATGTAAGCGTCTCAAACACTTAGTCCAAGACCTCATTAATTCGGGTCGTTTGTCCATTGTGGGTGTCAGTGATCAAGGCAATAAGTCTATTGCACCTCATAACCAAAATTTACAAATCTTTACCAACCCCATGCCTAAACACAATATTTTATTTGTCAAGGCTAGTGAACCTTCGAACACTGATGTAATGAGTGTTGATACAAATACTGAACAACATGATATAACTCCAAATGGTACCCAAGCTAATCCTATGGATGAACTTGTGGGTGTGATAGATGTTATCCCTCATAAGGGCCCAACCAAAAAAACTTTTGATATCACTTTTTCTTCTAAAGATATACTTCAAAAGCTTCCTGATGGTCCTCTTTACATAGCCAGCAGAATCTATGATAAGCCCACCAATGGGATATTAATAGATCTCGCCTATGGTGATAATGTGATCATGGAAGAGTTTTTATTATTACATGAGTTGTATCAAGATGACTATAATAAACCAACTACAAGGATTAAAACACATACTATTTTTGCATGACCTATGATTGGATCGATCATACTTCCCTTACAAATAGGACCCAAAACTTTGGAGGTGACATTTTCAATTATTCCACAATTGTATCAATTCATTTGTGGCTAGGCCACCCTTGGCTTCGCTCAATGAAAGCAGTCCCTTCAGTTGTTCACAAGTGTTTGAAGTTTCAACATGGCAATGAAATATTTACCATACATGTCATAGTGGCTTTAATCCACTATCGTCTAAAGGTAATTTTTCCTTAGAATCCTTTTGGCCCACACCTATGGAACCCATCACCCCTCAAAAGGACTTCTTTTTCATTACCTATCAAAAGTTCAAAGCCAAATGCATAGCCAAATTGTCTCTTCATAACATGTCCTCATCTCACTCCACTCCTCCTATCATAGATGAAACCA
Organism: Sequoia sempervirens; assembly: GCA_007258455.2. Classification (NCBI taxonomy): domain Eukaryota; kingdom Viridiplantae; phylum Streptophyta; class Pinopsida; order Cupressales; family Cupressaceae; genus Sequoia; species Sequoia sempervirens. Next base: position 332,276,928 of record VDFB02000008.1, read on the forward strand.
TGCTTCAGCCTAAATCTGACATTGAGCAAGCCATACAACCACCCTTAGACACTTCCCTACCATCATTTAAATGACCAAGGGAAAATGAAACCAATCCTTTCATACCTCCCCGCATTAAACAAGTGTATAAAGCTAAAGAGAAAGTCATTGACCCGTCTTCTTCAGTTTCTTCTATTCTTCCCCCTTCGGAAGAAAAGGAACCTATGATGGATCAATATACTCTTACACATCAACAAATTAAAAATAAAATTAAACACAACTACAGTGCTTGGGAACGTAGGAATCGTTGTCATCTCATTTCCTGTGAGTCTCGAATGGAAGAAAATAAAGGAAACCAACCTCTACCTTTGAGCGAAGCAATAGATGACCACCCTCTTTCTCTTGACCCACCACAAGATAGCACAGTCCAACCTTCACAACAAAATGATCAAATCCAACATCCACAAATTTTGATACATCCTTCCTTAGAAATAACCCTTCGTCCTCCTATTGTAATCAACCTTCATGATGATGATGATGATGAGGAGATCACAAAAATAGATGAAGAAGTGAATAATGATATAAACTCTTTATTTTCATCTACCATGAACTTAAATGATAAATCTTCTCAACCAAGTGAGGAACCCGGTACATCTCCTAGGTCAGCACTTGCAATTCTTCCTTTGGACAGTCAACCACCCTCACAATACACTGAGCATGATTGGGAGGTGGATGACTTGTTAGATGGTTGAATTGTATTCTCCTTACTATCCTTTTACATTTTTATTTCTTTTTCTATTGTATGTGTGTATCCTATTCCCCCAGTATCATGTGTTTGATGCTTTCTCTCTTGTTGTATACTTCTTCTATTTGTACCTCTATTCTTCTATATGTCATGCATTTCCTTTTTCAATTTTTTTTTGTGTTTTCCTTTTGGGGATGATGCAAAGCGTTGAGATGTCCTTTATCTCTTCCATGTTGACCCAAAAGGTCCTTTTTCCTTTTCATTTTTGCTTTTGTGTTTTCCTTTTAGGGATGACGTAAAGTGTTGAGACGTCCTATGTCTCTTCCATGTTGACCCAAAAGGTCATTTTTCCTTTTTCATTTTTGGTTTTTTGTTTTCCTTTTGGGGATGACACAAAGCATTGAGACATCCTATGTCTCTTCCATGTTGACCCAAAAGGTCCTTTTTCCTTTTCATTTTTTCTTTTGTGTTTTCCTTTTGAGGATGATGCAAGCCATTGAGATGCCGTATGTCTCTTCCATGTTGACCCAATTGGTCCCTTTTCCTTTTTACTTTGTCTTTTTTTCTTGTGTTTTCCCTTTGGGGATGACACAAGGCATTGAGACGAAAATCTCTCCTTCATGTTGACCCAAAAGCTTTTCCTTTTCTTTTTCCTTTCATTTTATTTTTGCTTGTTTTTTCCTTTTGGGGATGACACAAAGCATTGAGACTGCAATGTCTCTTCCATGTTGACCCAAAATAGACTTTTTTTTCCTTTTGTTTTCACTCTCTTTGTTTCATTCTTCTAGTTCTATGTTCTTTGGGGGATGATTATAGTTTTGAGCTCTTTCATAAAAACATTGCAGCAATGAACACACTTACCGCAAATGCATCGATCCCTTATGTGCTTGGTGTTCTCTTTTCTGGGGGGAAACTCCCTTTTTCTTTTGTTTTCATTTACATGATGTATCCTAACTCTGAAACATATGACTTGGCATAGGAATTTTTGAGTCAACTCTCATGTCTTCTCTTTACCTTTTCCATTTTCTTTCCTTCACTACTTTAAAGTAATTTCTCACAAAATGATGTGTAGCAATTCCTTCAAAGTGGGGGAATACATTACCACCATTTCATTTTGCATTCTTGGTTCTTTGTGTATCCTTACCATTCATATGATGTGTTTGTCACTTTGTGGATGATATTGGGTGTGATGTCCTTCATAAGAGTGATCCATCTTAGCATATTACATTCCTCTTAGTGGCTTGATGTGATGCACTGCATCGCCTAAGTTGTGAATATTATATTCTTTGTTTGGTCCTCTCTTGGAGACATTAGACACAATTTTCCCTAAGTGATAGACCATGCATGAACTTAACAAGAATCCTTCGAACATCCTTTCCATTTTGCATTTTACACTTTTACATTTTTCCCACCTTGCATAATGCAACTTGCATGTTTGTGGTACCTTGCTTTTTGTTCATGAGTTCTAAGAATATGAAGATTTTCTTGTCTCATGAAGCATGAACTGACATTTTCCTTTGTGGCACCTTGTTAAAGTTATCAGGAGGTATAACTTTGATATGGTTGAGCGGGAAGCCCATTCAGCGGCACGACTTTCCCCATAGCCACCTTTATGTTTGTGAGTGCATACCAACTACTGTATGTATCTTACCTTTTTGGGTCTTCTCACCTGGCATACCATCATGAGTTCTATCACCCCAAAGTGAGTATACATTTTCTTTTTCAAACAAACAGCCTAGATCTAATCCACAACTAGTTGGATAGACGATCAAAGCTTCATCGTATTCTTTCATTTCAACACTTTTTTTCCTTTTTTCTCATGTTTAGTTTTCCATGGGATTTTCATCTTGGGGCTTGATCATCCCTCTTGATTGTTTTTATTCCATCTTGCTAGCATAAGTGCGCTTGGATCCTTCTCTATATGCAAGGCTACTTTAGTGTGATTTTGAAGCAAGTTCATCCTCTCACTAAAGTGGGGGATAAATGCACCATAGAAAAATGACCCCTTGTCATTTTCATGGTATTTTAGGCCTTTCTTCGCAATGTTTGGTCTATTTTTCATTGATTTATTGATGTAATATGGTTTGAATATGTACATTTAGGTCCTTAAAATTCAAATAATGACATCTTGTGAAGGTTTTGTGAAGTGTTGTAAAACATTTCTACACTTTTCTAGACTCTATTCATTGCAATTCACCTGAAAATAACCTTTTCATCACTTTTCAAATCCTATTTTAAAGTGTTGTAAAGTCTTGTAATAAGATTTCACACTTTTCTAGGCATAATTTCACTATTTACACCTTTCTTATGCTTTATTTGACCCCTTTATGCACACATAAGGCTTAATTAAGTGTATTTTTGAATGTAAACCTGACAAATAACATTAAATGTGACTTAATTCCCGATTCCCACTTTCAAGTCCAAGGTGGGAGCCATTCGCCATGGGTGGTGAATGAGTCCCTCTTTGCTCCAAATTAAAAATATTTCAAATTTTCTTTTAGGTTTTTATTTAAAATTACTTGATGTCAGCCTATGATGAGGTATCATCGAGTTACTAAGGCACAAGTGTGTATAAGTAAGTGTTTTTCTCCTCATTTTACATCTCCTACAATCTTCTAACTCATTCAAGCATTCAATTAGCATTTGAGCACTCTGCATCATTAAATCAAGCATTAGGGAGCTTCCATTGACATATCTTCATATTTTCTTTAACAAGGGTTTGGTAAGTTGATATCATTTTCATCTTATTTGTTTATCATTCTCCTTCATTTCATTATTTCATTAAGGGTTTGATTACCAAAGTGGGATTTGACCAAGGCAAATCCCTATATCCTAACCCTTAACCATTTTTTCCCTTTTGTATGTGTGTTTGCAGACTTGTGCATGCAAATTTGACAAGCATTTAGGTGTTGAAAAGTGGACAAGAAGTCAACAAAGTGTTTCAATTCAACAACATCTTATTTCAAGCTTGGAGAAGACATTCTATCTGTTTTCTGCAAATTTGACTTCGGCAACTCGACAAGTAGACAACCTTAGATTTGGTGCTACAGAATTGTCCCCTGATTTCTCAGAATTTTGGGAGAGGACTGATTCACCACCAGTGGTGAATGAGTCCCACCTTAAGGCTAGAAATCTAGATTTTGTCAAATTTCGGATCCTGACACTCAGAAACCAATTTTTGACAATTTTCATCAGAAGCAGGATTGATTCACCATCAGTGGTGAATGAGTCCCATTGGTGATTTTCTATGATTTTAGACAACATTCAAAAGATTCCAGATTCTCCAGTCTCTTCCCAGGTGCACTTTGATTCAACCCTTTTCTTTCTTGTTTTGCATTTGTTCATTCATAGTTCATTGTTTGCAAACATTGATCACTGTGTTTTCCAACATTGCATAAATCATAGGTTTTGCATACATAATCATTCAATGATTCTATATAAATGCACTTAGATCATTCCATTTTGTTCAATTAACATCATACATTGCATAATTTGAGTGAACCTAGCTAAATCTTTTGGCCTTACTTTCTCCTTTCAAGTGAAAAACCCTAGAAGTGCTAGAAAGATCTAGGGTGCCAAAAATCTATAGTTCACTATTTATAAGGAAATATTATACCATGCTCTAAGAGAAGCACGATTCCTTTGTGATGTCAACCTTGGTTAATTTCAAGCCCTTAAAGGTCATTTTTCTTTCTTGTATCACCTCACATTCACTCCAAATTGCACGCCTTCAATTGAAACATCCTATACCAAAGAACTTCATATAAAGGCTATTGCCAAAATGTGTAAATTAAACCAAGACCTTATAGATGGCGGGTTTGGCTTGAATCTATATATACAATCTAATCAAAAAAATTGGATATTTTGATGATAAGATGAAACCCTAGAAGAAAATAGTAATTAGAGAATATGATGATGTAGAGACAAAAAGCTAGGGCATCATTTGGATTCCAATATAGTTGGGCCTAGTCCTATAAAACACCTTGTTTCATATTCTTGACCTTGAATTTACATATGACATCCTTCTTCTTCACCCATGGATCCATGCCTTGTAGTAAATCCCACGCACATACCAAATGCAGTATATCAAACTTTTGCACAATGGTGTAGAATTCATAATTCACGTAGATCCTAATCCCTTGCAATACTATAGGTTATTGGAGATTCTTTACAAAAAGTCCCATCATTTTCCTAGTGTGAATTTTTCCATCCCTCCACCATCATTTACATCTTCATCCTATGTTAATTTTACCACTTTAGCATCAACATCATCCACAAAATCTAGTTTCTAAGTCAAGGTCAATATCTTAAACAGAGGATGTGGGGAGTATGGGCTACACAATTCCTTTCATTTGGTACAACTCCTTGTGTCACAAAGGTCCTACAACAAACCTCAACAATATAAGAGGAAATATTCTAAATTCCTCCAATGTAGCACAAAAAACATTGTCCAGAATAGCATCATTGATGACCAAATCATAGATAGTGATATAACTACCTAGTTATATAGATATAAAGAATTTGCACCATGGTTTGTCCCAAAAACCTATTACAAATAAATTGGCATGTATAAAAATATGGGTTACAAGGGACAAGGATTGGGATTATATGAACAAGGTCATCTTGAACACTCATTATCAAAGTCAACTATCATATATTTGGTTTAGGATATATGCATTTAGTGGAATAATCCTTCAATACCAACAACATCTTTGATACTATGACATGAGCCTTTCCTATTGTTAAATGTGTCAATGGATAGGACTTCAAAGACTCCACTAATCCCACCATCCTCTTTAATGATCTTAACATTTGTACTATTACAGGTCCAACATTAATCTTCCATGAACCTATCACTCATCCATCCACAACTCAATGCCTCTGACCAACAAGATACTATGTGTTTGGATATATTAAAAAATGACACAATTATAGTTGAGTTTGAGGGACTTCGTAAAGGTTTTTCAATCAGTGACCACAAACAAGACTTTGACATAGAATTAAATATAACAAATTATTTTAGGAAATAAGTTGAGTTATTTAGTTTTAAACATTTAACAAAATTAAAATATACAAAAAAAAAAAATCAAAATGTATTAATGAAAATTCAAGTTAGTGAAACTTCTTTGAGATACTATTAAAAAAATTAAAATTAAAAAATGGCATTTCCATTGATGAAAACCTCTTCAAAACATAAATAGATGAGGAACTTGGCCTTCCTTGAAATCTCCACAATGACAAGATTAGTCAATAGTCTTAGTAAATGAATGAAAGGAGGTTGATCTAGGATTTGACATTGATCCTAAAGTTACTTATAGGGGAGGGGGACCCATAGTGGGTTGGGCTCTTATATTAGGTATAGGAGTTGACCAAACTGGGCCCATTACTTTTTAATAAGAGATCTTTTAAATATTTAAATATTTTCCAAATATAGAACATATGGGGACCAATCAATGTTCACGTCACATTGTTTACTTTTTAGTATATTTTTATTAATATTAGGTGGCATACACAAATGATTAACAAGGATTTTAAAACACAAATGCAACTGACATTATTTTGAACTTGTACACAAGTAGATGCAATAGAACCCAAAATGTCACATTAAAGCATTTATATTAATAAGCATCCATATCTTCCAAGTACATGACCAACCATCAACCTAATTTAAGTTACAAGTTGCATTATAATAAAAAAAAATGAGCATTTTTTTATTACAACATATCCCATCCAACATGGCGATCCATCCCAAAAAATTGCATATAATAAAAAGTTGGAGTCCCAAGTAAAATGTAATAGTGCCCAAGTGCACTCAAAACAATGATACATGCCCATATGTTGGTCCCTTTTCCTTAATACCTTCAAAAAAGGCCACAGATAACCATAAGACACATTTATATATACAATTACAAAATAAAAAATTCTAAATTTTCACTCAATCATTAAGTTTTATTTTTATAATGAAAATAAAATAATCAATAAATTTTATTTTTAAAATACATTGAAATAAACATATTTTTTTTATTTGTAACTAAATAGTAAAATAAAATACTTAATCTTATTTTAAAAATTAAAAACATAAAATAAAAAATTTTAGAAAATCTAAATTTAAATTAAAAACATAAAAATAAAACTTTAAAATAGAACTTTCAAAATAAAAATAAAACCTAGATTTTAATTTTAAAAGTTTTGATAAGGTACAAACTATTGAATGCATTCGATAGTTCATACTGTGAGCTATGGATAGAAGGTCGGCCAACGACATGGAGTGAGGTCTGGGATGGGCGTCTATACTCTACAATTTATACATAGCCTTATAGTAAGGCTTCTACGCTTAAGCCCACCCTATGGTGAAGGAGAAGACATGCAATAAGAGAAGGAGAAGACACATAAATGAAGGCATTTTTTTGAACCTCCCCATTCCCATTCTAGATTCCCACATTTATTAATGGAAATGAAAACTCTTTTTTTCTAGCTCCTACAGTCTAAACTCTCATGTTTTTCTTGACGTAGGCAGACATTATGACATTTCAAAGCTTTCAAATTTTATAAAATTAAAAAAAAAACAAAGAAAACATGAAAAAAAGCCTAAATATTAGGCTTTATCCTTGGGTGCCGCATTCATAGGAATTTATGCGAATTTAAATGAATTTCAAAATTGAAGCCAAAAATTATGCGAATGTGGTGACTTAGACTGCAATGTTCATTTCCATTTCAAATGTTTGTTGTTTAAATTTAGACTCTATTGCTGATTTGAATTACAAACGTTTAGCTTCAATTTTAAACCAAACAAAAATACAGTTAAAACACTGTAAATATCTTTTAATGTGAGAGTGTGTGGAAAAAAAAAGGTGGTGAGTTGCTGAGAAATAATGTTGTTATGGATTAATCTATATTTCCTTATTTGTTTAGAATCTATTCAAAATAACCATCAAAATTTACATGTATTCATCTATAACATATTTGGCATTCATTCAAATTTAAGATATTTGTATTCATATGTAAATTTCAAATGGCCTATAGAGGTATATGTATTCATCTAAATTACCTAACTAGGTAAGCATCAAATGGCCTGTAAATTTCAATGGATTAATCTGTATTGCCTTATTCGTTTAGAATGTATGTAAAACAACCAATCGAAATATAACCAAACTGCACTGAGATTTAACAATCTAGGTTTCATGAGTATTATTTAACAATCTATGTTTCATTTGGTAGATTTCATGAGAAGTATCTAACAATGTAGGTTTTTGTCCTATTCGGCGTGCACATCATAAAGTTTAGGATGCTTTTATAATTGATAAGTTTATTTCATTGGGTTCAAAACACCCTTAGGATTCAAATTTCAATTGTCTTATGAAATTGGTTAGGCCCTAATTTTTCTTTTTATATTGTTTAGTGCTTCTTATATTGTTTAGGCCCAACACTAGTATTGTTGTCAGCAAGTTTGAACTTGAAAAATTTTAAACTTTTCTCATGTCTTGTGCTATTAAATATTGTCAAACTTTAGTTGATTTGTTTAACTCTTTCACTTGCTTTGACATTTATTAGCCTACCCTATGACAACACATCATTATCTTGCTTGAAGCCTATAGAATTTTTTCTTCATTGGAGACCGAATACTATCTTTACACCTTTTGGTGTAGACCAATTTGATGAGACAAATCCAATAGAGAGCACATATAAGTGCTCATTCATCAATTGGCATAATTTTTTTTGATTTGGTTTAGTTTTATCTGGTAAATTGTGATTGTGTACATTCAAGAAAATGTTAGGTGGGGTGAAGTTGACGAAGGAGGCATAGTGGATTGAAGAATAAATGGAAATTTTGAAAAAGAGAATGCTTGTTAAAAAACTTGTAAGGTTGTATTGATTGACAGAGAAATAGATAAAAAGATTAGATGCATATGTACTGTCTGCCCAGCAAGTCATATCTGATTGGAAAAGATTTGGACAGTGGAATGATGATTACAAATTTAAAATTAATGATTATTTGATATCTGATATAGACAAATTTTAGCAACATTCTCAAATTTCAAACCATAAAAAAAAACATACAACATAGGAAATCATAACTACAACCAAATCGTAAATTAAAACATACAACATAGAATAGAACATCAAAATATGAAACTATCAAATCAAACATAGAACACCATAAATCAAAATGTGAAACAATCAAAACAAACATATTACATCACACATCTTCTATTCAGAACATCACTGTGAACTCATCGACCAAACTTACAAATTCAAATTACAAATTGCAATTACAGAGATGAAGAAATTGGAATGCCATGTATGTTGTAATGTTTGTGATTAATATTAGTATAGCTGATTGTTGGTCTATGTTGTTATCTTACTTTATAGATTTTAAATTGTCAACCTCACTACATGCATGCCCAAGTATTCATATTTGTTCTACGTGTCACATACTAGCCCAAGTAGTTCTTGATAGTTAGGTTGCATAACCCTATAGGCCTCTCTACTAATCAACACAGGAAAGTGGGATGTCAAGTTCAATGCTTTAGGCTCTTTGTTTCTTTAACTTTGTACTAAAGAGATTCAAAAGATTCTGGAAATTACAAAACTAATATCTAAAGGTGTTTTTTGACATGTGCATATGAAGAATGAAGCTCAAATGTAGACCTGTCATGGTAGCAAGAGACTAGAGACAACCATGCCTCCAGAAAAAAGAGGAGTTCATTTCCCACCAGATGAAGACAGTCAAGTTGCTAACAAGAGTAGTCCTCAACCAACTAAGCCAATTATTCAAGTAAATGCAATTGCTATAAGCAAGAAAGTTTTAGTTCAATGGGAGTGGATGAAAGAGGATATGGATTCAACATTGAAAGATGTGGAGGATAATGGAATGTCGACAAGGAGTACAGCCAAAAAGAGCCTAGGAATCCCTATGAAAACACTCAACAACTGGTTAGGCAATCTAACAACATCATCAAAAAAAGGTCCTCCCACAGTACTGACAACAACTAAAGAGGGTTTGATTATGGAGTGGTGTAAAGAAATGGAAGCAGTGGGCCATGGGCTAGAGATTATTAACCTCAAAGTATAATTCATGCAAATATGCCAAACATGACCAAACCCTTTTAAGGATGGGCTGCCTGGGAAGTCCTGGTGGACTGGGTTTAAAAGGCATCATCCCAAATTGACATTGAGGACAACAAAAGGATTGGATCTAGAGACAGAGCTCTAAACCTTAGGCCTACTATAGTCATCGCATTCCATGACACATTGTCAAAAACCAACCCATATGAACCGCATCAAATTTGAAATTATGACGAAACAAAAATTCAGGTAGAGAGAAATGGAACCATGCAAGTTTTGGCCAAAAGAGGCAGTAGAAGTGTCTCATACATTATTCCAAAGAGCAAGGAATGGATAACAATTTTATGTTGTGTTAATGTTTCCAGACAGAGCATACCAGGCTTCTATCTTTTCAAAGGTAAAAAGGAGCTAAAAAACTACATTGTTGGCTACAAACCAGGTGTGTGCATGGCTGCCCAACCCCATGCTTGGATGACGAAAGAGTTTTTTATGAACTGGCTGCATAATTTTGCATGATCAATTTTGGGTGGAGTATTGCTGACAAATAGACACTTTCTCATATTTGATGGCCATAGCATCCGCGTAGCCATGACAACCATCCAAGAAGCCAAGTCTTTAGGTATCGATTTTCTCACACTACCAGCACACACATCACATAAATTGTAGCCATTGGATGTTAGTATTTTTTCAAAATTCAAGTCATATTTCAAATCAGAAAAAGTAGTGTGGCTGGCCAGATATCCTAGCATGGAAATAAAAAGAGAAAAATTAGTAGAATTGGGAAACAAGCCTTTTCAGAAATCACTAATAGTTTCAAACATCACTGTTGGTTTTAAAAGGATAGATATATGGCCCCTCAATCTAGATGCTCTACTAAAGGACATGCAACCCAATGAAAATTTTCATTTTAGCATGCATGATGATGCTTCTACAGTGCAAAACATCCTTAATCTTTCCAAGGTCGATGTGTCAAATGTGGAATTTTCCATCATATTGATATCACGGCTTGCCAATGCTAATTTAAATCCTACAATAGCAGAAATAGTGGGAGAGGAAACAACTTTACATGATTCAGCTGAACCTATAGTGGGGGGTCAACTAGTTAATGACATGGCTAAAAGTCAACAAGAGACTAACATGGATGGACTTAGCCTTCCCTCTCCCCAAGCCAACCATCATGGTTGGTGAAGGGAGCCATGAATTTAGGATTTGATTTGCATCCACAAGAAGAAGGAAACACAATCTCTTTCCGCTCTCCACCACCCACGTTGAATGTTGTGATGAGGCTAAACTGTTGATTTTTGGCTCCTATGAATAACTCTTGCTCTTTTAGGGTTTTTCACCTAAAAGGAGAGATATAGGAGCAAAACTGCTAATGGTTAATTCAAATAATGAAAATGAATGTAAAAGTGAGAGTTAAGCTATGTTTGAAAACACACTGTGATATGCAAATAATGAGGTAAATGAAGAAATTATTAAGAATAGAAAGGAACAGGATGAATCTGAGTGCACCTAGGAAAAATTTGATGAATCTAGAATGTTTTGGATGCTAACTGAAATCACTAATTTTTCATAGTGGGACTCATTCGCCCAGGGTGGCGAATTAGTGCTCCTCCTAGTGAAAAATTGTCAAAAGCAAGTTTATGTCTGTCAAGATCTGGAATCTTTAAGAAAAATCAGATTTTCAGTCCTAAGGTAGGACCCATTCACCACAGGTGGCAAATCATTCCTCTCTAAAAATTTCTAAAAATCAAGAGAAAACTCTACAACACCAAATCTAGAAATCACTGCTTGTCAGATTGTTGAAGTCAATTTTGTAGAAAACGGATAGAAAACCTTCTCCAAGATTGAAATAGAATTGAGTTGACTTGAAGCACCTAGTTGACTTGTAAACCAATCTTCAACACCAAAAATCTTGTCAAAACTGCATACAAAAGGTTGCAAACAAAGATGCAATAGGGGAAAAATGGTTTGAGGTTAGAGAATAGGGGCTTGCCTTGGTCAAACCCCACTTTTGGTAATCAAACCCTTAATAAAATAATGAAATGCAAAGGAATGATAAACTAACAACATGCAAATGCTATCAACTTACCAAACCCTTGATGATGCAAGTCTGAAGTAATGTTAATGGTTGCTTCAAAGTGTTTGACTAGTGCTTGAAAACATGTTGTAAAATGCTTGAATGCTTGAATGAATAGGTGAATAAGTGAACTTGATGAATGGGGGTTGAAATGAGGTAAAAATCACTTATTTATACACACTTTTTCCTTATTTAACTATTCATACCTCATCACAGGCTGACATTAAGTTTTTTTGAATAAAATCCTAGAAGGAAATTTAAAATATTTTGAATTTGGGGCCAAGGGGGACTCATTGACCACCCGTGGTGAATGGGTCCCACCTAGGACCTGAAAAATGTGTGTCGGGAAATATGTTGTATTTAATGTTGTTTGTTGGGATAATACTCAAAAATACACTTAATTAAGCATATGAGAGCATCAAGGGGTCAAATAAAGCATGAGAAAGGGATAAATAGTGAAGATGTGCCTAGAAAAGCATGAAAGCTTGTTACAAAACTTTACAACACTTCAAAATAGGACTTGTTGATGAATGAAAAGGTGATTTTTAGGTAAATTGTAATTAATAGAGTCTAAAAGAGTGTAGAAATTTCTTACAACATTTCACAACACCTTCACAAGATGTCATTCTTTGAGTTTTAGCACCTAAATAAGCATGTTCAAGCCATGTTCCAACATAAAATCAAAGAAAAATAGACAAACACCATGAAAAAGGTCCTAAAAGGCCATGAAAATGACAAGGGGCCATTTTTTTATGGCACATTTAGCCCCCACTTTAGTGAGAGGATGAACTTGCTTCAAACTCACACTAAAGTAGCCATGAACATCAAGGGAAGGGTTCAAATGCTCTTATGCTAGCAAGATGGAATTAAAATGATCAAGAGGGATGATCAAGCCCCCAAGATGAAGATCCCATGGAAAACTAAGCATAAAAACAAAGGAATAGACAAGTGTTGAGATGAATCAGATGAAGCTTTGATCGTCAATCCAACTAGTTGTGGATTAGATCTAGGTTGATTGTTTGAAAAAGAGAATGTGTACTTACTCTAGGGCCATGGAACTTTAGGTTTTCCATGGGGTGAGAAGGCCCAAATGTACTCACTTTGGGGCCACAAAACTAGTTTTCCACGGGGTGAGAAAGCCCAAAAAGGTAAGATACATACGCTAGTTGGTATGCACTCACAAACACAAAAAGTGGCTATGAGGAAAATTCATGCCACTAGGTGGGCTTCCTGCTCAACCATATCAAAGTTATACCCGTTGATAACTTTAACAAGGTGCCACAAAGAGAAATTATATGAACAAAAAGACAAAGTACCACAGTCATGCAAGCTGCGTTATGCAAGGTGGCAAAAAGGTAAAAATGTAAAATGTAAAATGTAAAGGATGTTCAAAGGAGTCTTGTTCAGTTCATGCAAGGTCAGTAACATAGGGAACATTGTGCCTTAATGTCTCCAAGAGAGGACCAATCAAAGAATAGTGTATTCACAACTTAGGGGATGCAGTGCATTGCATCAGGACACTAAGAGGAATGTAATATGCTAGAAGATACATCACAATTATGAAAGACATCACACCCAATGTCATCCACAAAGTGACAAACGCATCACGTAAATGGAAAGGCTACACTAGGAACCAAGAATGAATTTATGGTAATGTATGCCCCCTACTTTAAATGAATTGCTACACATCGTTCTATGAGAAATTTCTTTAAAGTAGAGAAGAAAAGAAAATGCAAAAAGAAAACAAGAGATGAAAGCCAACCTAGAAAGCCCTATGCCAAGTCATATGTTTCGAAGGTAGGTTGTGTCATATCAAGGAAAAATGAAAAACAAAAAAAGGGAGTTGCCCCCAGAAAAGAAAGCACACCATACAAATAATTGATCTATGGATTTGGGGTCAGTATGTTCGTTGCTGCAATGTGTTTATGAAAGAGCACGAAACTGTCATCATTCCCCAAAGCACATAGAATTGGAAGAATGACACAAAGAGAGTGAAAACAAAGGAAAAAGAGATTTTTTTTTGGGTCAACATGGAAGAAACATTGTGGTCTCAATGCTTTGCATCGTCACCAAAAGGAAAAAACAAGCGAAACGAAAAAAAATGAAAAGGTGAAAGAAAAGGAAAAAGCTTTTGGGTCAACATGAAGGAGACATTTTGGTCTCAATGCCTTGCATCATCCCCAAAAGGAGAACACAAAACAAAAAGAGAGAAATACAAAGTCCTTATGGGTTAGCATCGAAGAGACATAGGGTGTCTCTACGCTTTGCGTCATTCCCAAAAGGAAAACACAAAACAAAAGAAAAAAAGAGTCCAATGCACGATGAATAGAAGAATAGAGGTACAAATAGAAGAAGTGTGGGAAGAGAGGGAACATCAAACACACGATACAGGGGAATACGATACACACATGAAAATGAAAAAAGGACAAGGGGAAAAGTAATGCAAATTATGTAATCCAACCATTAACTAAGTTATTGGTTTCTTAATCTTAAATAGATAAGCGAAAAATGAATAACATACTTAAGAGACGAAAAAAATTGCATTACAAGGACAAGGCTAACAACGTCTTGCCTTTCACAAAGTGTAAAGGAAAGAATGAGCCAAAGTGGGTGATGTGAAAGAATCATGCAATAGTGAGAATAGGGAATTCTACAACTATGGCATGATGATGGGATTTGGTTGCTTTAAGGTATGACGGGAAAACAATCGCTATCAGTGAAGTGATACTTATCCAGTATTTCCTTTAATGTTTGGCATTCTTCAATGCAATGTCCAAGGATGTGATGATATTTGAAAAATGGGATGTTAGAGTCTTTTGAACGAATAACCAACCTATTCATAGGTGGTAAAAGTATAAGACCTTTATTTAAGAGTAGTTGAAGTCTCCTTTCACATTCAGGTGGAGGATGTCTAGGAAACTTGATCTTTTTGATTTTGTAAGGTCATTTTCGCTTGCTAGATTCACCTTGTACATGAATAGGAGGAAGAGGACCCATAGGGATCCTAATATCCTTGTCATTAGAAGGAGATAATGGTTGTTCACATGGAAGTAGACTGTTTAAGTTAGGAGGAGCATTCAAGATCACTATTCCAGCATCCCGAAGTCTCCTAGGTTGAAGAGGATGTCTATCAAGATGAGAAGGATCATGATATCCTAGTCCTATTGTGTGTGATTCAGTTGATTTTTATTTAAGAATTTGATGGATATCATGTTCATGTTTTGTGTCACAACCTTGTTTACTTAATATAGTCAATCCCTTACCATATGTCTCCTCAAGGTTGATAGGAGTGTTTGTGACTTTGTGATCGTAAAAGGGTTGTGAATGTGATTGGTGAGAGGAACTTTGTCCACTTGAGGGAGGAACCTTAGTTCCTATAGTGACTTCAGGATGTAAGTATGCAAAGTGATCAGGAGGTGCAATAGTGGGAAGGTCTTGTGACCTCATGGAGGGATAAAAGGTTGCATTTGCTTCTAGGTTATCAAGGAAATCATTGTAGAACTTTTTCATGCTAGCATCATCTTCTCCAATGATGTCTACTTCATGTGGAGGACAATTGTGAGGAGTTAAGGGAGCATGAGGTTGTTCAAGGTCATTAGGGTCACAACCAAAGGCACAATTGGACATGTCTACCAATGATTTTAAGAAATTCCAAAACTTATTGAAAGAAAATGACATGATGCAAATAAACTAAGATGCAATAAATGATGAAAAACATCGATTCTAGAAAGTAAAAAAAATATGTAGAAACAGGAAACAATAATACAGAAAAATGTTAAAAAGGGTGCCACAAATGTTGTGTAAAAAGTGCAAAGGGAGAATAGTGCAAAGGGACTAATTCGCCCTGGGTGGCGAATGAGTCGCAGTATGATGTTTTTGTGTTTTTTTCAGAATTTTTAAGGTGATTTTAATGTTCTACAGAATGCATATTTTTAGTTTTTTCAATGAGATGCAATGCAAAAATGAAATCTAAATGAAGTTTTCACTAATGCAAGATAAAATGTCCTACAATGCAAAAATAAAACAATGTACTAATTGAATGTTAATGCAAATGTAAACTAGGATGAAATATGTAAATGAAATCATAAATTCAAAGTTCTCAAAATTCAAGCTCACCAAAATGAACTATTGATTTTTGGCTCCTATGGACAACTCTTGCTCTTCTAAGGTTTTTCACCTAAAAGGAGAGAGATAGGAGCAAAAATGCTAATGGTTCATTCAAATAATGTTATGTGTGATGTTTTCTAACCTAAATGAAGTTAAATAAATACAATTTACTAATCTAAAGCAAATAAAATGAATGCAAAAGTGAGATTTAAGCTATGTTTGAAAACACACTATGATATGCAAACAATGAAGTAAATGAAGAAATTATTTAGAACAAAAAGGAACAGGATGAATTTGAGTGCACCTGGGCAAAATATGATGAATCTGGAATGTTGTGGATGCTAACTAAAATCACTAATTTTTCACAGTGGGACTTATTCACCCAGGGTGGCGAATTAGTCCTCCTCCTGGTGAAAAACTGTTGGAAACATGTTTTTGTTTGTCGAAATCCAGAATCTAACAAAATTCAGATTTTCAATCCTAAGGTAGACCTCATTCGCCACAGGTGGCGAATCAGTCCTCTCCCAAATTTTTGAAAAATCAGGAGACAACTCTGCAGCACCAAATCTAGAAATCATTGCTTGTGAGGTTGTCGAAGTCAATTCTACAGAAAACAGATAGAAAACCTTCTCCAAGCTTGAAATAGACTTGAATTGACTTGAAGCACCTAGTTGACTTGTAAACCAATCTTCAACACAAAAAATCTTGTCAAATCTACATACAAAAGGCTGCAAACAAACATGCAATAGGGGAAAAATGGTTTAAGGTTAGTGAATAGGGGTTTGCCTTGGTCAAACCCCACTTTTGGTAATCAAACCCTTAATAAAATAATGAAATGTAAAGGAATGATAAACTAATAGCATGTAAATGCTATCAACTAACCAAACCCTTGATGATGCAAGTCTAAAGTAATGTAAATGGTTGCTTCAAAGTGCTTGAATAGTGCTTGAAAGGTGTTGTAAAATGCTTAAATGCTTGAATGAATAGGTGAATAAGTGAACTTGATGAATGGGGGTTGAAATGAGGTGAAAATCACTTATTTATACACACTTGTGCCTTAGTTAACCATTCATACCTCATCATAGCCTGACATTAAGTGTTTTTGAATAAAATCCCAAAAGGAAATTTTTTTTTTTTTGAATTTGGGGCCAAGAGGGACTCATTTGCCACCCCTGGCGAATGGGTCCCACCTAGGACCTAAAAATGTGTGTCAGGAAATATGTTGTATTTAATGTTGTTTGTCGGGATAATACTCAAAAATACACTTAATTAAGCATATGAGAACATAAAGTGGTCAAATAAAGCATGAGAAAGGGATAAATAGTGAAGATGTGCCTAGAAAAGTGTGAAAGCTTGTTACAAAACTTTACAGCACTTCAAAATATGACTTGTTGATGAATAAAAAGGTGATTTTTAGGTGAATTGTAATTAATAGAGTCTACAAGAGTGTAGAAATGTCTCACAACACTTCACAACACCTTCACAAGACGTCTTTCTTTGAATTTTAGTACCTAAATAAGCATGTTCAAGCCATGTTGCAACATAAAATCAAAGAAAACTAGACAAACACCATGAAACAAAACCTAAAAGGCCATGAAAATGACAAGGGGCCATTTTTCTATGACATAGAGGCTAAACACAACATTCATGGAGATTCCATCCAATCCTTGGGTTCCCAAGTAGATTCATGTATCAACAAATTTCTCAAACTGCTATTTCACATTGTGAAGGAAAAACTTGGGACAATAGAGGATAGAGGAATTTAGTTGAGCTGGTAGTCCCAATTATTAACAATAGATGAATACATGAACCTATTAATGGAACATGAGCAAATTCAGGAGAGAAAGGCAACATGTGTTGTTGCAAAGGAGCAGAAGGATCAAGCCAAACTAGATAGAGAGATTGCACGGCAAGCAAAGGAACATCAGAAAAAGGGGAAACAACTCAAAAGGGAGAAAGATAAGATTCAAAAGGAGCAAGATAAAAAGGAAGAAACACTTGAAATGTCAAGGT
Organism: Sequoia sempervirens; assembly: GCA_007258455.2. NCBI lineage: Eukaryota > Viridiplantae > Streptophyta > Pinopsida > Cupressales > Cupressaceae > Sequoia > Sequoia sempervirens. Next base: position 332,294,918 of record VDFB02000008.1, read on the forward strand.
TGGATCTATAAAGACAAAGGCGTCTAAGAAAATCCTTAAACCCTTTGCCCAAAAATCATGCCTTGTTTAGGGAGATGGTCATCATTCATATCCCTAACTATCATATAGTTGTAACCCCATCCCATTTTATGAGCAATCAATTTTAAATTCTAACCCCATCCCATGTGACCACCACTCAATTTCCAAGTGTAACCCCATCCATTGTGAGTACACAAAATCTAGGCCTAAGGCCATCCCATTTGAACAATATTGTAATTCCACTAGCAAGGGAAGAGAACACGATTGGATGTAATTTTTCACGCAGTCAAGCAACATCAACCTCTGCCACTTTGAGTCCACTAGGTTTTCTAGCATGGTTTGAATGAGATTGGTAGAAACCAATCATTCTACACAAACAAGTTCCAAATTGCAACCTAGGGAGGCATTTTTTTGCATTTTTGAATAGCATGATTTGTATTTTGAATCCAATTAATGAAATGGGAATTCAGATCTATGTTTGACATATCAATGATTTGCATTTAGTTAACACCCAATTTTCAACATAAAAATTGTTTGGGTACAATGATATGTTGAGGGCATGATTGTGGTGCAACCTAACTGTCAAGGTCAACATGGGCTTCACATTCTTCACTATTATAAATGGCATGTTTTCATTTCAATCATATGTATTTATACTCAAACATGCATGCAATGAGGTGGACAACCTAAATATTTTGTTTTTACACACTGGACATCGATTTGTGATGTGGATGACACATTTCAGTCATGTAGAATAGTTCTCTACTGAAAGGTAGTCCTAGTTGATAGGATTATCATGCATTTAGATCATGACTATAGGAGTTCACCATAGTGGGGAAAGTTGTTATTTGTAATTGAATCAATTAATAGTAAAATGATTTACTTAATTAGTATTTTATTATTCATATTAGGGGGCATTCAAAAATGATTTACAAGGATTTGCAAAACGTAATTGCAACTAACATGGTTTATACACATAGAAAGTTTAATACATCATGGTTTTGTAGGAAATAATGGAGAGGTTGATTGACTTGGTTGAATGCTTGTGTGGTCTAAATGTTAACTTGTCCCAGTTTTTTTACTGTTTGATTGGAGTTCCTTACACCTTCGAATGTGGATGCATATCCATACACAATCAAATTCTTACAAACATACATACACACAATCACAAGTATGTATATATACATACATATGGCATATACATATATACATACATATGCATATGCATATATATATATAATGTAATATGTACATACACATGCATATATAAACATACATATGTAAATGCATATATATACACTCGTAAGTTATATATACATTCATATGCAGATGTATTAACATATATATGCATATGCATATACATATATGCATTCATAATGTAATATATATATACATATATGTGAGAGTGTTTAATATGCTCGTAAATGGAAGAACACATATCTCAGTTTGGTTTTTGTTGTTTGCAATGGGAATATATTTTTGTATGTTTGTCCTATGGTTTATGCATGCAACATTTTTCACTAATTAAAGAATATCTTTCATTACTAGGGCATAGTGTCAAATATATATATATATATATATATATATATATATATATATATATATATATATTTGTTTGTCTTTGTATACATAAATTAGATAAGACTCGTGAACAACATAAAAAATATTTAGGGTGTCCACATCATTGAATATAAAATAATTGAATACCCGTGGATAAACTTAAAGGCTTCCTTTTAAAGCTTGATATCTCAAAATCCTATGATAGAGTTGACTAGAAATTCTTGTTTAAAATCTTAAAGGTGTTTGGGTTCTACAACAGAGTTCTTCAATTGGTGGAACAACTTGTGTCTACGGCTTCTATCTTTGTTTTGGTTAATGGATCCCCCTCAATTTTTTTTCAAAGCTCCAGAGGTCTAAGACAAGGAGATCCAATCTCTCCTATTTTATTCACTATCATGGCCGAAAGTCTTGGAAGAAACTTGAAAAGGCTAATAGATCAGAGATCCCTTGCTGGTCTTAAACCATCCTCTAACAATTTGATATGTTCTCATCAATAGTTTTTCAATGACACCATGCTCTTAGGAAAATCAACCGTTTCAAAAGGAAAGACTTTGAAATCTCTGTTAGATGCTTATGGGAGGGCATTTGGCTAGTTGATTAATAAACAGAAAACCTCTCTCTTCTTCTTTAATACTCTTGAACATAGACAAAATAAAATTGTCAAAATCCTTGGTTGCAAGGTGGAGTCTTTACCTACCACCTATCTAGGTTTACCTTTAAGACTTAAACCTTCGGAGTCCTTTTGGAATTTTTTGGTTGAGAGGTTTAGTAAGAAGCTTTCAGGATGGAAAGGAGTTTTGCTAAGTCAAGTGGGTAAATTACAACTCCTCAAAGCTACTCTTCAGAATCTGTCGATTTATGATTTAAGCCTTTTTAAAATCCCTGCCAAGTTTGTAGATGCCATTAAAAAGATTCAAAAAAGATTTCTTTGGTTGGGTGTTGAAGAAAAAAAAAGGTTGCCTTTAATAGGATGGGATCTGGTATGTAGACCTAAAAAGGCTAGTGGTTTAGGTCTTAGAAAAATCAAAATGGTTAACAAGATACTTCTAGCTAAACAAATTTGGAGAATATTTTCATCCTCAGGGGAATGGACTGATATCCTGACAAGAAAATATTTGGAGAATAACAAAATTCTTATTATTAAGATGGACTCCCATCTTCTACCCAGAGGCTCAACATGCTGGAATAATTTGATTAGTAAAAGAAAATTTGTTGAAACAGGAGTGGGTTTGCAAGTCACGAGTGGAAACCAAACTAGATTATGGGAGGATAAATGGTTGTTTAATGAGCCCCTTATCAAAATTGAACCTTTTCGTGGGTGGGCTAAGATTTGTAAAGCTCTATTTGGTCTATATGTTAAAGAGTATCGGATGAATGGAAAATGGGTGGAACTGAGTCTTGTTAGTCAGGCTCTTGCTCTGGTTCACTCATCCTTGTTGGTTGTCAGACTTTGCCATGATTAGTTGGAAGATCATCTTGTTTGGACCGATGAACCCTCGGGCAATTATTTTTTTTCGTCGGCCTTTGCCAGGATGTCTTCTGTCTAGGATCCTCCTCCCTTTTGGTTGAAGGCTTGGTTCAAACACCTGGTCCCTAAAGTCAACATCTTCTTCTAGATTATTCTTCAAAAAAAAGTGTTCATGGTTGATAACCTTTGCAAGCGTGGGTTTCAAATACCCAATAGATGTTATCTTTGCAAGATGGAAGTTGAGTCAGTATGTCACCTGTTTCTTCATTGTCCTTTTGTTGCCTCGATTTGGGAAAAAATCCTCTATTATTGGCAATTATCTTGGGTTTTCCCCTTGTCAATTGAAGACTTCTTTATACAATGGAAAGCCCCGACATGCAATCCTGCTCTTGGGAAATTGTGGAATTTTTTTTTCCCTCATATTTCCTGGGGTCTATGGAAGGAACGAAATAATAGAATCTATAGAGATAAAGAATCTTCGGTGGCCATTGTGTTTGATAAAATAATTAGATTATTGAAAGAAAATTTCAATACTATCCCCCAGAAGGTTGGAAATACTGAGAAAGTGGCTTGTTCGTCCTATGATCTCATGGTAGCCAAGGAATGGAATATTAATCTTGATATTTCATGTTTCCATAAACATGCTAAGAAGGATAAGGAGGGTGTTTGCTGGACTTTTCCGCCTAATGGTTGGATCAAAGCCAACTTTGATGGGGCGGGTAAAGGTAATCCTGGGGCGGCGGGTTGTGGCAGAGTCATAAGGGATTCTTTTGGAAATTTCCTCGATGTGACTGCCACTCCCCTTGGTTCTCAAACCAATCATCTTGTTGAGGCTGCTGGAGCTTTTCATGTTATAAATTTGGCTCATAGTCTAAATTTTAAAAACCTTTAGCTTGAAGGGGATTCTAAAAATATAATTGAATCTCTTTTAGGTAGGTCCCCCCCTCGTGGACCATAAATTATTGGATTGATGAGGCTATTTCAACTTTAGCTAAGTTTGATAATATAAAGATTTCACACGCTTATAGAGAAGCCAATGTTGTGGCTGACTTTTTTGCAAATGAAGGGGTTAAAAGTAAAGGACAGTGCACTTGGCTGAATATTAGTGATTTAAGTGCTAATGTTCGTGCCTTATTGAACAATGATGCATCACATGGGCAAGATTCATGTCATCTCATTAATGATGATTGAACGGGGAAATTACATCACTATCATTAGATTGTATGGGACCAAGCCAATTTACTTATTCTGTAAGTTCGCTTGGCATGCTTTGTGGGCTCACTAGTTTGGTGGGACCATTTTGAGTCAAGATTTTGTATCTGTTTGCTTTGCTTTGCTTGCTCAAATGGGAGGAGAAAGAAAAAGAGTTAAGTCAAACAAATTTGAGATGCACACAAGAAACACTAAAGTGTGGAACAAAGTCAAAAGTGGGGGTTTACTCCCTTTTTTGGAAAAACTCCATGGGTCTAATCAGGAAGCTACAGAGCATTTTGAGAGGAATTCGGAAAATGGGGAATTAACCCTTTTTGGTAGGAAAGTCTAGCTCGATGAAAATATTATAGCTGAAGTGATTGGCATGTCCATTGAAGGACGCAAATTTTTTAGGGATAGGGTTTTCTCTAATGAAGTTGTGGTCAGATTTCTGAAGAAAGATAAGGAAAGATTGAAACTGGTGAAAATTTCTAATAGTTTCTTTGAGGTCGACACCATTAAAGCTCTCTAGAGAAAATTGCTTTGTGTCATCATGGAGTTTATAACTCTGGATGGTCGTTTCACTAGGGCCTATGGCTATCACTTTTCCTTGCTCAACCATTTTCACTATAAGGTCAGGGTTTCTCTTCCCCACTATCTTCTCTATTCTTTAAGAAAGAGTTTGGATGACCATAAGAAAAACCCAAAAAGATATCCTATTTTGCATATTGGTTTGATTAGGTTAATCATTGAACATTTTCAAAATATGTCGGCCCCTACTAAGTTGGTTGCTTCCCTGGAATCCAAGGAGGATGATACTGAACCTAGATGTTCAGGGAATTTTCCCAATTTGAGCCCAGTAAGGATGGTCCTAAGTCTGCCCTCTGTTAAGGCTAGCAAGAAAACTCTAACCCATGATCCCTAATCTACTCAAACCTTCCCTGCATCTAAGCCTAGAATATCTACTATCAAAAACCTTGTCTCTTATTCTAAAGACTCTCCTGAGTCTGAGGATTTTGGCGCTAACAATAATTCATCCTCTGTTGTCCCATCACTGGATAAAGATGTTAGAATTGGATCCCCTAGAGCCTCCAACCCTGCAAAAAATTGCTTCAATCTTGATAGGGAACCCTCTGCTGACTACCTGGGTATAGCGAGGATTAATGCAATGTCAGAATGTTGAAATGGGTTTTTCATGAAAAAAAGATCTGAAAATAAAAAATTGGGCCCTCTAGAGTAAACTGGAAGAAATGAAAGATAAGGTTTCTACTTTTAGCAAGAAGAATGAAGAGCATAAAGATCACAGTGCCAGTAAAGAAATCCAGGACAATGTGGGCAAGGACAGAAGGATTGAAATAGATTTAGAAAAAATGAAAAATACTGTGAAGATAATTGTTGAACAGAACAATAGGATGGCAAGACATAATGCCATCATTATCAACGCTATGACTAAAAAATTGGACAAAGCTCAACAGTGGTCCTTGGTGGTTGACCTGGAAGAGGTGAAAGATAAAAACCAGGAAGAGGAAATTGGGATTTCTAAGAGAACCAGGGCCAATCTGAAAAGGAAGGCTCCTCCTATGTCGTAGATGATTCAAACTTTCAAGAAAGGGGTTCAGGATATGCAAGACCTAGAGGCAGAAACTGAGTCTATTCTGAAGACTCTGGGTTAATTGCTGCTGGTTTTTTTGCTTGTGTCCAAGCTAGTTTTTTTATTGACTTTCCTGGTCTTTTGTGGTTGGCTGCTGCTTTTTCTGGTATTTTCCTTTTTAGCACCATATTTTTTCTGCTGGACTTTTTTGTCCTCTTTCTTATGTTGTAAACTTGGTGATTTTGGGTCCCTGTAAAACCCATTTTTTCCTTTATCAAAAACAATAACCCCAAGAAGTAGATGAAATTTTTATTTATTTCAGATAACATGGTGGACCAGATGGAGGGGTCAAGTTAGGGTGACCCACTATGAAAAGAGGACATCTTGCAAATTGAGTTTTGAAGTAAACATGCTTTAAAAGGTATTCAATATGATATTAATTATAAACTTAAAATGCACTTGTAAAAAAAAATTGCAGCACATTAAAACATTGGTCATTCCATTTTCTCCAATTAGAAATTGTAAACTTAAATTTGTAACTTAAATGAAAGAGACACAGTGATGCTCAACAAGATTTTGCAATTTCCAAAAGTAATAAATGTGTTAGAAAACACAAAAAATGGCCAATAAGCTATGTTGATAAACACTACTCATAAAGTAGATAAAGTGTTACAACAAACACCATTGAACACCAGTTTTTCCATTTGGAATATTTTGAATCTTTGCAGTACAAAGTTAAAGAAACAAAGATCCTGAAGCACTGAACTAGACATTCCACCACAAAGAAACAAAAAAACCTTCCATTAATGACCACAGACAACAAAAGATGGAAGAAAACCATTGCAAACTAAAAATAACAATCAATAGACATGGATAAAGAATAATCCCATCAAGAAAACAAAAAAAATAATAATAATAATTGAATACCCATAGATAAACAATAACCCCATTTTAATACGAAACCCTCATAATTTCAAATAGTGAGATAACCGTAAGAAGCTTCTATTTATGATTATAAACAGCAATATATAGAGAAAATCCCATTGCAATCAAAAAATTCAAAAATAATTGAATACCCATGGATAAATAATAACCCCATTTTAATACCCAACCCTCATGAATTCAAATAGTGAAAAAACCATAAGAAGTTTCCATTTATGATTACAACTAGCAATAGATAGAGAAAATTTCATTGCAAACAAAAAAGTTCAAAAATAATTGAATACCCATGGATAAATAATAACCCCATTTTAATACCCAACCCTCATGAATTCAAACAATGAGAAAACCATAAAAAGCTTCCATTTATGATTATAGATAGCAATAGATAGACAAAAATCCCATGGCAAACAAAAAAATATAAAAAATTTGAATACCCATGGATAAATAATAACCCCTTTTTAATACCGAACCCTCATGATTGCAAACAATGAGAAATGGTAAGAAGATTCCATTTATGATTACAGACAACAATAGATGGAAAAAATCCCATTGCAGAGAAAAAAATATTAAAAAAATTGAATACCCGTGCAATAGAAATAATAAATAATATCCTTACTAGGGTCGAAGGATAAACGAGTGAAGCTATTGCAAACAATAAAAATAGAAAATATTTCAATACCCATGGATAAATAGTAACCCCATTTTAATACTGAACCCTCATGATTATAAACAGTGAGAAAACCATAAGAAGCTTCCAAATATGATTACAAATAGCAATAGATGGAAAAAATTCGATTGCTAACCAAAAATAAATAAATAAATGAAAACCCATTAGAATACCGAAGCATAATGATTTCATGCAGACCAAAAACGAAAAAAAGAGCCTTCCATTTATGACCACTCATAGCAATATATATTGCATGCATAAACCATAGGACAGAAACAGAAAAACCAAATAAATCCTTCTTTTTTGTGGAGCTAGAAAGATCATTGCCTTAGAAGGATAAGATATCCTTACCAGGGTCGAAGGATAACCGAGCGAAGCTAGGAGTGGAAGCAGACACAACAATAAACAATCAAAAACCCATGTGAAAACCCAAAATCCTTTTGAAACCCGAAGTTTCAAAAGACAAGCAGATGGAAAACCAAAAGAACATTAAATGTACGAGCATAGAAAGCTTTGCAAACATAGAAAGAAAAAAAAAAAAAAACCTCTTTGTTTTCAAGCTAGAAAGATTATTTCCTTAGCAGGATAAGAACAAGCTAGAAATATTATTGCCATAGTAGGATAAGAAATCCTTACTAGGATTGAAGGAAAAATGAGCGAAGCCAGCGGATACAAGTGTCTTATCAATGCCAAAGTGCACCAGTATGGGTGCCATCTACAACGAGCAAATGCGGAGAGCAGAGTCGGTAATGGTGTCAAGGGGTTTGTTGAGTGTGAAGGATGGGAGCATTGAACACTCTATAGCTGTGAAAAGGCAAGGCATGATAACCAGGAAAACAAGGAGGGAGTAGGAGTTAATGAGTCTGAAGTTGGTGTAAATGTGATTGGACTTCCTTGTTAATGCGGGAGTGTGCAATGAAAAGGTGGTGAGTTGCTCAGATGCCACACAACATCGCGAGCACAACTCACGATGCTAGTTCCCACCATCGGAGTATGGTGTGTCTAGTCTTCAGTCGATGGTAAAAAATGGCCAGAAATTCAACCCCGCCAAAGAAATGTGTCATCCATGTGACGAATTGATGTCCAGTGTGTTAAAACGAAATATTTAGGTTGTCCACATCACTGTCTACATGGAAAAGTAAAAAAAAAATCATTCAGATAATGTGGCATGCCAAGTAGAGGGGGGGAGTTAGGGTGACCTACTATGGGTCCCTCTCCCCTATTGCAACTAGTGTTAAGAAGAAAAAAAAGGAAAACACCATAAAAGATCTCAAGAAGGCTGTCCACAATTTTGTTTGGTTTTATGTAGATATGTCAGGCCTAGACCCCTCACTTGTTGCACATCATCTAGTAGTGCACCGAAATGCTTATGTAGGAATACTATGCATGAATAACTCTGACGTACTTCTAATGGTGTTTGTGACTGTTTATCAACATTCGTTTACTGAGTCTATTTCAAACCACACCAAACTCAAGTGCAATTTCTGTACATATTGACTTGCAGCTCTACATAAACATTAAATTGTTCAACTGTCAGATAATTATTAATAAACACATAAAATTGGTAAATAATTATTTGTATTGTTGAGAAATTGACTTGCAGTTCTACATGAACATTAAATTGTTCAACTATCAGATAGTTATTAATAATTTTATACGTCATTTACATATAAAATTGATAAATAACTATTTGTATTGTTAAGAAATTGACTTGCAGCTCTACATGAAAATTAAATTGTTCAACTATCAGATAATTATTAATAATTTTATACCTCATTTACACATAAAATAGATAAATAATTATTTGTATTGTTGAGAAAAATTGAACCGAACAAAGACACACAGTTTACTTGATGTATTCGAATTAGATTGTAATACTTTTCATTTATGATTTCCACTCTTATGGGTATCCTAATTCCATACAAATAAGTTACAGAGATTGTGGGGAATGTAGTTACTTCACTGTCCTAGACTTCCGGATAAGGAATTTTGAAGTCTCATACCGTATTCTCATACATTTTCTGTTGGATGAGTCTGAAGAGATCACGCTATGTATACAGATTGGGGACGTCAATTCAGTAACCAGAACACGGGGAGCCATATTTCAAATTAATAGGAAGTTTCCAACGTTTAAAACAAGCTTCCTCTTCTTCGTCTTTTCAGAGTCAATGGGGGAGACTTGAAGAGACGTACTCGGGCTTTTTTCCACTGTTTCCCCGTTTTCCGCCTTAAGAAAACTTTTACTGTCATTGATGACAGAATAGAGTAGGTGATAACTTGTTTCCTTTTAGATGAGAACAACAGTCTTGCTTTAGTTACGTGTAAAAAGCGGTCAAAAACCGATTATCTTGTAATTTTTATTTAAAAATATATAGACTTAGTCAAGTGGTTGTTGGTAAGTGGTTAAATTTCAAATTTATATGAACTAAGAAAATATGTTATAAAATATAATTTAGAATAAATTTGTTTTGTATATGTAAAATTGTACTTGAAGAGAGGAATCTTAATGAAAATTTCAGAAATTGAGACAAAATTGTGTTGGTGACTTCTGTAAATTTACAAACTTTATGTTGCATTATCATTTCAATGATTATATTTATATTTTTTTATTCTTGTAATAATTAACATCTTGTAGAGAGCCATGCTTTTTGTAAATATAGATTACAATCTACCATGGATCTCATAATACACTAAACAATTGAATTCAAAATGCTCTTTTGATTCTTGGTCATTGTTGCAAAGTCTACTGTAAATATGTTAATCTCTTAGGATAAATTGTGTGGACTCCATGCAAGGTTAATGAGACCATAACAGTAATTGGCCAAAAGGAATCTTAAAAGAAAAAAGGTTAATAATTTTTATTTTTTAAATAAAAGGCTTTAAGCCAACATAATATATTTATGTAATAATATAGAGGTTACAAAAATAGTCTTTACAACTAAGAGTATACTTTTCAGCTCATCATGTATGTAGTAAACATATATATCCAACTGTGAGAACCTAGATAATATTGTTTTGTCTATCTACTAATAGTATGCACTCTAGCATATGATCAAAAATCAAAATATCAGCTTGAATAATACAAAATACAGTTGATTACATACTAACTGCAAGCTATGCAAAAAAAGGTTAATAATTGATTCTTAATTAGTATTCCAAGGATCAAGTTTTAAGTATGAACTATTAGTCCAACATTACAAGGGATGGGGTTGAGATTGCACCCCATACAATTTTGACTTTATCTCTCAACCCAATATGTATTATTGAAAAATAGATACCTACTCTTAGTCAAGGCAACTACTCAAGGAATTTGAAGTCCAAATGTATGACACTTATTTATTGGCTCTTAGTCAAGGGAGTTGAAGTCATAGTGGACTCAATGTTGGCGTTAGTCATGAGCTTAGTCAAAGAATTATGTGTAGATACCCCTCAACCCTTGGACCTTAGTACAAAAAATGAATCACTTTCAATCAAAGAATTGGTCGTATCTATTGGATTAATATGCATTAGTCCAACATTATGAGGGATGATGTGAAGATTGCATTTGAAACCATAAGGGATGAGGTCAAGACATGTGAATTTGGTAGAATGGAAACCCCTTACTTCTTTTCCCTTCCTCAACAAATTCAATCATTAAAAGTTAGGTATAGAAGCTAAAACTTAATGAATGCCCCCGATCCTTGACTTTTAGTCAAAACATAAGTGAAAAAAACCTATCTATATGTACCCAATTACTAAATAAAATAATTTTTACAAGCACTAAAAATAAAAACACATAAACTTATACTAAAACATCTAGTTTGAGAATGTGTAATGCCCCAATTTTTCACCCAAGATACTAATGGCCAAAACATGGATGGAAAAATATTTCCTATTATAAATGCAACGTGAACAAGTCACACTACATGCCTATACACTCAAAATTCCATGAAGGAATACAATGACATTACACACTAGTACACAACACCAATGCATCAAGCATGCTAAAACAAGTAGAAGAATTAATCATGCATGTGGGAAAGTTGCCATGGCATACATACAAGGGTAAGTGCAAGAAGTTGGGTCTATTTTTTGGCCCAAAAGTGGAAGCATTTTTCTTCAATAATATAAGTTTGACATAGTGGGGGTAAAAATTTGAATTACTTACACATAGAATATTGAAATGATGTCAAATAATGAAATTTAGGATTTTTTGGTATTAATTATAGAGTAAACACATTACAGTATAGCATGATTACCACTCTACAAAAACCAAAAATAGAGTTGTCCAGTTGTTGCTTGTACAGTTCAACGTTCCATATTAGCTTATACATTATTAGTTTCTATATCAACCTATACATATCAATGTTCTAAATCAGCCTATACATTAGTTTGTACATATTAGCATTGTTGTATAGCCTTAACATAGTCTTTACATTGTTATGTGGCATTTCTATATATAATTTTACAAAATCAAAGGCAAAATATCACTCAAATGGTTTGCTCAAGGCTCATCCTCCAAGCTTCGTGCTACTACAGTTTTCTAGTGTTTCTATGGCTTCCAATTCCTCATTGGAGAACCCCATTTTGGACTCTAGGCTGTCATTTGAATGCAATATGGGTGCTCTAGTCATTTGGGTCTTCTTAGCAGCAACTTGCTTATCATTGAACTCTTTCTGAAATGCCTCTAACACTTTCATGAAAACTGGTAGGATAGGTTGGCCTTGTTGCCAAGAATTCCCATCTTTGATCTTGTGTTGCTTGATGAGGACTATTCCATCCTTTAGAAGTTTTAGGAACTTGCTTCTAGTTATCTCCATTTTTTCCATTGCCTATATTGCAACATTGAACAAAGTAAGTATTTTATTTGACTCAATAAGTGTCCTTCATCTCCCACTAAACTTTTCCTCATTTCTTTCCTTTTAAATGACCCACGTGATTTCAGTAGAAAGAGAGATCCAAAATAATTGAATGTATTTATTGAGTTTTTTTATCCTACCCCATTAAGATTTCAAACCAATTTACTTTGTCATTATCCCCCCATATTCCTTGATTATTACAAAAGACTTTCTAGATCTCATTAGCACAAAAACAATAAAAAAAACATGATACACAATTTTAGGTAGCCTATAAATATTGCAAATATCAATGTCAGTATGATTCATTCTAAAAGGAAGTTTTTGTAAAGTCAATAACCATCTGAAACAAGCTTTTTCTGCATCAACCATATTGTGCCAATTAGAGAATAATACATTTTACCAAGCCTTGTAATCAACATTTACTTTCTAGATTTTATTCAAGTAATCAATAGGAGAATTAGAATTGATGATTTCAAGTTATAAATAGTTTTGGTTTTAACTTCATAGAGTGGGGTGTTATCTTTCTAGACAAATTCGGTTAGATTCTCATTAATCTTTCTCACATTATGATCTAGTAGCAGGCACTTGCATGCCTCCTTGAGAACAGAGTAGGTTCTAACATTAGACTAGGGAAGCCCATAATCCTCTTTTAACTGATCCCAACTTAACATATCCCCATCCCTTAGGATGTTGTTGACGGTCTTGATGCCAGCTAGGTGCCACTTTTTGGCAGAGCACCCTTGCAAGAGGGCTAATGGTTTTCCATTGTGGTCTAGATTACACCGGATAGACCTACTAGGGTGGATAGGATTAATTTTCTTGTTTTTAAATATATAATTTATTCTAACACCTAGATCTGAAAAAAAATGGTTCTTTATAGGATAAAATCATTCATTTTTTTAAAAAAGTATGCTAAAGGCCAAAACATGTGAATGTACTACCAAAAAAATAAATAATAAATGAAGGTATTTTTCATATTCCTTTAGTATAAAGATGCTTATGATGCCTAATTTTGGTTAGAATATTTCATATAATTTTCTAGTCTATATATTTTTAACTAATGTTTACATTAATATTAAGGTATTTTTTAAAACCCTTTGTATATTCCCAACATAATTTGACCTATGTGAAAAAGTCACCATGATTTACATACAAGAGAATAGAGTTTCATATAAGGTTGTTGCCACAATAGTGGTTTACACTTTCTAGGAGATTATGATTTTTGTTGAAATCACATATTTTTAGAAAATATAATGATTTAAGCCTTGAAATTTTCCATTTAAAGGATTCCAATTGAAGATGGTTTGACCAAACCACCTTAGACCAAGCCCCTTTGAATAGAACCCCGCTAGTTTTAAACCATACCTATAATGAAGTCTCATTTACACCTATCAAAATGCTGATAAAAAACCACTTTTGATTTACCTTTTCGGGAATCAAAAGAATTCATTTAAAATTTATTTTTTATAAGTATGTAGTCCTTATTATAAGCTTCCAAAAAAAGTATAATTCTTTTAATTAAATTTAATTTGATTTCATTGCATTTAGAGACATCTAAATTTGGACACTTAATTTATCCAAATTCATCCTCTCTATCTTATTTTCGCTAATTAAGTAATATCGCTTTATTATTTACCTTACGGTCCTTAATTCTCGCTAGTCCTAAAGCATTTAATTAATAATTAACATCGGGTAAGTGCAATTAAGATGGTCGTGACTTCGTGGGCCACAAAAGTGAAAAATGAGACAAAACGCGTTCGCGTTATAACGCGAACGCGTTTTGTCTTTTTAAAAGCAAAAAAAAAAGTAACATTCTTCATTTCTGTTTTTACTGTTTTCTATTTCTGCCCGCGGCCAAGAACCCCGCACTACGCGCTCGCGTTGTTGAGGAGGTGACTACTTCACACTTGATCAACTTGAATTCAATTTTCTTCACAAATATGGCACCCCGACGACGAAAAGATGCAAGAGGTAAGTTTTGTTTGGTATTTGTAATGAATTTTTTTGTTTTAAATTTATTTTGTTTGTTTTAGTTTAGAAATGAATGATTTTTTTTTAATTTGTAGGAAATCCTCAACAAGAGGAGGA
>VDFB02000008.1:332309380-332371018 GCA_007258455.2 Sequoia sempervirens
ACCTTAGATGCCAGTGCCATCACAGTTATTGGGGACATGGACACGTGGTTACAATGATTCACCAGGCAGAGGGGCAGGACCTGAGTCTCCACAGAGATCAGATGTGGGGAGTTCATTTGGGAGGTGACAGGCTACTGAGTTTTTGATAGATGCAGGATGCAGTGTAGGATTTATTGACAGAGATTAGAGATGTTTTATATATCTAAATTTTGTATTTTATCATGTGATGGATATATGTATGATGGGCATGTGACACATGTTATATTATTTTGTTATGAGACAGTTCTCATTGACACCATGTAGCATGTTTCCTTTATGATGGGTGATTATGTGTATATGGTTTTACACGTTTATATGGATGGATGCATTGGTTTATTTATGCTCATGTGTTGGTTTATTTATGCTTATGTTCATGAGATGTTCACATGAATGATTGGAATCATACTTATGCTTTTGTATGCTTATGCGTTGGTTTATTGAGATGTTTATGTGGATGATCAGATATATGCACTTTATGGAATATGAATAATTTTATTGATGTGTATGGTGATGTGTTATGTGTACCTGTGGGATCTATGATGATTTATATATATGGATGCCTAGTGGACAGATTTGTCATGTATGTATATATGTATGATGGATTTTGTATGAATATTTTATATATGCAGGGTGTGATATATTATGCGTCTAACACTTTGGATGCAGGTGGCGATGGGTATATGAATAGTACTTTTGTAATTTTTTTTAGAGGAAATAACACACGGCCATAAGTGCCAATAAGAACTGACATGATAATGAGAGGTGGGTATGTAGTGATGGTGAAGATGGGTGTCATTTGGCATCTGCCAAAAAGTATCAGTATCCTAGGAGAGTGGAAAAGAATGGGGGAAAGTATTTGCACAACCAAAACCATAGGGTGAACGTAATGCAATGATTATGAAAATGCAATCCTAATTCAATTTACCATCTTTGGAGCACTGGTTTTTGCTATAGCATAAGACACGATACACCAAGGTATGGAGAACCGAGGTAGATTGGTTTCTAATGCATGAGACAAACACGCCAGACAAAAAAGCTATCCCAATACCCCAAAGTCACGAAAACCTTGTTCGGGTTCGGTATTGAGATAACCAAAAATACAAAAGGATGCCCCAACATAACACAAGACCTTGAGGATCTTGGTGGGTACTACATGGGACAACCAAGAAAACACAACAAAAGAAAAGATCAAGATATGCCCCTATGCAGACTAATCAAAACACGCCATAATATGATGAATTATGGCGGCCTTGATAAGTGATGATGGGGAGCCCAAATGATAAACAAAGACCAAAAGCATCAAAAGATCGCAATCAATTTCAAAAGTCCATTGCCATAGGATCAAGGGGATAGATGGAATTGATGAGGTCCGTTAGGAAGGATGTATCCTGATGAGACCTATGATGGATACGAAGTGAAAAGATCGATTATGATATAGGATATTCAAAGCTGATTAGATTCGTTGGTACAAATGGGTCTTGTTTGTTACGGACCAGCTAGATAAAGGCATAGCTTGACAACATGACACAAGGAAGACAAAACACAACCTAAAGACCTAGGGGCTCGGGGGCCGATCATAGATTAGCCTTGCCTATGTGAAAGCGCAGAGCCCTTGTAGTTCATGAAAAAGGCCATGGATAAAGCAGAAGGAAGACAATGGTGACCGATGATGAAGGACACAACATGTGATAGACAAATGCCCTGGGGGAGGATCAAATGACCAACCTTGCCTACGTGACAACACAGGGGCAATGTAGTTCGATAAAGGATGAAGGCGACGAAACCTAGGTGGAGACCGACACGATGAATGATCCTACATGATGACACAGACCGACGGAAAAAAGACACAAGCTCAAAGTGGGATACAAAAAAGCTCAGGATGAGGGATAGGTAAGGTGGGTCATCCAGTGCTCAATCAACAAATACCAAGTGGCCTAGGCTGATGTAGGTGGGGATGATAGTGCGGATGACAACTAGGATGCTAGGTAGATAATGATTAAGCCCTCTATGGATGACGCCTGCTGACAGGTTTTCACCATCCATACTTATCCAAGGTGCCACTAAGAGGTGGTTTTCACCATAGGATGGATTTATTTCTCTTTACTATTTTTTTTTGGTCACTTTTTTGATTTTTTTTTATTTTTTTGATTTTTTGATTTTTTTGATTTTTTTTATAGGGTAGATCAAGCGGACTTAAGCGTAGAACCTTTTCAGATGGAGAATATTGACAGGTTCGTCAAGGGGATCTCCTTCTAGAGTAGTCAACTTGTAGGCCCCAGATCCATAATTGGCAATGATGATGTACGGCCCTAGCCAGTTTGCCTCAAATTTTCCTTTCTTGTCATGGTCCGGTTGAGTGCGTTGGTTTTCTTTGAGAACAAGCTCACCAACCTGGAATTGTTTAGGGTGGACCTTTTTATTGTAATGACGCTTGAGTCAATTTTGGTATGCCTGTAAGTGGTCATAGGCCTGTATTCTCTATTCATCCAGTAACTCGAGCTGTGCAAGCCGTGCAACGTGAGCATCTTCTTCGCTGATAAGGTTCTTCAAAGAAATTCTCAATGAGAGGAGCTCAACTTCAATTGGCAAGACGGCTTCAACACCGTATACTAAAGAGTATGGGGTGGCGCCTGTTGGGGTGCGGATAGATGTACGGTATGCCCAGAGGGTGGGATGAATGTGAAGGTTCCAATCTCGTCTAGTGTTATTGACAACCTTTTTGAGGATGCGGATGAGGGTCTTATTGGTTGCTTCTGCCTGACCATTACCCTGAGGATAATAAGGCATCGACCAACGGTGTTGGATATGGAAGGTGTCGCAAAGGTGTTTCATGGATTGGTTTTTAAATGGCTTTCTATTATCAGAAATGATGGTGGATGGGATACGATATCTGCAGAGAATATGGTAGAGGATGAATTTGGAAATCTGAGTACCGGTGATTTGTGAGAGTGGCATTGCTTCCACCCATTTGGTGAAGTACTTAGTTGCGGTGATGATGAATGTATGGCCGTCAGATGATGGTGGGTGAATTTTTCCAATCAAGTTGAAACCCCATTGAGAAAATGGCCACGGTGCTAGGAGAGGCTGAAGATCTTGTGCTGGAGCGTGGATCAAATCTGCATGCTGTTGGCATGGAAGGAATTTCTTCACAAATTTGCAAGCA
Organism: Sequoia sempervirens; assembly: GCA_007258455.2. NCBI lineage: Eukaryota > Viridiplantae > Streptophyta > Pinopsida > Cupressales > Cupressaceae > Sequoia > Sequoia sempervirens. The sequence goes on from VDFB02000008.1 coordinate 332,312,583, forward strand.
TCGTGTTCCAGTGTAGGCCAATAATATTCAGCCCGTAAGATCCTTTTGGCCAAAGCCATACCATTTGAGTGAGCCCCACAAATACCACCATGTACTTCCGTTAGTACCGTTTGGGCCTCGGTCTCAGTCAGACATCTTAGGAGGATTCCATCATACTCGCGATGATAAAGCGTATCACCAACGACGATGTATCAGGATGAACGATGGATAAAGGATTTATGTTGGTTGTGTGTAAGTTCTAGGGGTATGATATTATCATGGAGGTAAGTATATATGTCTTGGTACCACGAGGAGGTGGGACCTACAATATCGCACACCATGTCAGTTTCGGGAACATCATATGTGGGGATTAAAAGTTGTTCAACAAGAAACTCACACTCTGTTTGATCCTTCGACATGTCAATCAGAGAACCAATAGTGGCCATGGCATCTGTTGCTTTATTCTACACCTGAGGGATTTGGTCAAACTGTATGGAGGTGAAATATTTTTTGAAATCATCCACCATGCGTTTATAGGGTAACAGTTTATCATCCTTTGTGAGGAATTCATCATTAACTTGTCTGATAACCAACAAGGAATCCCCAAAGACTTTCAAATGTGTTATGTGCCACTGTTTTGCAATTCTAAGGCTGGTGAGGAGAGCTTCATATTTTGCCATATTGTTGGTACATGGAAATGCTATCCTGAATGATTTTGGGATGTAGTCACCTTGAGGAGTGACTAATAGAATTCCTGCCCCCGATCCATTATGAGTGTATGAGCCATCGAAATATAACGTCCAAGTCGGTGCCTCTGTCACTGTGTAGATTTCTTCATCCGGGGATTCAGTGTCTAAGGGGTAAGCATCTACCAATGGTGCTTCGGCCAATTGATCAGCAATAACCTGTCCTTTTATGGCTTTGCGCTCTACATACTCTATGTCAAATTCACTGAGGAGCATGACCCATTTGGCCATGCGGCCAGTCAAAGTGGTTCTAGATAACAGATACTTCAAGGGATCAAATTTACCAATTAACTTGACTGGGTGACTGAGCATGTAATGGCAGAGAATCTGTGTACTGAAGACCAATGCTAGGCAAGCTTTTTCCATAGGGGAATAATTTAACTCATAGCCAACCAGTGTACGACTGATGTAGTAGATTTCCCTCTCTTTGAGTGACTCATCATGTTGCGCCAATAATACCCCCAGTGCGACTGAGGTAGCAGAGATATAAAGTAGGAGGAGTTTCCCTAGAATAGGTGGCATCAAAATCAGTGGATGAGCTAAATATGCTTTAATTTTATCAAAACCCATTTGACACTGGGGATTCCATCGGAAGGTGGAATCTTTCTTCACAAGATGGGTAAATGGCTGACATTTATCTGCGAGCTGGGCTATGAACCAACGGATGGACTGCATCTTTCCCTAGAGGCTCCTTAACTGCTTTAGATTGCACGGAGGTGGCATGTCCAGAATAGCCTTTACCTTGGCAGGATCAACTTCAATACCTTTGCGAGAGACTATGAAACCCAGCAATTTCCTTGACGTGACCCCAAAGACACACTTTTTCGGATTCAGCCGCAACTTATAATGCTCCAACCGCTCAAATATCTTTTTCAAAATGGCGGGATGTTCTGCTCGTGTTCTGGATTTCCCTAATAGGTCATCAACATAGTCTTCCATGATGATATGGATGAGGTCATGGAAGATAACTGTCATGGCTCTCTGATATGTTGCCCCCACATTTTTGAGACCGAAGGGCATAACATTGTAACAGAAGGTGCCCCAAGGAGTTGTGAAGGCGGTTTTGTGTTGGTCTTCAAGTGCAATTCGGATTTGGTTATAACCAGAGAAGCCATCCATAAGGGATAACATCTCATGTCCTGCCGTTAGGTCGACCAACATGTCAATATTAGGAAGAGGGAAATCATCTTTTGGGCAGGCTTTGTTGAGATCCCTGAAATCCGTGCAGACCCGAATGTATCCATTGGGTTTGGCAACTAGAACTATATTGGAGATCCATTCGGAGTAGTCAATTGGTTTGATAAAACCCGCGTCCAGTAACTTCTCCAATTCCTTCTTAACTAACAATGCGACTTGCGGATGCATCTTACGAAGTTTTTGCTTGACAGGTTTGACATCTGGGCGAATGTCTAAGTGATGAACCACTAAAGCAGGGTCTAAGCCCGACATGTCTGAGTATGATCAGGCAAAGTTAACGACTCCTTCCCGGAGTAGCTGTACAAAGACCAGATATTCTTGTTTGGAGAGTGACTTGGCTACATAGGCGATCTTCAGACTTTCAGCAGTTCCCAAATTAATTTCTTGCGTCTCTTCAATCAGGATAGATGATCTAGCAGATAGCTGAGTTCCCATAAGGGGAAGATGAACATCTCCATCTTTCGACGCCTCTTCGAGGTTTTCGCCTTTAGATGCGTCCTTTATTTTTACTTTTTCTAGGTCAAGAAGTGCCTCAGGAAGGTTTTCACTAGATGACCTCTTTTTATTTTTCTTATTTTTATTTTTGCGACTGGAGTGTTCATCCTCCCCCAATCCCATAAGGTTGACATATGTGTCTGCAGACATACTGACAGGTGTGGTATTATGCAAGTCCCAATCAATGAGTTCAGGGTGACGAAGGGATAGGCTGATGGTGCAAATAGATAGGCATTCGAACATGGACGATAAGTCAGTGTGATCGACATCATCGTACGCATGTATGATGGATTCCTCCTCGGGTATGTCTACCAATGAGCCCTCGTCCGTGGTGATACTATTAGAAGTATTAGATGGTGTTGTGGGGCTTTTCTATTTGCTGTCATACCCAATTCCTACCTTCTTTGGTAACTGTGGTGTATCAATGGGTTGCAATCACCCTTGTTCCTCTTTACCTAGGCCTCTACCTTGGTACTTATGTTTTTCCACAAACTTTGTTGGCCAAGGATACTTTTCTTGAAAATATTTCTTTAGAGGAGTTTCTGGTTCGGGCTCTTCTCGGTAGACCCATTGGCTTATGTCTTCCTCTGGTGCATTGACCTTGACACTTAGAGATCTGAAAGTGGTAGTAGGAATTTTCTTACCACTGAAGGTGATGATCTTGTCTTCCTTTTGTGAAGCGCATGAAGGTTGACCATACTCATGTGGTGACGGTGGCATGGTGGCTACATTGAGGGCCGTATGCATCTCATACTCACCACACCCTTTGTCAATGATCTAGACTCTAGTGACTGAAGGATTAGCGGCGGAGGATGGATTGGTGATCACGGTGGATGATGGATTGGTGATCACGGTGGATGATGGATTGGAGAATGATGACTGGGATGCCCCCATTTCAACCCTGGGGCAATAATGTAAATGGGGAAAAGATGCTTCTAAAGCTCGACAATATTCAAATGGTTGGGGGTCGGCATAGATGGTGACCTCCTGTCCGTTGATTGGGAATTTGAGGCATTGATGGTACGTGGATGGGACGGCTTGCATAGCATGGAGCCATGGCGGCCAAGGAGGAGATTATATGGTAAGTCCAGATCAAGGACATGACAGGTAGTATATTGGAGCACAGGTCCCACTTGGATGGGAAGATTGATGATTCCTTCTGAATTTCTCTCTGCAATGTCATAAGCTTTGATTGTAATGATCTGGTTGCTTAGGTCCGCTTGAGTATACCCTACCTATTTTATGAATTTCAAAGTACATAAATTGAGGGCAGAGCCATTATCTACCAAGACCCTTTTTATTTTATGGTGGGCAACTATGACTTCGATATGTAGGGGGCGGTTATGGTTGACATCGATGTTTGGCATGTCATCTTGGCTGAAATGGAGGTGATGAGACAAAGCCAAGTGTCCTACCAAAGCTTGGAATTGTGTGGGGTCGATGTCATTTAGTACATGGGTCTCCTGCAAGGCTCTATTGAGGATTTCTTGATGTATTGGGGAAGACTTAAGAAAATCCAAAATGGAGATATGAGCGGGGGTCTTCCCTAGGTGATCAAGGATGTTATATTGAGAGTTTACAGGAGTGGGTTGGATGGGTGGAGAGGCTGCAGGGACGGTGATGCGGCCTCGTCGTGTAGTCACAACACATTGAGGATCTTTGGCTTTAACGTGTATCATGGATACTCGGGGTTCCACTTGCTCAATGTAATGAATAACACCTTCATAATTGAAGGGCACATTCTTGTAATTCACATTATTTGTGTTGTTGTTTTGGGGATTGCTGTTGGAGGTACTAGGACCTTGACTATGGTTTGGGAAGGCGTTTTGATAGATTTGCAATTGACCATTGGATGACGAAGGTTGACTAGGGTCAACCTTGATATCTCCTCGATCAATGAGATCTTGGACATAATTTTTTAAACCCTGACACTTATTCAAGGAGTGTCCCTTGATTTTATGAAAGTCACAATACTCATTCTCTTTAAACCATGCCGGCTTGGGTTTGGACTCATCGAATGGTTTGGTGACAGGGTAAGTGACGGGGTAATTGATTTGTAACAATTTATTAAAAACAACACTTAAGGGTTCACCCAATTGGTCGTATTGACGTTTGGTGTTCCCCTGATTTCTTTGGTTTGACTGTTGGGGGGGACGAGGTGCCCCCTGGGGTACCGATATGGCATTGGGTATAGACTGCTGTTGCTTTTGGGATGGATTAGCCACTTGGACATGTTTGGTGTCTATCACTCCATCATTCACCACATTTTTGTTCTTATTCCAGAATCGTGGTTTATCTCCAAATGACCTTTCTTTATCATGACTGTGTATTTTGATGTGTCCTTTGGCAATAAGGGCATGTTCAAGGATAGGTCCCTTTTCCACTATCTCGGAAAAAGTGGTGACACAGTGTAGTCTAAAATTGTGGACCATGTTAGGATGAGAATTTTCCATGAAAAGGGTGACCATGTCTTTTTCTTTCAGAGGATTTTTCATTCGACTAGCTAATGCACGCCACCGTTGGAGGTAGCTGGTAAAGGTTTCTCCATCACATTGTTTCTCTTTTAGGAGGTCTAAGGTGTCTGTATCCTTCTGCAAATTGAAAGAGAAGTAGGATACAAACTTCTCTGATAAGTTTGCAAAATTTTTTATGGACCCCTTTTCGAGAGTCATGAACCAATCTAGGGCATGGCTTGCTAGGCTTCGTGGGAACAAGCGCAAGAGATAGTTATCACTGTACATGACTTCTTGACACTAGGAATAGAACTCTTGCAAGTGGGCCTTAGGGTCTTTATCTCCCTTGTATTTTTCAAATTTTGGAATCTCGAAATGTTTAGGAAATGGGATCAATGAGATGGAGAGATCAAACGGATATGGGCATATATCTTCAAATTTGAATGATTGTTTTGTAGTCCCAACTTGAAGATCCTTAAGTGCGGCTTTGATTTCCAACAAGTCTGTGCTAGTTGGTGGTGGGTTGGGGGGATATTGATGATAGAAAGATGAGGGATCTTGCTGAAAGGGTGTCAGATTGTTGAAATATGGGTTTGGATGATTGGATGATGACATGGCTTGCTGGTAAGATGGAGGATTTTGTTGATATGGGGGTTGTTATTGTGAGGCATAATATGAATTTGTTGAGTAAAAGTGTGGGATAGGTTGTTGAGGAGCTTGGATGGGACGTTGCGCGTTGGTTTGTTGGTATTGTGGGTATTGTTGCGATGGTTGAGAGGTCGTGTAAAGCGGTTGTTGGGGAAATTGTTGTTGGTTGTGGTAATATTAGTGTTGGGGAGGTTTTTGTTGTGACGTCGAGTGTGGTATGGACTGAGGTGGGATATTATGTTGTGGTTGAACCTTTGGACGCAAAAGGGATGCAAGAAAGGGAGATATGGTTTGGGCAGTAGGTTGAGATGGATTACCTTGTGATTGGTAGGATGGTTGTTGTGAAGAGGCCAAGGTATTGTGTATAGGTTGTTGCAGATGAGATGGTGGGGGTAATGTAGAGGTGTTTTGTAAAGGGGGTTGTTGGGTACCACTTGGAATGTTCAGCTGGGGTGTGCCTTGTGGAGGTAATTGAGGTGGAATGGTAGATTGGTGAACCTATTGAGGTGGTATGTTGGTGGTCCCAGGAGGTGGAAGCGATGTGGCAAAGGAGGTGCCCCCAATGTTGACTGGAGGTTGGTTGGAAGGAGGGGGTGCTGTTAACATTAATGGAGGAGGTTGTGGAACACTTTGTGGCATGCCGTAAGCAAAAGGATTATTGGGATTAGGGACTTGAGGTCCACCTATAGCTGAGGTTGAAGCGTGTGGGGGATAATTAACCTGATAAAGAATGACATTTCCAAATTCAGGTTGATGCCAACCCTCGACTGGAGGAACATTGGAGAAGTATGAACCTTTGGGTGCATTTTGGGACCCTTGGAGTATGTTAGATGGGGCACCCCTAGATTTGGACAAGTCAACATTGGAGGGGGTTTAACACCCTTCTTAATTAAATGGGCCAAGATTTCTTCCCCATGTTTCTCAAGCAAACGGTCAGTCATTTGCACATTGGCGGGGTTACTAAAATGTTCCTCAAGTGTGAGTTTAGGTTGAATAACCATACTTTCTTCTCCATGTGGCGAGTAATTCTAATTCCCAGTGTTGGAGTGCGATGAAGTACCATTATGAGGATCGTGAGAGATGTTGGTACCCTTGTTAGGATCTGATGAGACGTTGATTGTGCTTTTGGGATCTTGAGGGTTGTTCGATGGGGCATTTTGAGCTTGATGGTTGGCCATTTTCTTTGCCTGTGAATGGGTCTGAACAGGCATGCAAATGCGGGATAAGTAGATTAATGCCTTTGTCAGATGATTTGGTTGTGATTGGATAAGGTGTGATTTGGATGGGGGTGGGATTTGGATCAGATTTTGTTAGGATATATTAGATCGGATTGGATTTCGATTGGTTGGATTAGATTTGGATTGAATTGGATTGGATTTGAATTGGATTGGTTTTGGATTTAATTGAATTGGATTGGATTTGGATTGGTTTTGGATTAGATTTGAATTGGATTGGTTTTGGATTTAATTGAATTGGATTGGATTTGGATTGGTTTTGGATTTTGATTGGATTGGATTGGATTTGGATTGGTTTTGGATTTGACTGACTGGGACTGATCTGGGACTGGACCTGGATCAACCAGACCGACTGGACTGGACAATTTGATCACTGGATGACGCATTCATTGGACGGGCATGGTCAATGTGATGAACATGGGGAGAGACCCAAGCCTGGATCACCGGAGGTCAACCTTTACCTAACTCTGGTTTCTAACTGATTAGAGAATGACATGGCACCAACCACCCCAAAACAGGGAACGGGATTGATCAATGGGATGATAACTTTACAACAATCAAATCAACCCTCAAGACGGAAGCCGTAATCAGATTGGGGCCGAAGGAAGACCAATAAATGAACCTGCCACATCTCAATTTGACAACAAACTCTGTAATGCCGCTGCCAGACCCGCCACATGGGTGGCGCCTACGCATGTGAACGGCAGAGCCAAAATGCTCTGAGCCAGTGAGGGCACGCACTCCAGAAACGTGTTCAAACGGTGCTGCAGGATTGAAAACATTTACCTGGGTGAAGAAACGAACAGACTCTATAAAAATGTATAACCTAAGATTTGGAGCGATAGGATGGAGATTTAAACAGATCAAATGGAGGTTTCGGGAGGCTTAGAATGACAAAACAGAGGCTTAGGATGATAAGGTAATGGTTGGGGACGATTAAATGGTGATTTAGAAGCTAAAAGAATCCAAATGGGGCAATTTCGGGTGTTTAGGAGGGCAAATCTTCCCTTCTGCAGTAAAGATCAGGGCGTAGACAGCAAAATCAGGGGCGTAGACAGCTTTCTGTAGTGAAACAGGGGTGCTGTCGCCTTTCTACAGTGAAATCAGGGGTGCTGCCACCTTTCTACAGTAAATCAGGGGTGCTACCGCCTTTCTGTAGTAAGGCAGTGTTTGGTTTTGATGGCAATGGCTATGGCAAGGATGCAAAATGATAAAGCAAGTCCAAAGTATCAAAAATTTGATAGATTTTTCACAAGAAAACACCTCAAGGAAGCACGCTTCTATGATTAATATTAGGGGTATGGCAAGGAAAAGTCTTACTCTAGGATGTACAAGGTTTCTAGGGAGTCCTCAATATACTCTCGGTACATGAGGCACAACCGTGAACACCAGTCTGTCACAAGCGTGAGTCGGGAACCCCAGTGAGATACTGAAAGGCTCGGACCAACTCTTCATGTCTATCTAGGTATCACCATAGCTTCGACGCTCTGCCAATTACGACGCGACTAGATTGGGGTACAACTTTCGTTCTCCCCCCTTTATATACCCCGCCGGTACGCGTGGTTGGAATCGTCCCTTAGGGTGATGAAATCCCCAAGCAGGTCCCACTAAAAAGAAGACACTAACCGTTTCCAACTAGTCCCCAGGCTCACACGAAGTGCAAGGGGAAAGTGAAAAAAAATTAATGCCCCCTTGGGTAACACAAGAACAAACTATCACTGCAAACAATGAAGTTTTATTCCCTCTAATTAGACTATATTCCAAAATAGCAAAGATAGTTTTCAAAAATCTGATCAAGTGGATGGTCCTGCAAGCAAATGTTAGCTGTTTTCTTCTTCGCTCTTGATCAATAATGCCCTAATATGCTGCAAAATGTTAGCGAAAAACAACAATATCCTTGCCAAAACAACGTTAGAGAGTTATTACTTGAAAATAGCAAAAAACGAGAGCAAAAACAAAGCCAAAATGACTATTTTACCTTCTAAACTGTGTTGTTTTGGGGCACTGCCACCTTTCTGCAGGGGCGTTGCCACCTTTCTGTGAGGGCGTTGTCGCCTTTCTGCGAGGGCACTGCCACCTTCGAAATGTGTCCCTTATTGCAGCAAACATGTTAGAAAGAATAACACTTTCAGGTGTGGGGCACTGCCGCCTTTCTACAACAAACTTTGTCAGATTTAAAAAAAATAAAAAATGGAAAGTTGTGCCCCTCCCACTGCAAGAAAAGTGTTAGTAAACCCAAATGTCCCCAATTGTAGCAAACGCGGTTAGAAAGAATAAAACTCAGCAGCATACCGCCTTCTTAAAGTGGCTGCCGCTAATCTTTCTCGCTGGGCTAGTCGCCTTTCCGCAGGGTGTCACGCACCTTCACAAGTGCCAGGGCGTCAGCCACCCTTCTCTGATCTTTCCTACAAAAATTTTAACCAAAGTGGGATCGCAACGTAAGAACCTGCTTTGTGGTCCCACCCGCTGCTGCAATGTGTATACCTTGAATTTATCCTATTCTAAACAAAACAACTTAAGCGTCGTGCTAATGGTAAAATACCGCTGACATCCCTTCAAGATTAAAGGAAGGTGATAAAACAAGAAGGAAATGGGACAAACAAGACACAAACCATTTCCCACCCTCCTTGTCACGTTGATGTCTCCTTGATTGGCCCTTGCTTAGAATGGTTTGCGTGCTCCTTAGATGATTGCTTGAATGACTAAAATGAAAGATTCAATGTGCAATATGATCAAGATAGATGGCTAAATGATGGCAAAGGGTGGAGGATGTAAATTGGCAGCATGTAGTTATGACAATTCAAAGTGTTCAAAATTCCCTTGGGGAGGGAGTATTTATAGGAGAATTTGAATTCTCTAGAGAATTCAACAAATAAGATTGATTCATTGCCAAGACATTTAGTTGGCTATGGTGGTTGAGAATCTCCACAAGCCCTCACATCTCTGGACATGTGGAGGGGTGAAGTGGACAAGGGGATGAGGTGGGCGGAGGGGTGCCCAAGAAGGGTACATGAGGGTGGAAAAAGACATGCACCTGGGGAGTGGGAGGTGAGATTTCAAAATGATTCCCTATTCCCAAGTGGGAGTGAAAGAGACATTTGAGGAATTTTAGAATTCCTCAAAAATCTACATGGGAAAAGGAAAGGTGGTTAGGGATATAAATGTGAATTAAAAATTCACATTCTTAGGATGATCTAGAGGGTAAAAGGTGGGCTCCAAAAAGGTGGGACTTGGTCACATGTGGAGATTGTGACAAGTCCAAGGTTCTAGAAGCCTTAGAAGGATAAAATGTGAATTAAAAATTCACATGGGAAGGAGAGAGACATGGGATAAATAAATGAGAATTAAAAATTCTCATGGGAAGGAGAGTCAATATCCAAAAAGGAAAAAAGGAAGAATTGACCAAAAAATGGTGCTAAAAATGGCTAATGACCCTTTTGCTTAAGGGCTTGCAAACATTGGATTGCCACTAATGAAGATTAGAGGCAAAGTGGCAAAATGTAGGAGGATGACATTAACTTCCATTAAGAGGATGCACATCATAATCAAGAACAACAAATTAATTCATTAGGGCGTTGCCATGGAGGATGACAAGGAGAGAGAAAGCAAGGAATTTTAAATCGATTTTAAATCGTAAGGAATGACTAAATTAAATAAATTAGCGTATTTATTTAATTTAGAGAGGAATAAGGTGAAAGAAAAAGTATTAATTATTAAATTAAATACTTTACCGATATGGGACAAAAGGTGTAATATTAATTTAATAAATTAATATTAGCACGATAGACGGAAAGGCCGCAAATTTAATCATATGGAAGTGATTAAATTTAGATGTCTACACCCTTATTGGAAAAGGTACTTCCACTAAATGAGCTGAGGCTTCCTCTTGGTTATCAACATCTCATGACATGACCCTAGATGAATTCCCCTTTGATGTTGCTGATATATTTAAGAATAAATCTCTCTTCATGATATCCACAACATATTTCACCCCAAATGATCAACCCACTGAAATTAGCCTAGTATACCCACAACTCATTGACTGGGACCAATAAGGACCACTGATTCTAGATTTATTCAAAAATGATGAAGCAATCTAAGAATTCATGGGACTCCATGATAACTTACCATGGGATGATCATAAGATTGGTTTAGTTATAGAGTTAGACATAGGGCGTACTATGGGGAGACGATTGAATCCTTTAGTCACAAAATGGACAACATGTAACTAACATGTAGATCTTTGAGTGAAAACCACATAGTGGCACTTTATGATCCTTAAATAGTAAAAAGAAAGGATGTATTCGAGGGTGAAAACCTATTTGAGGCACCCAAGGATGAGCGATTCAATCTTCCCCTTAGTGTAATGCATCCAGAAATGTCAACAATAATGGTAGAAAAGGCTACTCCAGTAAATGTAGGAACAAAAGAAGCACCCAAGATCACTTTCTATGTCAAATACTTGTTGGATGAACAATTAAAAAACCTGGAAGTATTCCTAAAAGAGCGAAGAACCAACTTTGCATGGTCATACATAGATATGACAAGGCTTGATCCAGAAGTAGTTGTGCATCATTTAGCCATTTACCTTGAAGAAAAACTAGTAAAGCAAAAATTACAGAAGATGCACCCTCAAATAGCACTCTTGGTGAAACTTGAGTTACAAAAGCTTCTTTACGTCATATTCATTTGACCCATAGATTATCCTAAGTGGGTTTAAAACCTTGTACCAGTCTCTAAACCCACTGGGGACATCAGAATATGCATGAATTCTAGATATTTGAACAAGGCATGCCCGAAGGATGATTTCCCTCTTCCTAACATTGAAATCATTGTGGACTTAATAGCTGGTCATGAAATTCTATCACTCATGGATGGTTTTTTAGGCCACAATCAAATCATGTCACCAAGGAGGATCAACACAAAACTACATTCACTTGTCTATGGGGAACATATTACTAGAACATGATCTGCCATTTGGGCTAAAGAATGCAGGATTGACCTATCAAAGAGCAATGACCCTCATCTTTCATGAAATGATCCACAAGATAGTCAAAGACTATGTGGATGATATTTTGGAAAAATCAAAGAAAAAGAGTGAACACATAGAAGTCTTAGGATCCATCTTTGATAGGCTTGAAGAGTATAAAGTACAACTAAATCCAAAAAAGTGTCTTTGGGGTTACATCAGGGAAACTTCTTGGCTACATTGTATCACAAAGATAGATAGAAATTGATCCAACAAAAGTGAAAGCCATCCTAGAAATGGAACCATTTCAAACATCGAAGTAGATGAAAAGGTTACAAGGAAGGTTGTAGTCCATTCAAAGGTTCATATCACAATTATTAGAAAAAAATCATCCTTTCTCACATCTTCTCCATAAAGGAATAACTTACAAATGGGATGAGAAGTGTGACAAAGCTTTCTAGCAGATCAAGGACTACCTATTGACACCTCTAGTGCTCATGCTACCAATACCAAACAAACCATTGATCCTATATATCTCAACATCAACAGTACTAGGTGCTCTACTAGCACAACATGATGAAAATTGAAAAGAAAGAGCTATCTAGTACATCAACAGGACCTTGGTGGGATATGAAATGAACTATTCATCCATTGAGAAAGCATTCTTAGTAGTATTTTTTGCTTCACAAAAGTTCAAACATTACATATTGCATCAAATCAAGCTTATTGTAAAGATTGACCCATTCAAATACCTGTTATCCAAAGCAACTCTCACTAGGTGAATAGATAAATGGATAATGATAGATTGACTAAATTTGACATGAAATATGTGGAGTGCAAGGAAATAAAAGGATAAGTGATCACAGATTGACTAGCAGAGGTATTTATCTATGCATAAAATCCTTTGATGTATAAATTCCCTAATGAATCAGTATTCCTTGTCAATACATCCGATCAGTGGAAGATGTACTTTGATGGATCATTCACCAACATGGATTAGGGGTGTGTATCCTCTTTATCACCCCTCAAGGTGATTGCATCCTAAATTCATATAGGCTATCATTCCCATGCACTAACAACATTGCTGAGTATGAATTCATAATCAAAGGTCTAAGGATAGCAGTTCAATGGTAGATACAGGAGTTGAAAGTCTATGGAGACTCATAGTTGGTTATCAACCAAGTCAATGAAAACTACCAAACCAAGGATGATAAACTCACTCCTTACAAGAAGATGGTAGAGAGTCTCAAGGATCTTTTCATAGATATAACTTTTGAGTAGATTCCTTGCATGAAAAGCTGAGCAATAGATGCTATGACAACAATTGGATCATTGTTAGACATGCCACACAACATCCTTCAATGTGAATACTTGGTAGAACAACTTCTTCTACCAACTTTTGAAATCCTAGAATTTGAATTTGCATGTGTCATTGTTGGTCCTGAATCCCTATGGTATCATGATATATTCACCTACCTTAGCAAAAGAACCCTCCTAGCTGATATTACCTCCAACCTTAAAAGGACCTCTATTAAGAAGGCATCCCAATTCATGATCCTAGATGATACCCTTTACCACAGAAACATCAAAGGGACATTATTATGATGTCTTAACCAAGAGGAAGCCTTGACCACTTTAACAAAAGTTCACGATGGCATATGTGGTTCCCATTCTAGTGGTATGCCTTTAGCCAATAAACTATTGAGGATGGCGTATTACTAGAAAACCATTGAAAAAAAATCCCATCAATATGTGCAGAAGTGTGTCTAGTGTCAACAACATGGAGATATTATTCATGCTCCAACCTAGGAGTTACAACCAATGGTCACACCTTGGCCTTTCTAATAGTGGGGGCTTGAACTCATAGGAAAGATTAATCCAACCTCATCTAATGGCCATAAGTTTATCCTAACAACTGCCGAGTACTTTACCAAGTGGGTCGAATCCATTCTTATGACCTACATAAAAAGGAAGAAAATTGTTAAGTTTATCCTGAATTATCTTATCCGCTGTTATGATGTTCCACAAGACCTTATCTCAGACAATGAAACAACCTTCAAGAATCAGGATGTGAAAGAGCTATGTCAAAAATTCAACATCCATCATCGATTCTCTACCATGTATTACCCTAAGGGCAACGGTCAAGCCGAGGCTACAAACAAAACCATTCTAAAAATCCTAAAGAAAATGGTCAATGAAGCTGGTCGTGACTAGAATCTACAATTAAATCCCACCCTAGGGGCCTATCAAATCAGTATCCACATGTCTACAGGTGCAACCCCATTCTCCTTGGTCTACGGATCAAAAGCCATCTTTCCTATCAAAGTTGAGCTTCCCTTGCTACAAGTCTCATTGCAAAATATGATTAGTGATGAAGAATATAGAGTATCTTGGCTAAATGAGATAGAATTATTTGATGAGAATTGTTATGATACCCTTAATCACTTGCAAGTATATAAAAATTGACTAAAATGAAGCTATAACAAGAAGATCAAGTGTTGGTATTTCTAGGTAGGGGATCTTGTCCTAAAGTAGAATAAAAAATATATCCCAGATCAGGATAGTAAAGGAAAGTTTGAGCCTAACTAGTTAGGTCCCTTTGTCGTCACAATAAGCTATGGATCAGGAGCTTACCAATTATCAACACTTGAAGGTGAACCCTTGTAGGAACCAACCAATACTTTGCATCTTAAAATGCTTTATGCCTAGTCTTGAAGGGTGTAAATTTGAAAAATACAAAAAAATAAAAAAATGATCAAAAATTCCAAAAAAATGAGAAAAATGATTGAAAAAGTAAAGAAAAATAATCGTCCTCTAGTGAAAACCACTTCGATGGCGCTTTGGGCAAGTACCTTGGTGAAAACCTGGAAAATAGGTGCCTTGCATAAATAAAGCACCTCCATCTATTTGTTGGCTCTTTATCCTATCATTCTTTGTATCTCATCCATCCACCACATCATTCATCCTATTTATTCTATCACCCATCTGCATCTGTATCATAGGTTGATATTGTGAGGTATAGTATTCCCCTTTAGTACTACTTGGCATATTCCTAAGGTTAGCTTGTACTGCCTATATCGAGGTATTCTATTGCATCACGCTAGGGGAAATTCGTGAAGGATCATATGAGGTTCTTGTATATCTTAAGGTTATTGGAAATCTCATCGAAAATCCCAAAAACATTTGTAAAATTTTCATTAGAAAATCCAAAAACACTTGCAAAATGTTGTATAACCGAAAATCCAAAAACATTCAAAATCTTGTATAGCTATTCAAAAATTGTAAAGTCAAAAATCCAAAATATCCAAATCACATCAAAATCCTTGAAAAGGTCGAACATTGAAAATAAAAAAACAATACCATGTCAAACTACGAGTCTTTGAGCTTGAACGTAGGAAAGTCCATCACTGATGAGCCCTCGAGACACCCTAAGAAAGTCTTTAGGAGTCTTTCATAATAAACTGACATTTCATCAATTGTTAATATCTCATCATCAATAAGTCAAGTCAGTTGAACTACATGGTCTCTGTGAGTATAAAATAGGCAAGGTTCATCTTTGATAAGCCTCTGAGGCCCCTAGGATAGTCTTTTAGGCTAGGTTCTTGGTCAAAATCTCAGAAAAAACATAAAAAAATTTGGAAAATTCAAAAAAAGCAGAAACATTCACAAAATTCAAAAAACACAAAAACATTCAAAAAAACAAAAGAATTCAAAAAATTCAAAAAACACAAAAAAATCTGAAAATTCAAAAAACACAAAAACATTCAAAAAATTCATATAACACAAAAACATTTGAAAAATTGAAAACCCAAAAACATCCATCCAATTTCACTTTCACTCGCAATAAATCTTCATCCATAATAAATCAATCGTCATCTTCAAACTTTGGTAAAACAAATAGAAAGCAAGTATCGTATATCGTAAAGAGAGAACCTAAGTGTCAAAATCTAAAGTCTAAATCATAGATAAATGAGTCAGTGAAGTATATATCAACGATTTATCACATACCTTATCCTAATCAAAACATCTGATAAAGTGTCCTAGGATGCATCCTTCTGACAATGGACATCAACATCAGAAATCACCTTAGCTAAAATAAACTGGCAAGATATATAGATAATGTTGACTATTTGTCTTTGATATTTTCTTCTGATTTATCTTAAAGACCCATTTTGAGGACCTCTCGATGATGTCACAATGATTTAGAGAGAAAGGAATGGGGCATCAATAATTATCTTTCATTTTCTATGCTTGTGGGTATTCTTGTAAAATAATCTTGGTGCATAATTGTTTAGTTGTGTGTAGTGAAGTTGTTTGGAGTAGATTGTTGACTATTGCATATGCTTTGGTCCAATATATTTTGAACTACTAAACTACATTTTGATGTGGTTTTCGTATGTCAAGGTGTGAACAAGAACTATCCTATTTGTTTGTAGAGTCAAATTACATTACACTATATACAATGCCATCTTGGTTTTCAATACCATGATGCATCATGTCTATGGGTTATATCAAACATAAGGAATGATGAAAAATCCCAATCCTAAGATATGATCATATCATCATCATCATTCATCTCTCTTCACCATATCTAATAAAGTCTTGATGGATCATAGACTTGTTGGAATTTTTGAATCAATCTCTAAATCAATGGTCAAAATCATTCATCATTCTTCTATCTTATTTCCACACTAACCTGTTATCATGACAGTCAACAAAAAAATATGTTGCAAGAATGAAGAAAGGAACGAAGGTGTTGTCATTTATGTCAATTGGTCAACTGGTTATCTACTAGTTGTTGTTGGCTACATATGTCAAGGATATTGAGAAGATTGTATTAAAGAAATTTTACAGGTGTTCAACTATTACTCCGGGTAATGATCCAATATTTTCCCATATGTTTGTGTGGTTCAGATATGTAGGTCATGGTTGTTGAAGGTTGTTATATCTAGATTTTTGGCTACAGGTTTGTAGTGAAGTTTGAGTTGTGTTCACCAGTTATGAACTATGTTTTTCTATGTTCTAGTTGAGGTCTGGGAGAAATGTTGTTGGTCCAGATTTCTCTTTGATGAAGTCTTTTGACTTGCGGTTCTAGAGTTAAAATGTTTTGATTACATTGAAGATATTTTTGTTTTCTGGAAGTACCGAGCTTAACTTTTCTATGTGTTTTACATTGGTTTGGTTGACCTTGTGTTAAGCACTATCTTCAAAGTTGATGAAGCATGTTGGATCTATTTTGGGTCCCGGTGAAGCATGTGTTTGGATTGCCCTCATTCTAATTCCACACTAAGATGTTTTGGCACCGACCTAATTTGAATTTTAAGTTGGATGGATAACTTTGAATCTTTTTCAAGGTTGGAGATAGTATAAATATAGGATGAGCTAGTAATAAAAAATATACAAGAGAAAAGAAGGAAGATAAGTGAAAGAGTAGATGTGACATTGATGATATTCATAAAGTGTGTGTGAGTTGTGTGTGGCAGATCAATGTGAAGCTTAATGTTGAGTTTTCGTATGCAGTGAGCAAAAGGTGAACTCTATCATTCATGCAAGTTGATCAAGTGGCTGTGGTGGAATCCTTTGTTGCATTGGGATTGTAGTATCTCTATATCAAGTCTTATTTGTATTCTTTCTATCTTTGTGGTAGTGAGCCCTCCGGGTTGTAGCCCTGTTGGATAGTGAGTCCTTGTTCTAGACAGTGAGTCCTTATTTCAGGTAGTGAGCCTTATCTCAGGCAGTGAGCCTTGTTTCAAGTAGCAAGCCTTTTGTAATTAGATTTGATATTCTCTATAGAGTGAGTTAATCCTCGCCATGGTTTTTCCCTCATTGTGTTTTCCACATAAATCTGGTGTTACTTTTTTTATGTGTTGGATTTGAGTTTCTACATTGGCATTTGATGATTAATCATTTAAGCAGTTTTAATTATTAGTTCTGATGATTGAATTAAAGGTTAAAATATGTGACAAATGATTCACCCCCCTCGTAGTTTTCCTATTCAACAATTGGTATCAGAGCTTGATTCCTTGGTGAAGAGCTTAACTGCTTGAGGAAGGTCCGGGATGGCTAGCAAAATGGTCTTTGATTATCCGAGGTTTGATGGAACTAATTATGGTATTTGGAAATTATTTATGGAAGAATATCTGGAGTATTGGGGATATGATGTGGATAAAGCTTACAAAAATCCTTACACTCCTCTTGCTAATGGTCCAAGTACACCTAAAGAGATCAAAGCACATGAAGTGAACAATAAGGCGAAGTTCATCTTGAAGAATAGTCTGGTACATTCCGAGTTGATTAAGGTTTAGAATTTGAAGACAACTAAGGAAGTCTAGGATGCTTTAGAAAGAGCACACGATGGTGATGAAAGTGTTAAAGAGGAAAAGTTTTAAAATTTGGAAACATGGTTTGATCTTATACATATGTCCGAAGATGAAAATGTAAGATTGGATGAGGTAGTGGCTGGAATGCGATCACTTGGTGCTACTATAGATGAAACTAGGATTGCAAAGAAGATTCTCATAACTCTTCCTGATGTTTACATTGAGAAGGTGAGTGTTATAAAGCAGACTATGGATTATAAGACTTGTACTAAGGATTTATTGTTAGGATTTTCGACATCTTATGAGATGAGGAAGTCGAGTCTAAGAAATGGAGGCAAACCAGAGTTTTCCTTTAAAGCTACAAAATTTGAAGAACTGGACGAAGAGAACTTTGATGAAATAAAAGCTAACTTTGTATGAAGAATGAGAAAAGGTTCTGGTAAGTATGAAGTTAAGATGCCCTTTAAATTCTTTACTTGTGGAGAAATAGGTCGTTATGTTGCAAAGTGTCTTAAAAGAGATAAACGAAATAAAAAAAGATATGAGAGAGAAAAGAAGTGTTCGGAAAGAGAAAAGAAATAAACAAAGATATGAGAAATAAAAGAAAGGAAATAAGATTAATAGAGCTTACTATGTGAATGAGAATGTTAGTATTTCTGATGAAGATTCAAAATATGAAGATCCAGATGACTATGAATGCTTGTTCTTGGTGATTAAGGATGAACCTACTTCTACTAAATCAGAAGAAAAGGTAAAGGAAATCCCTCTAGAGAAGGAAAAGGAGAAAAATGAAGGTATAGTTATCTCTGCCCTACATGCTAAACATGACAAGAAATTTTGGGTAGTTGACAGTGGTTGTTCACATCACATGACTGGTGATAAGAGTAAATTGTCAAACTTGAGAAATATGATGGAGGCTTGGTTATGTTTGGAGATGATACTAGTTCTAAAATTTGTGGGATAGGTTCAATAAGTTTTGATGGCAAGCATCATACTAATGATGTTTACTATGTTAAGGGTTTAAGGCATAATTTTTTGAGTGTTGGTCAAATTTGTAGAAAAGGATATGATCTTGTGTTTAAGGATGAGAAATGTGAGATCCAGAAAGGATCTAGAACATTGATTGCTACAAGAAATAAATATGAAGGGAATATCTATCAACTTAAGGGTGCTGATGGATGATGGTTTATGAATCCTGAGATAAATGATAGTTGGTTATGGCATAGGAGAATGTGTCACATGAATTTTGATAACTTGGAAAGGATTAGTGTTGTTTAGGCTATGAGAGATATACCAAGAATTACAAATCCTGTTAATACTATTTGCAAAAACTGTCAGTTTGGGAAGCAAGTAAGAAATCATTATAGATCAAAGGAACAATCTACTACCAGACTACTAGAGATCTCTGTGGTCCTATGAGAGTGAGAAGTCTACTTGGTGAAAGGTACTTTATTATTTTAATTGATGATTATTCTAGAGAGAAATCAGGTGCATTAGATAGATTCAAGGAATTCGAGACAATGGTTGAAAATGAAGTGAATTTGAAGATAAAATTATTAAGATCTAACAGAGGTGGAAAATTCACCTCCAATGAGTTCAATATGTTTTGTGAAGTGCATGGAATAAAGAGGTAGTTATCTACTCTATAAAATCCTCAGCATAATAGAGTTGTTGAAAGGAAAAATAGAACAGTTCAAGAGGCTACTAGATCAATGATCATAAAATCCAGATTATCAAAATTTTATTGGAAAAAAGCTATTCATACTTTCGCTTATGTGTTCAATTGAGTTAAATCAAGAGAAAACAATACAAAGACTCCCTATGAGCTATGGCAAGGAAGAATTCCTATAGTTAAATAGTTCAAGGTATTCAAAAGAAAATTCTATATCAGAAGAGATGAGGAAAATCTAGGTAAGTTTACTACAAGAAGTGATGAAGGCATATAGATGTTTCAATAAAAGATTGAGAAAGATTGTAGAGATCTGGAATGTGAAGGTTGATGAAACAATGAATAATTCTATTGATATTGATGGATATGTGTTTGATGAACATGATTGTGCAAGAATAGAAGAAATTATGGAAGAACATGATAAATATGAGCAGAAGAAGCAAGATGAATAGAACGAAAGAGAAGAAGATGCTTCGGTGATGTTCCCTAGGACACCAAAATATGTATAGAGGAATCATTCAGAAAATCAAATTATTGGAGACAAGACAAAAGGTGTGTTGACTAGAAGCAAAGATGCTACTAAAGTAAATTTGTGTTTATTCTCTGAGATTGAGCTTAAGACACTAAGTGAAGCATGTAAAGATGAACATTGGAAGGAAGCAATGAAAGAAATTTTACAGATTGAGAAGAATAAAACTTGGGAATTGGTCCCAAGACTAACAAACAAAAATATCATTGGATCAAAATGGGTATTCAGAAATAAGTTGAATGAGAATGGAGAAGTTGTCAGAAACAAAGCGAGACTTGTGTGTAAATTCTACTCACAAGTAGAAGGAATAGATTTTCAAGAAAAAATTTCCCCGGTAGCAAGAATGGAAGCTATAAGGATGTTTTTGGCATTGGCTGCTCAGAAAGATTTCAAATTCTCTTAGATGGATGTCAAGTCAACATTTCTGAATGGTGAGCTAGAAAAGAAGTTTACATGGAACAACTAGAAGGATTTCAGTTAACAGATCAACTAGATATGGTGTGTAGATTGAAGAAAGCTTTATATGGATTGAAGCAAGATCCTAGAGCTTGGTATGCAAGGTTAGATAGGTATCTGATTCAACAAGGATTTAACAATGGTACAAAAAACAATAATTTGTACTTTAGGATTGAGAATGACAAAATATTGATTGTAGTTGTATATGTCGATGACATTATCTTTGGAGGAAATGAAAAGATGTACAAAATGTTTGCAGAAGAGATGTAGAAAGAATTTTAAATGTATATGTTTGGGGAGATGAATTTCTTTCTTGTGCTATAGATTAATTGAACAGAGAAAGGAATTTTCATTTCATAGTCTAAGTATGTGAGAGAGATGTTGAAGAAGTTTGAGATGGATGGTTCCAAACCGGTATGTACTCCTATGGTGACTGGTTGCAAATTGGGTAAAGATGATGATTCACCTAAGGCTAATCAGAGAAAGTATAGATCTATGATTGGTGGATTATTGTATTTCACTGCTACTAGACCAAATATTATGCATGTGGTATGTCTTGTGGCTAGATTTCAACAAGATCCGAAGGAAACACATGTTGCTACTATTAAAAGAATATTCAGATATTTGAATGGCACTCTGGATTATGGATTATGGTATCCTAAAGATATTAAATTTACACTTAGTGCCTATAAAGATGTGGATTGGGTAGGATGTGTAGATGATAGAAAGAGTACAAGTGGTGGCACATTCTTTCTTGGATGCAGATTGGTGGCATGGTTGAGTAAGAAGCAAGATTAAGTCTCTTTGTCTATTATTGAAGCTGAGTATATTGTTGTTGCATCTTGTTGTACACAAGATCTATGGATGAAATAAACATTGAAAGATATCACAGTGCTATATGATGATCCTATTTCTATCTTCTGCGATAATATAAGTGCAATTAGCATTTCAAAGAATCATATGATGCACTCGAGGAAAAATCATATATCTATCAGATATCATTTCTTGAGAGAGAAGGTCATGGGAAATGAAGTCAAGTTGAGTATGTTCTGAAAAAGGATTAGATTTCCAATATATTTACAAAGGCTCTTCCTAAAGATACTTTTGAGTATCTCCAGGAGAAGTTAGGTTATTTCCCCTCCTTTCATAAATTAAGATACATTTGGAGATGCATCAGTTCGGTGGATTCATGGTTCTATCTTTTTTGGACTGATGTTTTGGTGGCTACCTCTCAAGGGGAGTAGGTAGTTTCAGGTGTTGTCATTGTGAGTATTCTATTTTCATGTCAAAGGAAGAATTCAATGAACATATCTTTTTCCTTTTCCATTGATGTCAAAGGGGGAGAGAAAGCATGTGAAAAGGAGAGAAAGCTAATGAGGGAAAGCAGGTAATGAAGAAGATGATCTTCAGAACTAGTATGGTGCCTTTGATGGTTTTCCACATCATGTGTTGCCATCAATGACAAAGGGAGAGATTTTTAAAAGAATGAAGAAAGGAACAAAGGTTTTGTAATTGATGTCAACTATTCAATTGGTTATCTACTAGTTGTTGTTGGCTGTATATGTCGAGGATATTGAGAAAATTATATTAAAGAAAGTTTACAGGTATTCAATTGTTACTTCGGGTAATGATCTGGTATTTTCCCCTATATTCATGCAGTTTAGATATGTTGGTCATGGTTGTTGAAGGTTTCTATATCCAAATTTTTGTTTGTTGGTTCATTGTGAAATTTGAGTTGTGTTCACCATTTGTGAACTATGTTTTTCTATGTTTTGGTTGAGATCCAGGAGAAATGTTGTTGGTTTAGATTTCTCTTTGATGAAGTATTTTGACTTGTGGTTATAGATTTAATATTTTTTTATTCCATTGAAGATATTTTTGGTTTCTTAAAGTATCAAGCTTAATTGTTCTATGTGTTTTACACTAGTTTGGATGACCTTTTGTTAAGCACTATTTTTGAAATTGATGAAGCATGTTGGATCTATTTTGGGTCCCGGTGAAGCATGTGTTTGGGTCACCCTCATTCTAATTCCACCCTAGGATGTTTTGGTGTTGGCCTAATTTGAATTTGAAGTTGGATGGCTGAATTTGAATCTTTTTCAAGGTTGGTGATAGTATAAATACAAGATGAGCTAGTAATGAAAAATATACAAGAGAAAAGAAGAAAGATAAGTGAAAGAGTAGATGCGACATTGATGCTCTTTAGAAAGTGTGTGTGATTTGTGTGTGGTAGATCAGTGTGAACCTTAATGATAATTAAGTATTCAAATGTAGTGAGCAGAAGGAAAACTCTATCATTCATGCAAGTTGATCAAGTGAATGTGGTGGAATCCTTTGTTGCATTAGTATTGTAGTCTCTCTATAACGAGTCTTCTTTTTCTTCTTTGTATCTTTATGGAAGTGAGCCCTCCAGGTTGTATCCCTTTTGGATAGTGATTCCTTGTTCTTGATAGTGAGTCCTTATTTAAGGCAGTGATCCTTATCTCAGGCAGTGAGCCTTATCTCAGGTAGTGAGCCTTATCTTAGGTAGTGAGCCTTGTTTCAGGTAGTGAGCCTTGTGTAATCAGTTTTGATATTCTCTATAGTGTGAGATAATTCTCACCATGGTTTTTCCATCATTTTTTTTTCCACGTAAATTTGGTGTTATTGTGTTTATGTGTTGGATTTGAGTTTTTGCATTGGAATTTGATGATTAATCATTTAAGAAATTTTAAGTATTAGTTCCGGTGATTGAATTAAAAGTTAAAATCTGTAACAACTAATTCACACCCCCTCTTAGTTTTCCTATTCAAAAAAATCATCATGCATCCATCCTACATCCACAAAATCATCAGCATACATATATCTCACATCATCACAACATATCATAATAAAAGAAAACATAATCCATTGCATTATCATTATCATTTAAGTTGTTTCAAATAATACAAATTTATTATTCTAAGCATCTTAATACATTGCATTATCATCTATAAACATCCATATCATGAATATTCATCACATCCATAATCCATACTTACATGTCATAGTTCATCATAAATTGCATGGGAAAAGTACACAAAAAGAAGTGCATCCATACATCTTGCATAAGCATATCATATCATATCATAAACATCCATTCCATAATATATCACAAAATGATACTGAAGAAGAATACAAAAATCCATTCCATTACATTGCATCCAACCCATAACATCACATCCCATATACATCACATCATAAATCATCATCATATATCACATAAAACATAAATAGAAAGTACATCCATTACATTGCATCCATACATAATCATGATGCATAT
The DNA here is from genome assembly GCA_007258455.2 of Sequoia sempervirens. Lineage (NCBI taxonomy): Eukaryota > Viridiplantae > Streptophyta > Pinopsida > Cupressales > Cupressaceae > Sequoia > Sequoia sempervirens. The sequence continues at coordinate 332,336,580 of VDFB02000008.1, forward strand.
CACATAAACATAACATCATATCACATGATATGCATCCATTCATTCGTAAAGCATGAAATAAAGAGTGCATCACATATCAACTCCAAATCATCTTGTATACATATATCAAAAAATGGTTGTCATGGTACAATATCTTAATTAGTGTGTGTATATCAATAAAAAATACAATATCCACGAGGCTATCAAAAAAGATCCCCATGAATGTATATCTATATAAATAATTAGGCGAACAATAAAAAATTGTCTGCAAAACCAGCTAGCCCTGGTGGCTACTCGACTCACCCCTAACTGATGGTTGATCCTCAACTCTAGGTGGTGCTCCGCTCCATTGTGAAAAATCAGGTTGTCTCATCGCCTAGGGAACATCTCTATCATAATGCATGCAGTAGTAGGTTGCCTCAGTAACTGCCTCTCTATACAATCAAGCTGATACTATCTATCCTTGCAAAGCTATAGTCACCACCTCTAGCTATTTCCTCCTCCCAATCTCCTAGGCCAGCTATAATTCTAGTTGTTGCTGCAACTAAACCTCATTATCTCTTTGTGCTATCATAGCCTGAAGCTGCTATTGCAACTAATCTATCTTTTCCTGTAGCTGATCTCTATCAATTTTAATGACCTATATTTGTGCCTCTAATTGGGCATCTTACTGTACAGGTGGAGGTAGTGTTGTAGTTAGAACCTATCCATCATGCCCATCCTACAACCCTAGCACCTATGCCCTATCTTGTTGATCTAGTTGCTGATGGTGCTTGTCCTCTAGTACTTGTCCTCTATCCTTCACTGGTTGGTCCTATCCTCTGCCCTGGCCATCATCCCTACCCTTATCTCAACTGCCATCTTAGCCTCAGCCTCAACCTCTACCTCTACCTCTCCCTCTACCTCTAGGGTATCCCCCACTGGATCTATTAGGTGAGTAGGTGGCCTAAACCATGCATCATAAGATGGAGTCATGCCTACATCTAGGAGTACTTGATCATATGCCCAAGGTTGTGCAATGAGTTGCCTGAAGTCATTGACTGCCACAGTGGGGTCAATCTGTGCTCCCCACTACACCTCCTTATGTGACCTCATGAAAATAGTTGTATAATCCCAAGGAGGTACATCTTGTACCTCCCTAAAATAGCGAGACATGTAGTCTAGAAGGTACTACTCTATCATGGTGTGCTCCCTCCCCTAGAGGTAGCAGGTTTGTTGAGAAAAAATAGGTTGTTGTTGATCATCATACCATGTCAGATACTGCAACCATGACCTGCATTTGAACATGGTCATGTAATCAATGACATGATCCCAATAAGCTAGACCTATAGGGCCCATGTGATGAAGAGTCATTGACACCCTATACCTGAAAATGATGAGCTCATCCTCATGAATATCTGCTAGAACCATCAGTGGCCTCAACATGACAATATGCTCATATGCAATGCCCAAATGTGGAACAGTGTCATGTTTGCTTCGATGCTCCTACCCTCATAGTAGACGGCCTCATGCATATCATGGTATAACGAAGCAAGAAGAATTGGACCCCAGGCATACATAATGGTCCTCTTGATCATCCCCTCCCAGGATAATCCCCTTCCAAGATTGAAACCTCTGCCCCATCAGTTTGGGGAAATCACTCCAAAGATTACTGTAGCTATGAACAATCTAAAAATGGGCACTCAATCATGATATATATCAAGGTCAATTTGAGAGCTTACTAGAAAAATCTATCATCTGTGTAGAAGGGAAAGACATGCATCTCTCTCAACATCGATGTCATAAATTGCTCGCTCTCCATGTATGGGAAATTGTAAAATATGCCACACATCCTGCAGTGTCATGGTGGCCTTACCAATGGGTAGGTGAAACGGGGGGGTCTCACTATGCCACCTCTTGATTAGAGAAATCATCATTGCCAAATGTGTTTGGACCTCGAGAAAAAAGCGATGAGACCTAACCCTAGCATACCCAACCGCTCCACCTCGTCGTCATCAAAATCTATGGATGTTGCCAAAGGTCTGATCGATGCTCTTGTGACATCAACGACAGAGGGCCCTCTTGCATGCATCACACACACAATGTCAATTTACTAAAAAGTTAAAAAAACTGATCAAGATTTGAGACTTTGCATCCTGAAACATCAAAAGCATTGCTAAAATCAATAGTGTCACTCTTTCAGGGGTGTGTTGTTTTATCCATTTTAGGGGTGCATTGCTAATTGGCGACGTGCATTGCTACACTCAATAACGAATTGGAATTTGTATGCGTCACTCTATTAAAAACTCGAGGTGCATCGCTAAACTCTATGTGCATCACCCACTGCTTTTGAGTGACATTGAAACTAAAAAATACTATGCATCACTATTTTAACCAAGTGACCCCCTAATCAAATGTGTTGCCCAACCAAAAAATGATGGTGTACCATAGGATGAAAGGTGCATCGCTATAACATCAATAGCGATAATTTTGATGCATCAATTGTGTCGCTATATAGTGATGTACCTAAAAACCTAATTTTGACCCCCTATTAAATGCACTTAAAAGAAAAATTCAAGGCAAGTTTTGAATCACATACCTGGGGTTCTGCATCTACTCACCACTGGTACTCTCGAACTTGCTCTGAAAGGTGAAGAGGAAGAACTTGTTGCGCCATTTAGTCAAGATGTTAGAGCTTAAAAGGCAACAAATCTCTAAGGTGTGGATGCACAAATGAACTGGAAGTGTCACCCTTCTCACTTATTTAAGCCTAAAAATTAGGGTTTTTTGCCATAATTTGAGCCAACAACTAGGGTTTTGACTTGTTTTACCTATTTCCACCCTGTGCAACCTATTTTGGGATATTTTTTGCATTTCTAAGGCCATTTTTGGTATCTGGGACTAGTTTTGGCACCTAAACCTATATTTAACCTTTGTCAAGAAATAAACCCAAAATTCAAAATTTTCGCTCGATTTCTTGAGGGGTAAGGAACCAACTTATTCCTTCCAATACGGAAATGATGGGGCATCCAAAAATTATTATTATTATTATTTTTAATCTGAGCAATAGTTTTAATTTGAAAAGTGTCAGTCTTTGAACCAATGTAACATGTACCACACTTTAAAGAGGGGAAAAATGTAGACACTTAAAAATGTCTTGAATGATATCATGCACTTGAATCTGATATACTAACACCATTTTCTTGTAAAACCCATCCTCTTTTTTCTTAATTGCTTAAATTATTCTCGCTATTTAATTAATTATTTCATTTTCATCTATTTACCTAATTGACCTAATTAGGTTAAATTCACCCCTTTCATACTAACCCTTCGTCCTGTTAAATTGGATAAATCAACTTGTCTAATTTAAATCCCTAAGTCCTCTTATTTAATTAAATAAACCTAAGATTTTTAATTAAATATCATATCACTTCCTCTCTTTTTAGTAAATCATTTATTTCCCGTAATTTGCATAATTGAAACTTTGTTTAATTATCAAATTACTAGTTATCCTCATCTTCTCACTTGCAAGGGAATATTCCAAGAGAATATTTCTCCTTTACACATTCCTTCAAAATGAATATTCCCATGGAATATTCCTTCCCCTTTCCAAAGTTTAATTTAGTTTTAATTAACTAAATATCTAATTTTCCTCACCCATGAGAATATTCTCTTTCTTCACTCATTTGAAAAAAAAAAATCCTCCTTACAACAAACTTTCAACAAAGACTTCTTGTGCAAGTTTTGAAAGTGTGTTTGTTTGGAAGAATATGAACCCTTGATTCTTTTCTTGATCCATGTGATCATTGATTCTCATACATTGATAAGAATCCATGATCCATGCTTCATCTTTCTTCCAATTTTTACCATTGATTAACTTTTTTAATCTTAACCCTTCATTTCTCATTTGTCCTACTATAAATAGGTCACTATTTGGAGACAAATGGATCCATCTTTTAAGAGTAAACTTATATTGTTAAAATCACTTTCACTTACACTCATATTTAGCACTTATTTAGAATCCTTTTAGCTTAATTTACTTTCATCATTAGCTTAGCTTCCATTAATGGTTTCCATGATAACATAGGTGCATACATTTAGCATATTTTGCAATTAGGGTTTTAATCTTTTGAAGCTTGCAGAAATTTAGAGTAGATTTTCATACATCCATATTGATCATATTAGCATTCATCATGTTGATTTAGCATTTAAATAATGTTTTATCACACATCTTTCATCGGTTTCATTGATTCTATTCAATAGAATCGATTGAAACAAGCTCATTATCCAAGGGATTGGGAAAGGGTTGCCATTCTGAATCAATGCGAAACCTCTCCCCCAATAGGATATGTTTTAATGGATTAGAATAGGTGTTTTTGAATCTTTCATGATTTAATATGTTAGTTTTAATGGATTCTTAGTTTATTTTATAATGGATGATCTTATTTGGACTGATGTTTAGTAGTTTAATTATGCTTCGAATCTTCATGGATCAAGTGTAGTCAGCCTATACTAAGTCATTGGTCACACATGCAACACAAATATCTCTGATATGCTCCTTTGGATTACCTCGCCCCTTGTATTTGTCAAATTTAGGTATCTCAAAATTTAGAGAAAATGGTATCATTGTGATGTTTTGATCAAATGGGTATGTGCATAGATATTGAACCACATAGGAATTTTTAGTCTTTCCCATTTGAATGTCTTGAATATTTTGATTTAACATTTGAATTTGTGAGGATACGCCCATGGATGGAATGTTCAGTTTATATATGTGTTGTGAAAAATTTGATCTTGGTATAGAGGAACATTCATGTCATATGAACACATTTGAAATTGATGATTCCCTTGAGGGAAATGAAAATTTTGATAATGTACATGTGGTGTAGGACCCATTAGATAACTTCCTTGATGTTGAGGAGATGCATTGTTAGATCCATATCAAATTTGAGGGACCACATTTTGTTGTGCTAGATTTGGTTGTTGAAAATTGATGTGTGACAATATTTACAGATTTCATTGTGACATTTGTTGCAAGTATGAAGGTGTTGTCATTGATGTCAACTTGTTAACTGGTCAACTAGTTGCTATTGTAACTAATGTCATGTATGTTGGTTATTGGTTGTATATGTTGAGGATATTGAGAAAATTGTAATAAAGAAAGGTTGTAGGAATTCAGTGTTTGCTCCAAGTTTTTCTCTAGAATGTGTTGCTATGCTACTAAGGATATAAAGTATTTTCCATGGTTGTTGGTAGCTTCTATATCCAAATTTTAGGTTTTTGGATTGTTGTATAGTGCAAGTTATGTTCACCAGTTGTGAACCGTGCTTTTCTATGTATTTGGCTGAGGTTCAAGAGAAATGTAGTTGCTCCAAATTTCTTCTTATTCACATTTTATGACTTGCGATTTTTAGGATAAGTTGAAGAGGTCATGTTCAATTAATGTTTTTATCTAGAGAGATTGGATTGTGTTAAGGTAGCGTGTGCTTAATTGATTTTTGTGTTTTACACTGGTTTTGGCCAACCCTATGTTAAACACTACTTACGAAAACCATAGAAGCATGTTGAGGCATGTTGGGACTTATTTTGGTCCTCATTTAGTGTGTGTTTGGGTCATCCTCATTCTAATTCCATCATAGAATGTTTTGGCCCTAACCTAATTTGAAATTATAATAGAAATGATGTGGCTAAATTTGGATGAGTTTCAAAGTTGAAGATGGTATAAATATAAGTTGAGATGTTGAGAAAAGGTATGGATGAATGAAAGAGAAAGATAGATGTGAGATAGATGTGAAATAGTGTGTGTATGATGCGAGTTTGAGAAGATCACTGTGAAATTCAAGTGTATAATGTCTGAAAGTAGTGAGCTGAAGGTGTTCTCTATCATTAAGGCATGTATGCAAGTGTGTGAGTGAATTGTGGTGGAAATATCTATTGTATTAAGATTATTTTCTCTCTGTAACAAATCTCTTCTATTTTCTTTTGTAATTCTATTGCAGTGAGATTTTTAGGTGGTTAACCCTTACTGGATAGTGAGTCATGTTTTGGTAGTGAGCCTTTGTATTCTGTTTTGATATTCTCTATATTGTGAGATAATCCTCACCGTGGTTTTTCCCTTATTAGTTCTTTCACATGTAGTGTCAAAAAATGTCATCATGTACATTTTCACACTTGATTTGGGAATAATTAATGATAAATTGGACTTAATGTCACGTTGATCTAGTGTTGTGATGTGTTTTACACATCCACATTAGGTCTTGGGCCCTTTTTAAGCTAAATTAACTTAAATTTTTCCTAATTTAATGTTGTAAAGTGTATTTATTGACCTAATCTAGTGTTGTAATGTGTTATACAGATTCACATTGGATTTAGGGCCCTTTTTAGCTAAATAGACCTATTTTTTCCTTTATTTAGTGTTATAAAGTGTATTTATTTACACTTTTACATTGGATTTTGGGACCTATTGAATTTATGACCTTTATATCATCATTAATAGGCCCCTATGACCCTATATTGTGCATCCCAAGGCATATTTTAATAAAAAACTAAACAATATCAACATATAAACTTAATTTACACACTTCTAGACACTTTAACAGTAAAAATAGGCCCTGTGGGACCCATTCGCCACTTTGGGAAAATGAGTCCCATCCAAGTGGGACCTATTCACTGCACATGGCAAATGAACTCATCCTATTTGGCCTATTTTTGAGGTTTTAAGAAGGAAAATTTGGTGTTAAGTTCAAATTTATTCTATGTTGGCCTTTGGGATCAAATAAATGGTCATTTGATTGCATTTCCTATATAAAAAAGCTTTCAAATCATCATTTCATTAAGCATTCATGATATCAAGTCAAGCAAGCAAGGGTTAAGCATTCCAAGTCTTCATAAGATTGTTAAGAGAGAATTTAAGATCATTCCTAAGGTATTTAAGAGTAGAATTCTTCATCAATTATTGCAGCAATTCAAAATCCATCATCATGTCAAAGATTATCAAGCATCAAGCATGTTATTGAGTTAGTCTTGTGATGTAGCATTAAAGATCCAAGATGAAGCATTGTTCTACTCCTACTGTCAAGATCAAGATCTACATATTCATGGATATTTAATGTTGAGTTGAAAATTTACAAGACATCATTTACAAGGAATCATTTAAGGTATTATTGTCCATGATTCATGTTCTTTGTTTCATGTTTCATTCCTTCATTCTATTGTCTCATCATTTGGTTTAATTAACTACAAGGGGTTTGACCAAGGCAAACCCCCACTCCCTAACAATCAACACTTTTTCTCTCTTTGTGTAATTACAAATCTAGGTGCTTTAAAGACTTGAAGGATCATTCAAGATTAGATTACAAGCTTGGAGAAATTTTTTGAAGTTGTCTCCCCATTTGCAAGGTCATAATCTTCACCAAAAAGTCATCTACAACCCCGAAATCAAAGTTTTAAATCTGGAAACAAAGAGGAACATAAAGAGTAGACCTTGAAGACCAAATTCACATCTTGAAGTTTCAAAAATCCCTAACTGGACTCATTCACCTAGATTGGCGAATAAGTCCTAGTTTAGATACCTTTTTCTAGAAACCTGTTCCTATGTAGAAACCTAGATTTGGGATTGATTCATCCAAATTGGCGAATGAGTCCTAGTAGGCCTAAATTTGAAGATTTTTAGAATTTCTAGTCTTCATTCAAGCCTCTACAAATTTCTAGGTGCACAGTTATGATTTCACAACTTTTTGTTCTGATTTATATGCATTTCTAGGTCATTTTGTAAATCATTGCATCATATTAGGATTTAGTATTACAACTTAAATTGCATTTTTCTTTCCAAGTATTAACTTGGTGGTGAACCCCTCATTATTTTACAATCATCCCCTAGGACAACCCTATTGCATGATCTATTTCTCCCATTATCATCATTTGATTGAGATCTCAAGGGCATCCTTGAATGTTAGTTGGAGAAAAGTAGTGTTCTATGTATTAAACCATAAAGCATCCATTTTTTAACTAATAATTTTGGTTAACCTACATTTAGAATACCTTCTTTACTAATTTAGAGTCCATCATCATCCTAGATCTAGCTCGCATTAACATTGCATTATAGTTTGCATTAGTTAATTGACAGTCCACGGTTTCAAAGTTTTGCATTAGTAAAAGTGTATATAGGTTCCACTTTTGCATCTCAAAACATTTGAAAACATCTAAAAACTACATTTTCATTTAGGTTACAGATCATACAAACTAAAAGCATAAACATTAATTGAAAATTTCTATTTTTTTTGAAAAAAAAACCTAATTGGGACTCATTCACCCCTCTAGGAGAATCAGTCCCAGTCGAGATTTTAAAATACATTTAACAACATTAAAAACCTCATTTTTGTGCTTCCTAGGCTTGCTAGTAATATATACTATAAGTTTGGAAAGTTTCAGTAACATTTTTTTTATGCATCTAAGTCAAAAACATCAATTTAGGGTACTCATTTTTGAAATCATTTCAATTACAAGCATCATCAAATCTGAAAATGTTAACATTTTTGAAACATTGCATCATATGGATGAAAGTACTTTTCACTTTTGAATACACAATGTTTACGTTCATAAAACTTTGTATAAGTTTGATAAAATTCCTTTTTATTTTTGGATATACATTGTTTGCATTCTTAAAGTTTTGCATAGATTGGATAAAAGAGTTTTTCATCTTTGGAAATACATTATTTACATTCTTGAAGCATTTCATAAAATGGTTACAAGTGCTTTCCATTTTGGTTCAAACAATGTTAGTACCTTACCTTTTTAGGTATGCTAAGAAAAAGATCATAGCCCTTTCCTATGAGAGTGTTTTAGTGAAAGAGAATACAACATTGGACATTCCTAATGATCATATTCATTCTTCTCCTAATATATCTCCTATTGGAAAAGAATATATTTTGGTGTTAGAAGAATCGATCAATGAAATTTTTGAGAATCCTAGTTGTTTCTCTCTTTCTATCTCTCTTATTAGGAAAGACATTAATGAACAAGAAGAAAAAACCATAGGTAATCATTATGATAACATAACACAACAAGAAACCATTAAAACTTCAACTAGTCTACATTCACCTCCCAACACTTTCTCCTCTCGTGAGAATGTTTTTAAGGATGAAATTGAATGTGAGGAGGATATGTCGGTGTTGGATGATCAAAGCTTTAAGGTCTATAACAACCCTCTCTATGATCATTCCCCTACCTATCCTATTTTGGAAGACATTAGGGAACAAAGAAATGAAACTATGGATAGTCATGACAATCACATTTGTTCTTCTCCTATTATCTCTCCTAGTTGTGAGGAATATGATTTGATGCTAGAAGATCTAATCGATGAAAATCATGGGAATATTGACTTCCTCTCTTCCCCATGAGAAAATAATAGTGAACAAGAGAATTCCATCATTGATAAACAAGAAAATTTAACCATTGATCATTCCCCTACTTGTGATGAAGTCATTTTGGAAGAACCAATCCTTGAATGTCAAGAAAATTTTGTTTGTTGTTCTCCTAAAAAATCTCCTCCTAGGGAAGATATCATGGTGCAATAAAATGACAACAATAGTAATGTGACTTCCTTGAATTATAGTGAAAAAATGATACTAGGTTTCCCTTTATTAGAAGTACATCAAACCATGACTGCTGAGGTTATGAATGCACAAGTTTCCATTAGATCCCCCTTGATTAATGGACCTCCTACATATCCCATGGGACATCCTAAGAATCCTCTAGTTCTTTAACCCCCCTCACAATGACTGTACACTCAAAACAACTCGAACTTATCCTTTACCCACCTAAGAATAATGTGTCTCAACAGCCGAGTCATAATACCTTTGCTCATACACATAACACTAGAAACAATCCACAACCAAGACAAACACCTTCAATATCCATTCCATTGCCTAATCCTATCCTACCTGCCCCCCCTCATTTGTATGCACAAAGTGGAAAGTAGTACAATCTTGTTGAACAACTAAAGAATACTCCTACTAAGATATCAATGTGGGACCTTATTCAAGCCTCCCCTCATTATCATAACATGATTCAAGTGCTTTACAAAAAGTTCCTATCACTTCTAATGTACAAACAAATGACATAGCAACCCTGATTCAAGGAATAAATGCTAACATTGTTTTCCACCAAAGTGAACTCCCCCCTTTGGAAGTACAAAAAAAAAAATGATGCCTTCATAGTAATAGCCAACTACAATAGATTAGGAATAAAGATAACCCTTTTTGACAATGGTTCCCCTCTTAATGTGTGTAGTGTATCCCTTTTAGATAGGCTTGGTGTGGATATATCAAAAATTCAACCCGACTCTTTGTTTATTAAGGGATTTGACAATGTAGGAAAACAACTGCTTGGTGTGATCACTTTGCCTATTACAACTAGAAAGGCCACATTAGAGACACCGATCCATGTTATGCCTCATAATATTTCATATAATCTCCTTTTAGGAAGACTGTGGATTCATGTAATGAATGGAGTGCCTTCCACTCTTCATCATATAATGAAGTATGTCTACAACAACAAATGTACACACTTGAACTTAACCCTGACCCAAACAGTTGTTTGAACATTGAGAAAAACAAGGAAAATCCTTTGAAAACATTAACACCAACTACACAAGTAGAACCTATACAAGAATGTTGAACAACAATATCATGAGAGAATACAAGATCATAAACAAAGAGTTTGAAAAGGGAAAAGAAAAAGTGGTAATGTCAACAAAAAAATTAGAAGACCATTTGAAAGCATCCATCGAGCATCCACTGTAGAAGAAAAATAAATTTACACAACAAAATTTGATGAAACTGACCATCAACAACCGCCAAATCCTAAATAAATGAAAAAAAATATGGAAGAGGTTATGAACTTATGAAACAACTGGGATATAGTGGAAAAGGATGTGGTGCAGGAGAACAAGGTATTCATGTCCCTATAGCTTGCCTAGCATGCAAGAAACAACTAATGGTCTTGGTTATTGTCCTTTGATAGAAATAAAACCATCAAACAAGCCCTCGCTCAATATCAACACTCTTAAAAAAGATTCCTCTAAGAAAAATTTAACATTAGTGCATCTTGAATTGATAGACACTAATGCTCCTAATTATTATCCTTTGAATGACATGAAAGAAAAAAAAATCCTTGCTTAACATTAATGTCATCACACAAAACACTAATGATTCAAATTTGATAGATTTTACACCCTCCTATAAAGGAGAGTACAAAATCTTGTGATCTAAAGAGTCTTGTGTAAGTATGACACCCTATACTAAGAAAGGGATATATTTATCACAAAATAAAGGAACATATTCTACTGTTGATCAAGAAGGTATCTTGTCAAGACTCCTCCAAGATCATTTGATATCTCTCCCTCCAAGAACATGAAAGGAATTTTACTACAAGAGTTTATTTTGTGCATATCATAGAGTTCATGGTCATTCTACTAACAAATGTAAGGCTTTAAGTAATTAAATTCAACATCTTAAGGATCGTGGTGCTCTTCCTTGTGTCGAAGCACCTAGTTCCTCTAATTGAAACTAATTTTCATCCTATTCGGCTCACCCTTGTCCTGCACTAAGTAGGGGCAAGGGGTTAGTTAGCCTTGTCCTCGTATGTCACTTGTCATTGTCTCTTTTGGCTAGTTGATTACCTTTCATGTACATATAAGAGAAATCTTGGGATGTGGATGGCATGACTTAAGTTGGTTCATAGGTGACATACTTATCCATAATGTAGTTCAAATTGGAAACGTATGACTCAAGGGATAGGGCTTTCTGAATAAGCTTGTGAGTGTGCTTTTGAAATCTGCAAACACTAACTTCAAACAAGGGTTAGTACCCACAAATCCTTCAAGAACACTCCTATGAAATACCTTGCAACATGCTTAAAAAATGAAACAAAGGATGAAAGAAAGCTACAAGCATTATGAAAGCAACCACAAGTTACCTATTCCATAGTGGATTGGTGTCACATGTGCTAGTGACCCTTTCCCAATCCTTGATCAAAGCTCAAGATGATGCAAATGCAATGGAGATGATGGGCAAGATGAGTTCTCAAATCAAGAGAATAACCTTGCATAAAAGTTGTGGATCCATGAATGAGGATTAAGGCCTTCTTTTATAGATTTTCTTGATGAGAGTTTGGCCAAGAGGGTGAATGTGAGACTAAAGATCCACCAATGAGAATAGGCCACTTGTCAAGTGATGATAGGCTAGTGGATGTGCAAAATTTGGGAAGAGTGCCCATGAGAGGGAGAATTTGCATTCAAATTTTGCAATAAATTTAGAGAGGGGGACAATAAAGAAGAGAAATACATGCTATGTTGGAGGGACAAATCAACTTGTCATGTTGAGGGAAAATGAGGGTTTTTAATAAATCAATAAAATTGATTTATTTTTGTAAGTGGAGATATCTAGAGAATGCAAGTGGGCGAGATTAGTATTTAATCATGGTTAGATTAAATAAATGATGATTATGTTAGTTTAATGATGATTAGGTGAGTTGACTTTTAGGACTTTGATATTTGATTTATTTAAATCAGAAAATGATGGAATAAGATTTTGGATTTGATTTAAATGGATGTTTGATTTATTAAAAGGTTGATGATAATGTTTTCTTGATTTTAAATAAATGATCTTAGGAAATGGAGATTAATGAAATTACCTGATAAATGAATGAAGGTGAATCTGATCAATCGATGAATGGACCTAATGCGAAATCTAGTTCAGTTGATGAATGAACCTGATCAAATCCATAATGTTAATTTTGCATGTCTACATTTTGCCCCTCTTTGAAGCAATGTACTTGTTGCGTTGGTTCAAAGAATAAATTTCCGTGATCAAAATAAAAAAAAATCTAATTTTAAAGATGCCCCAGCGAAAAGAAGTACACTGGTACATTACCCCCTCGAGAGATTGAGCGAAAAGATTCGATTTGAGGGTTGATCTCGTGATAAAGAGGTTCAAAATGGATGGTTATGGATGATGATGCAAATGAGATTATTTTAAGATGCTTAGAATAACAAATCTATATTATCCTAAACAACTTAAATGATGATATGATATAAGATGGATGAGATTGATGATGTGGTATGCTATGATATGCAATGGATGATTTATGAGATGCTTAGATTAATAGATCTATATTATGATGATGATATGCATGTGAGATGATATGCAAAATACTGATGATTTATGGATGAAAGATGAATGCATAATGGATGCATGATGGATGTATTGGTGATGATGATTAATTATTCATGCTGTGATGTTAGTGCGGAAAATGAAGAAATTAGATGATGACAAGAGGATCCAACAAGCCAGCATTATGAGAGATGATGATGAGAGATGATGATGAGAAATGATGATGATTTTCTTATCAAGGATTGGGATTTTAAAAGGGTCACTTACTTTATGTTTGATAACACGCCTAAGCACGATGCATCAAGGTATAAAGGACTAGGATGGCATTGTACTTAGTGTGATGGACTTTGACTCGACAACTAGATAGGAGTATTCCTGTTCACACCTAACATAATGTGAACCTTGCTAGGGATACACTTTTGTGAAGTTTGAAACATCTCTGACCAAAATAATGAGGCAACCTAATCAATGGCCAGTCAACAAGCCATCCAAAACATCCCTCTATACATATCTAACAAAGAAAGTATTCACAAGTTATTTTACAAGAACGCCCAACAAGCACAACTGCATAAAAGAATACTGATCAAGGTCTCCATTCCTATCTCTCTAAATCCTTTCCTGCCTGGTAATCATCATTGAGAGGTCCTGAGGAGTGCAAATGAGTGGCTAAGTCAAAAGATAAGATAAAGCTACCACAAACAAGTTGGGATGCTCTTCAATACCGCTAACCAAAAAGGGGAATGTGCTCAAGGATAACCAAACCATTGCCAAAAGATAATGCCCATTGTAGGAATGATACATCCTAGGACATGTTAGTGGATGGTGGCACGTCATTTCGTTTATCCAAAATGTTCTTTCTGATAAATAATGCCCCTTGTAGAAAGGATTCATCCTAGGATATGATGTTATCAGATGATTGATATGGGAATATTTGGATGATGGACTATTGACACAAAGACTTGACCAACTTGTTTACGTACTGACTGAGACTTGAGACTTGACGCTTTTGAGTTTTTACTCTTTTAAGCTGCTAAACTTGTTTCTAATTGTTTCACCGCAATATGATGACAATTATTTATTATGAATGGTGTTTGTCATGCGTGCTTAGATGAGACATATGGATTTTTTCAAATATTTCGATGTTTTTGATGTTTTTGTAATGTTTTGAGGCTGTTTTTGGTATTTTTCAAGATTTTGCAAATGTTTTGATTTTTGATTTTTTGAATGTTTTTTTTGGGATTTTTTGGGATTTTAACCAAGAGACTAACCTAAAGACCCATCCTGTGGGTCTCTCGAGGGGCTGATCAACGATTAGTCTTTCCTAATGCTATAAACACAGAGACCACGAAGCCCGACTTCCAAATGTTTTGATAAGCTCGCTTATGAATGTTTTTGGATTTTGACATGTTTTGGATGTTTTGATTTCGTGGCTGTTTTGATCCATTTGGATATGGATATGTGTGATGATATCAGTGTTTTGTTTTGGATTTGCTGAAGACCAAGACAAAGTTAGATTTCGATCCACCAAATCGGATTGATGATGATGTAATAACATTGTTGAGGATACCACAATGCAAGGATTTGATTGATCGAGATTGATGATGATAACATTGTTGATGATGCACAACAATGCAAAGATTGATTGATCAGGATTGATGATGATAACATTGTTGAGGATGCACAACAATGCAAGGATAGTGTTAAGCAACACAAGAATATCCTGAGATGATTTTTTTGATTGATCGGGATTGATGAAGCTTGATTTTGGAACAAAATTTGTTTCAAATGATTGGATGTGACATTTTGAAGTGTAACTTAGATGCAACTGATATTGATTATCTGGATCGATGTTCAGTGAAGGATGAATTCTAATAAGGAACTTCTGCTCGTCAAAATATGCCATGGGCTAGTGATTTGGATTTTGGATCATAGATGCTTGACCAATTTGGTTTGACGTTTTCCATTATTCAAATCACCACATAAGTTGGAGGATATAGATCAAGATTTATTCTCGAAGCAATATGTACATATTTGTCCCCAATGCTTAGCAATGTATGGAGTGTGATGGATGGATGCTAGGATAGGTGTAGGGATGGATGGATATGGTAAGCACGCAAAGGATACCAAGGATTATCTTGCAATAAGATAAGGTGTTCAGATAAAGAATACTCATTTGGATAATGCTTCATGGCTCAGATAATGCTGCATAGGATAGGACCAATGAAAATGAACCATGTCAAGATTTTTATCGTAAGCAAGCGTAATGTGTGCCCCAAAATTTTATCAAGATCAAGATCACTTGGATGATGGATGTAGATGGATGAAAATGGATTGGATAATGGTTCATGGATGGATGGATTTATTATGGATAAGATGGATGGAATGCTCAATTTATTATGGATGGGATGCGATGTTTTCACCTGAAGTGGCATACATAGATGCTCGATTCTACACATGATGCCTGTTTTATAGGTTTTCATCATGGTACTTGCCCCAAGCGCAGCCCATGCGGTTTTCACTAGAGGATGATTTTTTTCTCTTTACTATTTTTAATCATTTTTCTGATTTTTTTTTGATATTTTTTGATATTTTTGATATTTTTGAAAGGTTTTAAGCTCATGCTAAATCATGAGGTGTTTCTGATGTAGATGCCCTTGTCATAATGTGCCATCGATATCCTGCTTGAAGGAGATACTTTACTAAGATACGTGCACTTGAATGCAGCTTTTGGGATTCTTGATCTGCTTCGTCGATACCAGAGTTAACTTTTTCTCTGTGCGCACATCACAATAGAGTGCCTTCAGAATCCTTATGGTGAAGAGTCGTTGCCAATACATGGTCAATGTGAGAATTGGATATCATGCATGGAGGCATGGATGGAGTGTGTTTAGGGATAAGAGATGGATTGGTTGATAGTTTGGAACCTTTGACTCTCCAAACTTGGGAAGATGAGAAATGATGGATGGATACAGAAGTGTGCATGGAATTAGGACTAACGGCTTGATACAATTTGTACATTGCTTGGAAAAGCCCGTGATTTTCTTTGCAAAACGCCTCTTTGATGGATACTTTCCCTTTTGATTTTTGCCTATAGTTTGACTATCGGAGTTTGATAGGGATGATCTTGTTTGTATTGTTTTGGTATCCATTTGTATTTGATTTGTCCATTATGCTTTCCAAACTACTTTTATTTGATAAATATCTTTCACTTTGATTCAATTTCTTCTTTTGACGCTATCCCACTTGTGGATGTAGTGATAAGTGGATGAAGATCAAGACATACCGGGTTGTAGTATTGACACTAGCTTCACTAAGGCAAGGACTCCTTCATGTTCCTATGTTGATGTTTCTTGAGAAAAGTTGCCCCTAGTATATGGAAGTAGTACCTTCATGCTTTGATTCTCGCTTGCTTCGGGAGATGTTTTGTTCAAGAACGTAAGCTCAATTTTAACAATGACCACTGTAGAGATGACATTGTTTCAATCTTCTGCTCTGTTATCTCTGGATTATACTATTTTGTCTGACTTGCTTCCTTGAGTGGATAATGTTCGATATCTTTATTCATGATTTCCTCAATCTGAGTTTGGGATATATCTGATCCTGATGTTGATAACTCTATTTAACTGTAGGAGTTAATAATCTGCTCTTTGTGTGTAACACAATCTTGTTCTAGATGAAGATCATCTATGTGCCCATCTATAGAAAGCATCTCATGGGTAGATGGAGGAGTATGTGCTACATGGATATGATCATCTTGCATAGATAAGAGAGTTTCCATTAGATTATTGTAGTATCTTGAAGATACAAATTCTTGATCTTGAATGATTTCGGAGTTGCTTTTGACATGCTTTGGATCGAATTATTGACATGGGCCAGTTTCAAAGGATGGACTGCTTACAAATGGCTCTTCAATATCTTCATTATGGATGGAAAGTGGCTTAATATCTTCGTGATCTTTGAGTCGACTTGGATCAGGTGTCAAGTTGAAGATTCCTTCAATATCGGCAATCATGAGGTCAAAGGATGTCAATATATCTTGGAAAGGACCATTGCTATACTTTGGTGAAAGACATTGATCATACTTTAGAATAAATTCTTGAGATATGCCTTCTACCTCATTAGGTGATGTAGATACATTTTCAACATGATCATTGGTCGATGCCTTGTTGGATGAAGCAAAAATATCTTTATTGATAGATAAATCTTGAACATTGTTTTCAACAATTGCAGTAGAGAGATTTCTAATGTCTTCAACCATAGGGTCAAATGATGTTGAAATTTCTTGAATTGGATCATTTTTGGGTATTGTTAGTGGATTTTGATCATGATTGAGAAGTGACTCTTGACATATACTTCATTTGATCATTGGATGGAGTTGACACAACTTCAAGGTGCTCAATGATGGATTGATCTTGATCCTTGTTCTCAACAGTTGTTGTTTGTTGGGTAGTTTGAGAGGCTTGGGTAGTTTGAGAGGCTTGTTGAGCTTGTCTTGCTTGTTGTGTGGCTAGATATTGTTAGATAGCCTTTTGGTAGGCTTGGTGAGCCTTTAGTGCAATGTCATATTGTCTTGCTAAGTTTGGTTTTGGTGGTAGTGGTGGCGGATTTGGAATCGTGTTGGATGCGATGACAAGTGGTTGAGATATGATTGGACCAATCTTGGTAGTGAGGGATTGAGATATGATGGGTGTGATGGGGGTGGGTGAGATTGGTGGAAATGATGTCTCCACTATGGTACTCACATCAAAATCCAAAGGCAACTTGGCCCCTTGTTTTGCTAATTGCAGCATGTATAACGAAGGGCTGAGTCTCATCATGACGTTGATGATTCGATGATTATCTGGATTTTGGAGCATTTCTGTCATTTCCTTGCGAGACATTCCAAAATTAGAGTCCTCTCCTTGGTTTTCTTCTTGTGGGTTTTGCGATGATGTTGGAAGGCTAATTGTGAGATTTCCATCCCTAATGGGATTCATTTCAGGAGTGGTTTGGCTAAGATCACTTGAAGCGGGTGTTTCTTTGTTTGCTTCCATACTCTTCTTGTATTGAGATCTAGTTAGAACCATAAAACGGGGATCAATCTTCGAGAATATGGGAGATGAATCTCTTGACTCTTTGGATTAATCTCTATTTTATTTCCCAAAGTGAAAGTTTTAGGATGCTTTTTTGGGGATCAAAGGTGATGATATGATGATGAATGATATAAATGTTTTGGCTTTTGATAAGTCTTGAATGAGACACTAGGCTTTAGGACTTGAATTTGATTGGATTTTGGATTTTGGATTTTTTCCTTGAGTTTGATTTTGATTTTGTTTTGGATTTTGAACAAAAGGACCCTAAGATGTTTGATAATGATCTAAGGGATAGTTTTGTTCAAAGGATGATGATTTTGGATATGTGTGAGGAGAAGGATACATCTACCCACACCTATCCAAATAGAATGATAGTTTCACTAAGTATATGAAGAAGGATTCATCCACATACACTAAGTTAGACAAGATTATTTTGATAACTTTGACTAAGTATATGCAAAAGGATGCATCTACATAAGCCTAGCCAAAAGTGTTTTGATAAACGTTTTCAAGGACTTGGTCACAATGTTTTTGGATGATTTTGATTTTTTGCCACAAAGCCTAGTATCAAGGATAATTTCAAGATTTTCCAAAAGATAATTTGTGAGATGGATATGACTTTTTGAAAGATGGATGAAAGAGGTTTGATTTGTTTTGATCCTTCGGTGAACCTAAAAAGACACTTTGTTTTCCTAGACCTAGGTATTGAAGAGCATGCAAATGCTTCCTAAATACCTTTGTAACCAAGAAATGATTTCATTTGAACATTCATTTTCGAATTTCCAATGATTTTTGCTTTGGGATTTGTGAGTCTCTAATCACACATGAATATTCATTTTGCTTAGCTTTGCTTAATGACTTTATTTTACCAAAAACACTTTCTTTGATTAAGTTTTCAAACTAAGATGTCCAATGTCTTAATTTCTTCAAACTCCACAAGATATGTTATGTGGAAATTTAATGAACTTAAGGCAAGGGTTTCCTATTGTTTACTTAAGGAGATAAATTGAGATATAATCCAATGTTTAGAAACCTCTAAGGATGTGAATCCCAAGGGAAAGCAATAACATATGGATTGAGTTAATGGCATTTATCTCCAAAAGGGTTTAAAATTTTGAATGATATTGTTAAGTGTTTGTTTGCAAATGTTTTCGAATACAACACTGTGTTTTCAAACCAAGAAAAGTACAAACCCTATGGATGTGTAAGACAATATTTGTTGAGTCCCCACTTGGACAAGTCCAGCTATGCTTATCTTTAGCGAATGGTTAGATGCTTGACCCCACTGGCTCCCCTCCACGACACTCACTTATACGGGGCAGCCAAGCATCAACACCCATGAAACTCCCATGGCATGTTTTCCATTTCTACTAAAGACCGTAAAAGTGTGGGGTGGCTTCAGAATGACCGTTCTTGCACCAACAAATAGATAAAGGATTTTGAAAAATTCTGGTACATGGGTTCTAGTAAGGACTTTCCGTTCGTGGAGATTGACCCATATGGCAAGAGTCCCCTTTTGGATCCATCTTGTCAGAGCCAACCGCGTGATACTAGTGTTTAACCAATACCCACATTTATATCCTGGCTGGAAATACTCTTGGCTTTAGAGTGTTACCGGTTGAGTCATTCCCTTGGGTGAGTACTTTTTCCCCAAGGCAGGCCCTCTAGGATAAACAATAGCGAAAAAACACACTCATAGTTCGATCAACCTTTGTTTAGAAACAAAGGGAGAACACATGCCATATGTTTAATCACACTCTCACAATATGTTGTTCAATTTTAAGCCCAAATCAAAGTGTGGAGGTGATCACTTTATCTTATGCCAAAATCACCAAAAAGGCCTTTTGATTCTCAAGATTGCTTGGAAGCGCGAGAGAAGTGCATACGTCCTTTTCAATGACTTTAGTTTAAGTAACCACAAAAAAAAGAAAACACACATTCATTTTATCCTTCTAAAGCAATTGTGAGTTTGTTTTAAGCACCAAGATGAAGCGTGAGTTTTGATTGTTCAATTTTTTAATCCCAAACAAAATCTAGTAAGTTTGTGATCCTGAAGTTCATTTTAGCCTTTGTGAAAAACCAAGTGTTCTTTTTAAATCCAAACAAAAATTAGTGTACTAAAATGAAAAGATAAACAACTTCTTGAAGTAGTGTTGAACAAACACTTAAATCATTTAAAAACACTTTGATTTTTTCAAAATATACTCCTCCTTTCGTTTTTCTTCTTCACCTTCGCTTTCCTTCATTAGCCTCCTTCGCTTTTCCTTGTTCCTCCTTTGTTTTCACGTTGTACCTTTGCTTGCTTTTGTACCTTGTGCCTTCATTGTTCATTGTACCTTGTGCCTTATAAACAAAAGATACTTATGTGAGGATCAACATTTTAAACATATTTTGATGGTTACTTTTAAATGATGATATGATTTCAATTGAATAAATCAATTAATCACAAAGGATGGGTCTTTTGAAAAAACATCATCACAAATTTCTAATAATGAATCTACTTCAAAGAATTTTTTTTTCCCAAAAGTATCATCATCAAATTCAAATGTTTACTAGCATGATAATCACAATGATGTAAAAAAATTAAAATTTCCTCAATTTTGTCAACTCTTAAGGACTACACCCTCCTAATTTCAAATGTTGGCTATAATAGCTTGAGAGAATTAAAAAGAAGCATCACATGGGTTACCAATGTCATTCCTTAAAGCCAAACATGGCTAAATGGTCAAATTCATTTGCCAAGTCTTTTAAATCTGCAAGCTGCCAAATGTAAAGGATTACAATAAATGCGTTTTGGTCTAGATTGCCAATCTTTAAAGTAGTATTATTGACTAGGCAGACTTTAGAAGGTATAGGTCTGTGCGTAAAGGAGATTTTCAAGAACTAGTTCATATCTGCACATAATAAATTCTAGACAACCTTACAAGGATCAACTTGCCACTGAAGAACAGGTATTTAAGTGACTTTTAGAGGTGCCAACAACCACCTTGAACACTTTAAGCAGACACACGGAGGATGGGAAGGACTTAAATGGCCCAAAAAAAGGTGACTGACTATGGTAAAATGAAATGATTTATATAGGACGCCTTAACAAGGTTGTAGAATTGACGCATTCATCGAAGACACATTAAATGTGTGAAGTAAATATCGAACCATTTATTGGAGAGTAGTGCTAACAGTTGGACTATTCATTAACTTCTCTGCGCCACTCTTGTGGACGGACATAGTCCTTACAAAGTTCTTAGAAGCATAGACAAGGCATGTGAACTGTTTGACAGGTTATTGTTGAAGCACAGACAAGGCGCTTGAACTGTGTGACAGAATGCTTCAAAGAGAAGCATAGACAAAATGCGTGAACTGTGTGACAAAATGCTTCAAAGAGAAACATAGAAAAAATGTGTGAATTGTGTGACAGAATGCTTCAAAGAGAAACTGTAGTTTTATTGAAAGCTAACTACTCTCTTAAATGCACAAGAACTGTGGCCTCATTGAATGCAATGATGGCGTGATATGCGTATCATGAATAAGCAAGATACTTTAAAAGATGCGCAAGCAAGGAACTAGATGCATAAGATATGATAATTATTGGGGATAATACACATCTACAGCAAAATAGTTTTAAAAGATACGCCATACCAGTCATGGTTAATACGCCATTTATTATTGCTGTCTTCTAAATAGTAAAGGGTCCAAATCTGCCAAATAATGAAGAAAATTTCATATTAGAATGACTATGTTAACATCAACTCAGATTCTCAATAATGACATTGATAGAGCACTATTTTCTCTACTTTGGAAGAGGATTTGATTTGATTTGGATTGAACGACACACTGAAACATAAACTGATAGTCTACTTTGTATTACTGGAAAAACACGACCACCTCAAAACATGTATTAACACCAAAAGGAAACAGTAGGTGACGCCTTGAACAATCTAATGCAATGACATAAATGCAACAATAGTCTATTTCAATGCTTTTGTATGTGAGATAAATCCGCATTCAAGACACTTGTGCATGCCATGAATTTTCCTATGAAGAACAAGTTTGAAATGACCAGGCCATGATTTTCTTGTTTTATTTGGTGCGAAATCAAAAGATGATAGCTGGCAAACTCAAGAGAATAATTTGTCCGCGCCTATCCTCCCAACACCACTATTTGCTCCTCTAAAACCAGATACAAACAATATCATCCACTCATCTTGTTTCTGCAATTTAGCTTCCTGATCAAACTTCAAATCACACAGCAAGTTCTATTTATATTGCACAGGCTTTGATTAGTGAGAGAAACAATATTTTGACTTTGTTTCAGAGATATCATTGATAGGGGAAATCTGTGCAACATAGAGACATGTTACTGCTAACATTCTAATAGTCAAATCTCAGTTAGTGCATCAAAATTGCGCCAAATGTAAACAAGGTCATTGTATAAGAAAACAATGAGAATGAATGCCATTTTCTTATCATTTTCAAAGAAGATACGTGAACATAAAATGAAACTTGAAGCTAAACTCCATGAGCCAAAGGTTGAATGGTAGTATGGCACAAAATCAATGGAAGAAATTATAGCAATGTTCAACAAAGGGACTAAACTATTGTCAAACATGAGCAGGCCATGGCATATGCTCTTTCTTTCTTTTTTTCTTTATACCTTTTACAACATCTGTCGTAATCAACTTAAAGACTTCCTATGCATGAAGACAATAAAACCAGAAAATCTGCAAAACCAAAGTTACAAGTTGCAAACTTAAAAAAAAAAATTGCAAACAAGTGTTAGAAGCTGAAACTAGAGAATCTTGAACTCTAAAAGATGCAGTATACAACCCTCCCTCTAGCACCAAACTGTGAGTGTGCTTTTGAAATCTGCAAACACTAACTTCAAACAAGGGTTAGTACCTACAAATCCTTCAAGAACACTCGTATGAAATACCTTGCAACATGCTTAAAAAATGCAACAAAGGATAAAAGAAAGCTACAAGCATTATGAAAGCAACCACAAGTTAC
The DNA here is from genome assembly GCA_007258455.2 of Sequoia sempervirens. NCBI lineage: Eukaryota > Viridiplantae > Streptophyta > Pinopsida > Cupressales > Cupressaceae > Sequoia > Sequoia sempervirens. The sequence continues at coordinate 332,359,786 of VDFB02000008.1, forward strand.
CTATTCCATAGTGGATTGGTGTCACATGTGCTAGTGATCCTTTCCCAATCCTTGATCAAAGCTCAAGATGATGCAAATGCAATGGAGATGATGGGAAAGATGAGTTCTCAAATGAAGAGAGTAACCTTGCATAAAAGTTGTGGATCCATGAATGAGGATTAAGGTCTTCTTTTATATATTTTCTTGATGAGAGATTGGCCAAGAGGGTGAATGTGGGACTAAAGATCCACCAATGAGAATAGGCCACTTGTCAAGTGATGATAGGCCAGTGGATGTGCAAAATTTGGGAAGAGTGCCCATGAGAGGGAGAATTTGAATTCAAATTTTGCAATAAATTTAGAGAGGGGGACAAGAAAGAAGAGCAATAAATGCTATGCTGGAGGGACAAATCAACTTGTCATGTTGAGGGAAAATGAGGGTTTTTAATAAATCAATAAAATTGATTTATTTGTGCAAGTGGAGATATCTAGAGAATGCAAGTGGGTGAGATTAGTATTTAATCATGGTTAGATTAAATAAATGATGATTATGTTAGTTTAATGATGATTAGGTGAGTTGACTTTTAGGACTTTGATATTTGATTTATTTAAATCAGAAAATGATTCAATATGATTTTGGATTTGATTTAAATGGATGTTTGATTTATTAAAAGGTTGATGATAATTTTTTCTTGATTTTAAATAAATGATCTTAGGAAATGGAGATTAATGAAATTACCTGATAAATGAATGAAGGTGAATCTGATCAATCGATGAATGGATCTAATGCAAAATCTAGTTCAGTTGATGAATGAACCTGATCAAATGCAGAATGTTAATTTTGCATGTCTACAAAGCTCTCATGTCTTCTTCTACTTTAAAGCAATTTCTCATAGCAATGGTGTGAGCAACTGCTTTAAAGTGGGGGCATACATTGACACTCATGTTTCATTGTGTTATTTCTTTCTTCTTTCGATGTGTCCTTTTATTGGTGGTGTCATTGGGCTTGTTTCCCTCTAAGAGTGTGATATTTCTTTGAATTGTCCTCTCTTGGAGACATTAGGCACAATGCTCCCTAAGAAGAGACCTTACATGAACTAAGTGAAATCCCCGTGAACATACCTTACACTATTTTGCATTTACAACAACCATTATATGGCCACCTTGCATAACACACTTTGCATGCCTATGGAGCCATATTTTTTGTTCATGAGTTTTAAGTATACAGAGTTTTGCTTGTCTCATGAAGCTCAAAGATCATTCTGGTGTGGTGTATTATCAAAATTATCAGGAGGTGTAACTTTGGTATGGTTTGATGTGAATCCGAACGAGGGCGCGACTTTCGCTTAGCCACTCACATGTGTGTGTGAGCATATATTGGCTGTATGTGTCTCACCTTCTTGGATTACTCACCCAACATCCAACCAAGAGTTATGTTGCCTCAGAGTGAGCATTTTTTTTTTGGTAAAACAACCTAGATCTGATTAACATCATGTTGGACAATTGGTCGAAGCTTGATCTACCTTAGTTTTTTTTTTACCTTTTTTTGTTTTTCTTTCTTTTAGTCATTGGAATTGCATGTTTGTGTATCTTAATCCTGAATATATTACACACCTTGTGTGTTTCATTTCATGCTTATGTCAGTTTGACATAGGATCTTGGATCCTGGGGGCTTGACTGCTTCCTTGATCTTTGTTATCCTGGACCATCCACATTGGTATGTACAGACCCATCTTGAATGCCTACTTTAGTGTGAGTTTGAAGCAAGTTCATCCTCTCACTAAAGTGGGGGCTAAATGTAGTGTAAAAAAATGTCATCATGTACATTTTTACACTTGATTTGGGAATAATTAATGATAAATTAGACTTAATGTCATGTTGATCTAGTGTTGTGATGTGTTTTACACATCCACATTAGGTCTTCGACCCTTTTTAAGCTAAATTAACTTAAATTTTCCCTAATTTAATGTTGTAAAGTATATTTATTGACACCTTCACATTAAATTTAGGAGGCTTGTAAATTAAGTGGACCTAATCTAGTGTTGTAATGTGTTATACACATTCACATTGGATTTAGGGCCCTTTTTAGTTAAATAGACCTATTTTTGCCTTTATTTAGTGTTGTAAAGTGTATTTATTTACACTTTCACATTGGATTTTGGGCCCTATTGTTAGGGTTAGAGATGGTAGATCTAACAATTAAATGCATATTTAATAAACAAAATAGAGAAACTAAAACATTCATAGAATAAATCATAACACAAAATTTAACGTGGTTCACCCAATCTGGGCTACATCCACCAAACCGTAGCCATTCAATACTTTTATTATCCAGTGAAAAACCTTATTACAATCTTGCGAATAATCGCGTTTTTCATCATCCTGAAAATACCCATCTAAACCCCTTTTTACCAAGCTTAGAAGCTTCCAGATTTTAGGGTTCTACAAAATTAGATTTTTTCCTTTTTCATTGATTTTTCCCTTTTTCGGTGATCACGCGAAAAAGTAGGAAGAGCGCCCGGGCTGCCGCCTCAACTCCCCTCGTCGGCTCACTGGGGCTGGACCCCGGGCGAGGACCTGGGGCCAGGGTGGCCAGTGATACCATGGGCTATACAATATAGCATGATCAACACCACATACCAACACCCCACTTGAGACCGGACAAGCCCACACCACCACAATCTCCCACTTGGAGACTGATCCTGGACGACACTGCTGCAATTACAGCTCCCACTGGAAATAAGTACCTTGGACTTTCCTGCTCTGTTATACTTGAATTCAACCTTGAAGACCAACTGAAGCTGAAGAGGAGCTCAGCTTCTCCCTTGTCACCGCCTTCATAAACATATCTGCTGGATTGACATCTGTGTGTATCTTGTCCAGCTTGACCTGTCCATCCTCCAACACTGACCGAATGAAATGATATCTCAATTGTATGTGTTTTGTTTTAGAATTGATTTTTCCTTTTTTCGGTGATCAGCGAAAAGTAGGAAGAAAATTTTTCTCGGGGGCTACCGCCCCCGAACTCCCGTGGCCCAGCCCGCCCGGACCCCGGCGAGGACGGGGGGCCAGGGTGTACAGTATACCATGGGCTATACAATATAGCATGATTAGTCGCCACATACCAACACCTATTACATTTATGACCTTTATATAATCATTAATAGGTCCCTATGACCCTATATTGTGCATCCCAAAGCATATTTTAATAAATTTTTTTGACAATATCAACATATAAACTTAATTTACACACTCCCCAACACTTCAGTAGTAAAAATAGGCCCTTTGGGACCCATTTTCCACTTTGGGTGAATGAGTTCCATCCAAGTGGTACCCATTTGCCACAGATGGTGAATGAGTCCCATTTGGCCTATTTTTGAGGTTTTAAGTGGGAAAATTTAGTTTTAAGTTCAAATTTCTTCTATGTCAGCCTCTGGGATCAAATAAATAGTCAATTGAGTGCATTTTCTATATAAACAAGCTTTCAAATCATCATTTCATTAAGAATTCATGATATCAAGTCAAGAAAGCAAGGGTTAAGCATTCCAAGTCTTCACAATATTTTTAAGAGAGCATTCAAGATCATTTCTAAGGCATTTAAGAGTAGAATTTGCTATGCCCTTAATATTGGTGTACATCGGGTTATGAATAGTCAACTTGTGGCTATCTTAACTCCTAATTAAGTCATGTTATCATTATTATATTATTATTTAGTTGGTTAGGTTGGCCTAGGGCTTATATAGTGGTGTCTAAGTCATCCTATGTGATATCCTAGGCATAAATAGGTATATATAGGAGGTTGTGAGTCTTATTTCATCAAAAAATTGTGAATTGTGTTCTCAATGGAGATATTTGGAGGTTTTCCCCCTCTAAGTGGCTTGTTATTCTTAGTTATTATCAAGTATTTGCAGCATGTTTCATATTATCTTCTTCTCTTGTGCAAGTTATTTCATCACAAGTGGTATCAGAGCATGATCTTGGCACCATAGAGGCAAGGTTTTTTTCTCAATATTGGAGGCGATTTTGGGAAGAGCATATCTTTTAGATTTTGGAGAATTTTTTAAAAAAAATTAAAGGGTTTTTGAAGAACATATTAAAAAAGTTATATTATAGATTTTAGAAGAATTGAAGTTGAATTGAGTGAATTATTGCAGAATTAGGGTTTCTACACAATTTATTTGGAATCTATATATCTCTCACATCTTGTTGAATTGGAGCCTAATTTTTATTGGGTTTTTGAATAAGTACTAATGAAGGTTATTGTAAAAAATATGGAGAAATTGGTGTAGAAATAAGAAAGTTATTAAAAAAAAAAATCATAAATATCACTCTCAAGGCTAAAAATCTATTTATTTTTTGGAGATTTTTCTAGGTGAGGTATTTTGTCCCTAGTAAGCTACATTAAAAATTTCAGAGAAATTAAGTTTCATTTGTGTGATTTATTTCAAAAAAATTTGTTCCCATCATGACGAGGCCTACAACAAGGGGAAAAAAGAATGTTGTCACTCTGAGGAAGACTCTTGATAAGGATGGGGTAACAATAGAGGATATTACTCCTAATAAGGAAATCAGTAAGGTCAAGGAAGACATTTCCTCAATGAATATGGATATGTATGACCTAAGAGGAGATATATCAGATTTATGAAGCATGTTAAGTGCCTATATGAATGAACCAAGAAAGGAGTTCTCAAGCAACCAAGGTGAAAATTCTAGGTCAGCTAACATTGACACAAGTTTTAATACTCTTATGGGATCTAGGAATTTGTTTCCAAAGGTGGATATGCGTAAGTTTGATGGAAATGATCCTCTAACATGGATAAACCAAATCAAGATTTTTTTTGAAGTACATCAAATCCCAAATGGATAAAAGGTCATGATGGATTCCTTATATCTAGAACTAGATCAATTCATTTGGTATCATTGGATTTTTACTCATCGAAGGAAAAAGGGTCTCACCATCTCATGGTCAATTTTTATGGAGGAAATCCAAACATAATATAGCAATAGTGTGACAGACAGCTTCTTCAGCTAGCTTGCTAAAATTCAACATACATGATCAGTTAAGGATTATATTAAGCAGTTCCAAAATCTATCCTTAAGAGTGGATACAATTACAAAAAATAACTTGAATGATTTATTCTTGGGGGGTCTCAAGGATCACATTCAACATGAGGTATGCATGTTTAGTCCTAGCTCTATAAATGAGTCTTTTATCTTCACACGCAGGGTAGAGGAGAAGATTTTGATTCCTAAGAAGCAAGGGGCTAATGCAACAATAAAGAAAGGATATTCAACACATTCTCTTCCCCAACCTACTAGGTTGAATCCACAACAAATTGAGGAGAAAAGAGAAAAGGGTTGTGTTTCAATTGTGATAGCAAATATAGTCGAGGACATAAATGTAGTGAAATAAATTATTCTATGTTGAAGGTCCAAGCAAGGAAGAAGAGGAGGAACCCATATTAGAGGATGAAAGGGAGTAAAATGAGGAATTACATGATTCTCAACCAATCATTTCTTGTCATGCACTCTCAGGTTTTAGTGCTCCACAAATTTTCAAGGTGGTGGGGTTCTTAAATAAGCATAAAGTAACAGTGTTGATCAACTCATGTAGTACTCATAATTTCATCGACAAAAAGTTAGCTACTCATCTAAATTATTTTATATATCTAGCTCCAGAGTTTTAGGTTTTGATTGCAGATGGTGGTATAGTTAGTTGTTCAGGGAAGTGTCATAGCATTAAATTATCCATGGGAGATTATCAACTTGATACCCCAATGTATATGATATCCATGGGTGCAACATACATTTTTTTGGGAGTACAATGGCTTACTACATTGGGAACAATTGAGATGAACTTCCAAGAATTATTCATGAGATTTCAATAAAAAGGAAGGGTAGTAGAGCTAAGGGGGTTGAAGGAAAAGTTCCCACAGATGGTAAGATCTCATCAAATTCAAAAGTTGCTGAAGAAAGGAGTGGATGGATTTGTGGCCCAACTATGTTCATTAGAAGTCTCTCAATCTAATTCTCCTACTCATCCAAATTTACAAGCTATAATTGATCGTCACTCAATTGTTCTTGGAGATATGCCTAAAGGACTTCCTCCCAAGAGGGATCAAGATCATGCCATATAGTTAGTTCTAGGGAGCTAACCACCGAACATTAGGCCTTACATGTACCCACACATACAAAAGAGTGAGATAGAAAAAAATCTTGAGGAGATGCTAGAGGTAGGAATTATCAGGCATAGCCAAAGTGCTTACTCCTCGCCTATGGTGATGGTACGTAAGAAGGATGAAACTTAGCGCATGTGTCCAAATTATAGAGTGCTCAACATGTACACCATTAAAGATAAGTTTCCTATTCTAGTCATTGATGATTTACTAGATGAATTGAATGGAGCTATGTATTTTACCAAGTTAGATCTTAGATTTGGTTATCACCAAATTCAAATTAAGGAGGAAGATATTTGTAAGATAGCATTTTGGACTCATGAGGGTCATTATGAATTTTTGGTGATGCCATTCAGTCTTACCAATGCACCATCTACATTCCAAAGTTTGATGAATTCCATTTTTAAGAAGTTCTTGAGAAAGTTTGTGTTAGTATTCTTTGATGATTTATTGATTTATAACAAGACTTGGGAAGAATATTTGCAACATGTGGATCAAGCATTACAAATACTTGAAGATCATCAACTCTATGCTAAGCCATCCAAGTGTGCTTTTGGTCTTAAGGAGGTGGAGTATTTGGCACACATAGTTTCTCATGAAGGAGTAAAGGTGGACCCTAACAAAATTAAGGCTATCATGGAATGGCCTATTCCAAAAACCATTAAGAAACTAAGGAGTTTCTTGGGATTGACACAATATTATAGAAGATTTGTGAAGAATTATGGTCGTATAGTAGCACCCCTCACCACTCTATTGAAGAAGGATTATTTTCATTGGAATGAGTCCGCTAATACAACATTTGAGAGATTGAAGAAGGCTATGTGTACAACTCTAGTGCTTTCCACTCCCGACTTCACCAAAGAATTCATTATGGAATGTGATGCTTCTGGAAATGAGATAGGAGTAGTTCTCATGCAAGAAGGTTGACCAATTGCTTTTGAGAGTCATCAATTAAAGGGTAAGAATTAGCTTAAACCTATTTATGAGAAGGAAATGCTAGCAATCCTTCACACAGTTAAACAATGGAGGCCTTATCTAATGGGTAGACACTTCAAGGTTAAGATATATCATGATAGCCTAAAATATTTTTTGGAAGAAATAATATCTTCTAAAGAGCAACAAAAATGGGTCACTAAGATGTTAGTATAGGAATTTAAGATTGTAAATAAGAAAGGGAAGGAAAATATTGTAGCAGATGCACTTTCAAGGAAGGATGAGAAATATGAAGCCTTATTGTGTGCCCTTTCGATATTACAAGAAAATTGGGTGGAGGAAGCCGAAGCAAAGTGGAAAAATGATGTTGTGGCAATTAATCTCATCCAACAATTAAAAAGTGATCATAGTAGTTCAAATAAGTTTTTTTGGAAGGGAGATACTCTTTCGTATAAAGAGCATTTGTATCTCTACAATAATTCCACTCTTAAACACAAGATTCTCATAGAGCTGCATGAGTCTCCAGTTGGTGGTCATTCAAGATTTTTGAAGACATATCATCGATTCAAGCAAGATTTTTTTTGGGAAGGGCTAAAAGGTGATGTTCAAAAATTTGTGGCTGAATGTTTGGTTTGTCAAAGGAATAAAGGGGAGATAATTAAGACACCAGGTCTCTTGCAACCCTTATCTATTCCTAGCTAGCGTTGGGAAGAGGTATCCATCACTAACTCATTTGACTGCAAAATCTGACGAAATATGTGTAATTTGATGTATCGTCGGGTGCTTGTAAAATTTTATGTGTAATTTTCAATTTTTTGAAAGTTTATCCCCGACGTTCGTCAAAATTTTGACGAACTTGGGGTTTGTCGAAATTTGGCTATCATTTTTGTCGAATTTTCGACAAACATGAAAAATAGAAAAAAAAATCAAATTGTGACCGACATAAAGAAAAGTGAGTTTGCGCTTGATTTATTGTGACAGTGTTTTGCTCTACTTGAGACAGTTTGTGGAGAACTAAGGACATACATTTTTCTTGGGAAAAATAAGAAAAAATTCAAGAAGATATCGCCAGGTTGAGGGTAGTCATTGTCTTTTTGTAGAATTCAGTTGTGAAGTCAGATCTATAGTTCTAGGTTTGAAAATCATATTTTAAAGCAACATCTCATCAGATTTCATTTTTAGAGGTTTAGGGTTTTGAGAATTTCATGTCCAGATTTTGTTGTGTGGAATCACCATAAGATCACAACCAAGGAACAAATTCTTGTGACTGTAATTATGTGAGCCATAACTCTATTGGTCATGTGGCATAGTTGTGCTATAACAAATATAGGATGCATTCATGTGTGACCCAAGTTTAATGTGGCTATGTTGTGATAGAAATTGAGGCACTCATATAATGTAGTTAATTCAGGTTGTATAATGTAGGTGTCAATCATCATTGGGTGCATTCAGGTTGTCTCAAGTTTAACAGGTTAGGATGTAATTATAGCATGATCGAAGAGTGATTACCTCTTGCTGCAATAAAGAGCCTATAACTCTGGTTGATATGCAGAGTGGTTGTGTTATATCAATTATGTAGTGCATTCAAGCACAACCCATGTTTAATGGGCTATTCTAGAGAGTGATCAAGATTTTCTAAACCTTATGAATGTTACTTGACATATATTTGCATAATCTCAAATTCCTTCAGAGGCTTTTGAAGTATCAATGTATCCTATATAGGGTTTAGAATGATTTCTTTTAATTAAAAAAATAAATAAATGATGTATTTCCCTCTAATTAGATAATGTGGAGATCTCCTAAATCTGCCCCAGCACACTATCCTCTTTGGCACTGTATTCATTACTCCAGCTACTAGGGTTTTTGCATGTGACATCTTTAATATCTTCATGACTATGGCTTTTAAATAGATCTCAGTCTTTGCTTTAATCCTTTTCATGGTAACCCTTGAGTTCCATAATCCACTTTCAATTCTCTCTAAGAACTGCCTTGTTAGACTCAGATAGTATGCATATAAAGTAAGTATCATAATCTGCTATTGTTCCAAACCACCACTCACTACCTTGCTTTAAAATAAGTTGTCTTAATAAGCACAATATCATGCCTTTAAAATCAAGGAGCTACAAAGGATTGACCATTAAGGTCACCACTTTCATCATGAAGATACAATGATATTTTTGTCTTCAAACTCAAGGCATTATGCAAGATAACATTGTGAATTGTTTGTTGTGTACGATTTGATTTTCTTGTACATTTACTACTTTGCTAACTTCCTTTAAGACTGGGTATTGCACCCTTAGCTGTAATCTCAAACAACTCACTTACTATCACTTGAAGATTCTTTTCATGAGCATCCTTCTATAAAATCAAACTATGCCCTATAGACTACCTACTTACTACAGGGAACTCATTGTTTCATGGTATTGTAGTTCTTAAGATCCTTCAACCTTATTGACACTACTTCACAATCCACAAGGTATTATTCACTATTCTCCCATCTTTGATGAGTCTCAAAACACTGCTCAAACATGTAATCCACTACCTCCACTATACATTAATGGCTAAGAAGAAACATTGAACCTATGATTACCACTGTTACTTCATTTGGAAAGTCATTCCCTGATTGCATTTGCCTTTTCTAACACTACCAAAAGTATTTAAAAAACCCTTAAGGTCAGCAAGGGGGTAAGGAAACTCACTGTTAAAATCTCCACTTTACTATGCAAGGTTTGAGTTTTATTATCTTGTCACTTTTTGACTGTCACATCTTAAGTGACTGTCATTGTTCTTATTGTAGATTGCATTTACAAATGTTACTAAGCTACATAGTGTGCTTGTTATTGGCTACAATCTTTAGATTGCAAGATTTTGTTATTACCTACAATGTCTCAATCTTTCTGGTATTGCAACCTCACTAATCCGCTATAGTTATTGTTTATGTTTCTACGGAGGCCTAGGGTTTGTACCTTAATCATGCTCTTACCAATGCTTCTGTTGTTTTTATTAGGGCTCTCTCAATGCTGAGGGCCCTAGGGATAAGCTCATCATAAGAAGTGACACATTGCATCTTTTAACTAAAAGGATAAATCAGATGACATTAGCAATGATGATTTTGACTTGTTTCTCCCAGGAATGGGTCACTTGCTCTTACTAGCTCACTCATCATTGTAGGAAGTCATAACAAGTTCAATATTATTTTGATTTTAGGAGTCTTAACGGGTTGGGAAATCATAGTAAAATCATAATTCTAATAAGCCTTTTGGGAATTAGCATTTTAAAGTGTTTTTAGGTCATTAACTTTAGACTATCTTCTCTTTGTAGGGGTGGTTGCATGCCAAAAAATTTTGGTGTAAAATATCAGAATTATTAGACTATGTTACCTATCTATGAATAAAAATTATTGGAGTGTGAGTTTTATATTTTTTGAAGATCTAAATAGTCAAGCTTGGTAAAGAAAATCATGTCAGATAATATTAGTCCAAAACAAAAAGAAGAGACACTTGATAGATTGTGGGCTAGATTGAAAAGAAAGGGTGATGGGAAATGTTATTGTCCTTGCAATAATTGCAAGGGCTTAAAGACGAGACAAATTTTAATCACAACAGCTGAGAAATATTGTAGGCAGCATGGTCATGTTGAAGGAGGGCATGATTATCATCCATTGGTAAGTTTTTCATTATATGTGTTTATATTGATTGAATTTGTAAATGTTTATATCGTTTTAACATTATATATATAATCACTTGATCATGATCATGGTTTATTTGTGTCTATCATTATTATAAAGGTGGGGTGCCCTAGGGTAGATGATATGGATTATCATGGCTTGGAGAATGTGGTTTTGCAAGTGGACGAACATGGAGTTGTGAATATCGAAGATGGACTTAATGATCCTATGGAAGAAGATGATCATGCACCAGAAAACACAGTTGAAGATGATGGTATGAATACATTGATCCATGACACATTTAGTGGTAGAGTTGTTCATGATGATCAAGATGACTTTGATGATGTTCATGATTTACCTGTACTTGAGAAGGCATACAAACCCCTTTATGAAGGCTCCCAAACAACTCTTCTCTCCACTGTATTGTTTCTGTTGAACTTGAAGGTTATGAATGGTTTATCAAACATAGCAATCTGATG